>PVHT021183543.1:32553532-32695319 GCA_004024745.2 Catagonus wagneri | reverse complement strand
CAAAATAGAATTACCATTTGATCCAGCAATCCCACTCCTGGGCATCTATCCAGCAGACACCATGACCCGAAAAGACACCTGTACTCCAGTGTTCATTGCAGCACTCTATGCAATAGCCAGGTCATGGAAACAACCTAAATGCCCATCCACAGAAGAGTGGATAGGCAAGATATGGTACATACACACAATGGAATGTTACATCAGATTCTTTAACCAAGTCACTTAGAACCTGAAAGGGGTAGTTCTGACCGTTCTCTGGTCGTAGAGTAGCCTTGTCAGAACCACTCAACTTGGAGTTTGGAAGAGCTGGGTTCTAGCAATGTCTATGACTACCCTGAGATGTTGGACAAATCTCTCCATCTTTCCTAATCTTTAACTCTTCCGGCCTCTCGATTCATAGTATTGAAGATGCCGTCACTGTAACTGCCTTTGTGCTTTGCCAAAAAAAAAAAAAACAAAAAAAAAAGTGGGCTAGGGGGTGGTTATGCTTTACACATGGTCTAGGACAATTTGTTTTTCAACTTTTCCCCAATACCTGTTAACTCTCTTTAGAGATATAGTTTGTCTTCCTTCCCTCCCTTCCTTTTTCTTTTTCTTTTCCTTCCTTCCTTCCTTCCTTCCTTCCTTCCTTCCTTCCTTCCTTTTTTCCTTCCTTCCTTCCACCTGGGTATTCTTAAGGTGACTGGGTAGAGGAAAATGCACGACTTATAGCCATCTCTAATTAACACATGCATATTTAAGTAGGACTTCTAAGTGCAAGTCAATGAGTATTCTAGAACTTAATAAATCCGTTTTTATATTCCAATTTATTTCATCATTACATCTAGAAAACAGTGGTTTCAGCCCTTTTATACCCCTGGATGCGTTAAAATATGTCACCAGGCGGAAAATTTGATTCACTGACTTTTTGGGATCTTGACCTTTTAACATGCTCTGTGTCCATTGAATCTATAGCTTCCTTTAAGTCCCAGACAGTGCCTTGGAATCCAGAAAGGAAATGGTACATGGCCATAAACTGACTAGAACTGATTTTTATCAGCTTGGATGGTACCAGACTAAGAAAATTATCCATCTGGGCCAGGTAATCTGTCTTTCTGGAAAAATCACTAAACTACTTTCCAAATAACATAGTCACTGAGATAATTTCCACTTATTGAATAATTTTCTCATCCAGTAAGGAATTTAAAAGCTTGGGGGTACTTTGAACATATGGTCTAGAAACATCCTTTTAAACTATGAACCATCAACAGAACTTCAATACAATCTAAGTAAAATAATTTACTTTCTAAGATATTATATCTACAGATGTAAGCAGGATGTTTCTCTAAGGAAGCAGGATATTTCTACAAAAGCTTTTGTGTTTGAGTGGAAGGTGGAACTGGAGATTAAAAAACTTTTCCTCATCCTCACCTCATAGCACTGATGCACACTCTGAGTTGCCAATGGTCAATTCTCTCTTGACACAGTTGATTGCTCCTCCCACGTGAAACAATTTCCTCACTTTGATTCCTCCTACTTTTTTCCAGTTTGTTGTGCTGGTTCTCACTTGTATCACTGCCCCTTAATATTGAAAAGCCCCAGAGTTTAATCCCTGAATTTCTACCTATCAGCATTCATTCTTGGTGATCTCAGCTAGAAGCAGGGCTTTACATGCTAATAAAGCATAAATTTATATTTCATTTTTCAAACCTATCCTCTGAATTACAGACTTGCACATCCAACTGCCCCCTAAGCACTGCTGCTTGCATCTCTAATAACTTCTAAAATGTATCATCTCCAAAGCAGGATTTCTTGGTTAGTACCGTGCTGACCCCCTCCCCCAAAATACACACATACATGCATTCTCCCAGTTTTTCACATTTTAGTTCATGAAAATCCCATCCTTCCAAAGTTCAGGCTAAACTCTAACCCTCTTTCTCTTACCTTCTGTATTCAGTCTCTCAGAAGAGCTTATTGATTCTACCTTCAAAAAAATTATCTATCTATCTAAAACATCTGATCCTTTCTCATATCAATGTACTTCCTCTACTCTGATCCAATATTTTTTTTTTTTTTGTCTTTTTAGGGCCACACCCACTGAATATGAAGTTTCCCAGGCTAGGGGTCAAAATCAGAGCTGTAGCTGCTGGCCTACACCACAGTCACAGCAATGGCAGATCTGAGCTGTGTCTGAGATCTACACTACAGGTCCCGACAATGCCGGATCCTTGACTGAGCAAGGCCAGGGACTGAACCTGCGTCTTCATGAATGCTAGTCAGATTCCTTTCCGCTGAGCCACAATGGAAACTCCTGGTCCAGTCATCTTGGTCATTATCATCTCTCACTTGCTTTATGGTTGTAATTCCTAATTTTTTCCTTGTTTTAGACCTTGTCCCACTGTAGGTTATTCTCAATATTGCCATTGGAGTGATTTTTTGAAAAATCAAGTCAGATCATGCTCCTCCTCTTCTTCAGATGCTCTCTTGACTCCTTAATTTCATTTAAGCAAAGTTAAGTCCTTACAACATATACACATCCCTACCTCATTTACTGCTGTTTTCCTCCTCAGCCACTCCACCCTTGTTTCCCAAATCTTACTCTTCCCTCACCTGGATATTTCTTTCTTCCCTGTCCCCACTGCCTTCACTTTTTTTATGTAGAACTTACCTTTGTAAGGATAATCTTCCACAGCCACCCTACCTAAAATAGCAACAATTGGCCATTCCATACTTTTTTTTCCTATTTGTCGCTATAATTTTTTTTGCCATTAGACATACAATGCATATTGCTTATTAATTTGTTTATGGTCTGTCTCTCCCACTGGAAGGTGTACTTTACACGTATAAGGATTTTGTCTGTCATTTGATAGTGTATCCTCTAGAATCTAGCAGGCTATCAATAAATAGCATTTGAATAAATGAATAAATTGCTGTTAAAATGATGTTCTCCTTAAGGTTTACATGATAACCTTTTTATATTAATTCCTTTCCTTCCCTTCCCGCGCCCCCTTCATTGCATTTGGAGAGGTTAATTATAGAAAATCTGGCAGGAAATAAATAATGTAAAGAGTCATAGCCTAGGAGGAGGGGGCTGATGTTCTTAGGCAGAGCTAACTCAGGAGAGGCAATTGTGGGAGAGGCAACTGCTTCCAATTTGCTGTAGAATACCTTAAATTTCTCCTGGATGTGATACCCACTGAGAGCTGTCCAGGAGGTCGGAATATCTGAGAATTATCTCTAACTCAGAGATGTGCTCAAACAATGTGATTTTTTTTTTTTTTTCTCTTGCATACTTACTCCAAGAGTCTATCTTGTCAAACTATCTAGGATGGGCGACTGCTTGGGCCGCTAGGATCATTCTGCCTCAGGATTTCTTGGAATGGGGGAGAAAGAGAAGAATCTCCATAAAAGCAGAAAATGAGGAGTTCCTGTTGTGGCGCAGTGGGAACAAATCTAACTAGTAACCATGAGGTTGTGGGTTCTATCCCTGGCCTCACTCAGTGGGTTGGGGATCCGGCATTGCTGTGAGCTGTGGTGTAGGCTGCAGACTCGGCTCAGATCCTGTATTGCTGTGGCTGTGGTGTAGGCTGACAGCTGTAGCTCCAATCAGACCCCTAGCCTGGGAAGCACCATAAGCTGTAAGTACAGCCCTAAAAAGGAAAAAAAAAAAAAAAAGTAGGAAATGATTTGTCATATTTCTCTGCAGTTTTCCATCAATGCTTAGTCTGAAAGGAAATTATGACTATTGGTCTCTTAAAAGTAAGTTCTAACTTATGAACATCCCTTTTTGGGTCTTTTAGGGCATATATGTTATGTATCATGATGAGCTGATTTTCCTGTAGATTGTGTCTGTTTTCAACTGCTGTAAAAGCATTTTAAATTAGACCAAGGCTATTTTTAGTTTTTGTAATATTGATTTAAAATTAAAATCATGTTTTTTAAAGTTAAACATATGATATAAAACCATAAAAATACTACTATGTGGAAGTAGAGTTAAATACACATATAGAAATTTTAAGCAATATCAAAGGAATGAGAATAATGAGGTTATGAACTCGGAAAGGGCAGATGAGAGTATCAATCTAAAATCTTTAATGGAGACAGACTAGCCACTCTTCTATATGTAGTTGTTAGGCCTTCAACTTGAGTCAGAACACTCTGGGGTAGGAAGCAGAGAGAATCAAGCAACTACACTCTTGTTACTGGCACTTTATCCTCCTTCAGTAGACACTGGCTGGTACCTCAACTGTGAAATCGGACCCTTAATCTCTGATCTGGAGAGACATAGATGAAAGTAAAAATGCTACTATGTTTTCTATTACCCATTCTGTTCCCTGCTTATCACAATTTACTGTCGTTAAGACCCATGTGAAAAACATAAGGAAGGCTGAAAGGAAGCTATATATCTAGTAAGCATCATCGGCCCACAATATGCTTTGTATTCCCAAATGCCTTGCTTCCCCAACTCTAGGTTGGGTTAAATATCTCTCCTTCTGAATATAATGTATCGACACAATTTTTTTTTTTTTCTTATTCACTTCTCCTCATGAGCAGGTGGTTGAAACCAGGAGATACTGGTCTTTTCTGGCCATCTTTAGAAAATATGTTTCCATATCCTGTATTCAGCATAGGATAATCTCCTCTGAGTTTTTCCTTTTGTTCTCTCAATATATGAGAGTTAACAGCTCTAGTTGAACTTCTGCCCATTTTCAAATGCTTTATTTATACATTTTAGTCTTCTGTAATATAACACTCTGTTGCTATTGGGGTAATAAATCCAAGGAAAAGAAAACTCACCTTACTTACTGCCTTAAATTGATCTCAGCTTCAGAAAATTAGCATCACATAGAAGTTACACATAGTGATTACTTTATCCACTGTGCCTGATCACCAGGGTGCTGTTTTGTAATGCACATTCCAGGGATTTTCTGAAGGCATGGCTTAATCACAGAGTGCCAGATTTTAAAGGCCCATTACATGTTTCTGTCTCTGGTCAGTCGTTCTGAATGAATCATCATCTTTACAAAGGAAAATGATGTTTCCCTCATTGAAAGTTGGCAGGATGCACATAGAAGGCTTAACTTGTAGGTTCTCTGGACATGAAACTTCTGAGCTGTTATATACATTTCCCAGAAAACTTGGTCATCCAGCGATTTGCGATTTGAAATATGGAACATGCTTTGCCAATCGTGCTTCTGCACACAGTGTGACAGCACTCTCTGCTGTGTGACAGCACTCTCTGCTGTGTTCTCATGACTGTTTACAATTATTATACAACAGTATTTGCCTTTGTGTACCTTAAATATGGCTGCTAAGCAAGATGTCTTGGGACACTTCATTGAAGCAGATGCAAAGGGAGAGATACGGGGCAGAATTTATCAATTGCCTGATTCACAGGGACTTACAAGAGATGCTCCTGACAACTGTGGTGAGTCTGATGGAAGTGGCTCTGGAGACAGACAGCTCTGGGTTCCAGTCTTATCTCTATGGTACACTTTGAATTTGGGCAAGTTACTTGGCTCCTTACAAATATAACAACATATCCGAATCAGTAAGGCACTGGAATAGGTAGCCTCTTGGTGGTGGGTAGTTTTCCTTTTCCCACTCTTTCTGGTTCCCATATTCACTATTCTGCCTAAATTCAGAGTTTTCTATAGGCAGTAGTGTGGTATTTTTTTATTATTTTTATTAATAGAGAAGTTTTTTTAAGCATATTTTTTAAAAGTATGTTTGAATGCTCAACCAGCCCCAGAAAAATTATATGAAAAAGTCAAACCTAGCATAGTCATGCCAGAGAGATTACTTGAATGAATAGGAAAGTGGAATATCACAGGAGGTTGAAATTAGAGCCTACGCAAACTGTTGGGTATGATTTCAACATGAATTTTGACGTAAATATTTTTCTTTCTGAGGTGGGGGGGTAGCCCTAGCTTGCTGTATCTTGTGTTTGTCATCTGTACGTGGGCTGGAAAAGGAAAAATAAAATAAAAAGACAAAGGCAATGGCTAATTATAAAAGTTTACTTGAAAAATTCTGAATGCTTCAAGAAAGAAAATTAACTTGACAGTTTTACCAGATGCGTGATAATTATATTAATTTTTTCTGGTAATTCCAGTGAACGTGGGTTTTAATAAATATCTATTCTTGCTGTCAGTTCACTCTTTGTATTATTGGGGAAGAAAAACTCCTAGTGTTTAAATTTCTTAGATATTTATCAACTTATATACATTAGACATTATTTAAAAAAGAAAATCTACCTTATATAGTTTTTTACTTAAATATATATGTACATATATATTATATAGAGATATACTTAAATTAGTTTCAGTAGAATCTTACTTTTCCTATCCATTAAAGATATACTTCTCAAGAGGTACTGCAGATGGATGTTAAGGCAAGAGATTGTCTTTTCTAAAACCTTTGAAGTAAAAGGAAGAAAAAAAATGTTGTTACAGCTGGTCCTGCCAGAGGGTAGAGCTTTAAGAAGCAGAGAAAAGGAAAGCAGCAGCATAGATCATATGTCATTAGGGTTCTCGGTTGCCTACTACAGAATCTATTCTGTGTAGTTCAAGTGGAGAATAATACAGCCAAAAATGACATAACTTGAAAAATGTTCAGGCACACCACAGACTGTCCAAGCAGAACCACCACTGCTGCTACTGTCCACATATTGGCACATGCTACATTAAGGTGCAGGTGCAGTGGCATGACTCCTTAAAAGAACTAGGTACTCGGCCACCATGCTTTCTCAATGAGCCATCCTTTTATGCAACTGATAACATTATGCTGTTTACTTTATGTTCAAATTTCACATGGTTGGATCTGCTTGGGGGATGCATACTACATGCCAGCCATAAGGTAATATGGAAAATATGGCTTTTAGCTCTTTATCTTCTCTAGTATAACTGTGGGAGTAAGCTGGAAATAAGTCAGAACAGATGCTGATTAAACCACTTGCCTGTATCTGCCACTAATGGGATTGGACTGAAAAGTATTATAAGTGTTGCATTTATCTATACATCTGACTATTGTGCATTAAAATGCAGGAGGACCTGCATTTTAATGCATTCACACTCAGACAGAACTGAGACTTAACAAAGTCAGTGATTGTAAGGACCAGAGTTGCTTACTTGGTTTCCTCCACTCCTTATCTTGGATATTAGAATTTTTACTAAAATAGACAGGTAGGACTTACCTAGTCCAGACATCCATGTGTAGCTATATCTTTTGTAAGGTATTTTGTAATTTAGAACTTTATAAACATGATAAAAGCATTGACTAGGAACGACTGAGATTTTCCTTTAGAATTAGAACTATATTCACTGTATTTCATATTGATTTTATTGTAAATATACAAAAGAGACTTTTGGGGGCATAACATGGGTTCAGATATTAAAGTCTAGTTCTATTTCATTAAGGTATGTCTGAAGGAATATTTCCATTTTGTTCTATTCTAGGCTCAAACTTACCTAAGTTCTATAATTCTGTTTCTAAACCTTGGCTATTTTTTACCCTACTTTGACCCATGTTAGAAAGTCACTTTCTTTTTCCAGGAGCCCTGCTACTATCTAGAGAAAATAATTCCTCTTTTCTTATGCACTTGATCAAAATTCTCTTTGAGATGCCTAGATTTTAATCAGCTTTGCAAAATGCTGGTGATCAACTTCACTTGTTAACCCAGGAACAGCTAAACAGTGTTGTAGTCCCCAGATCCCTTTATTCCAAGCTTGTTCTTATGATGTTCTGAGTTGTTTGTGTTGGCGCCTACGGCGCCCAAAAGAAAAACTGGATTTCCTAGGTTGAACAGAAACATGGATATTATGTTAAATCCTGTGTAGACCTTTATGAATCTTCTTGCCCACGGGCTAGAAGAGCTCAGGGTGTTGCTGTGTGACCATCCCATCAGATCTGGAGTAGTTTGGCTGCATGGTAGTGTGTGTGCATAATTAGCATTCTATCCTCACAAGCTCACAGCCTTGCCAAACCCTATGGACTCCCTGTAGGTCACCTACCAAAATGTTTCTATTCATTTGTGAACAAACTTATGAAGCATTAAAAAAATGTTTCAGAGAGATAGAAAATAATTCATTAGGATTTAGAATTTTCAAAGAATAAAAGCCTTCAAAGGTGGTGAATGGAAAGATATTTTTAGTTCTGGAAGAAATCTAAGGATCACCTGATCCAATGTTGCTGAAACCAAAGCAAGGAGTACCTAAGTGATTTGGCCGGTTAGCATCAAATCTGAGATCAAAATTCAGGTCCCCTGCCTGCCTGGCTATGAATGTTTTAAAGGCGCTTAAAGCCAAAGCAGGGGCCCTAAGTCCCTACTGTCCTAAATGAGGCACGTGCATACATGATGCCATATGCTAGGAAAGGGTGACACTCTAAGGCAATGTCTATATGAAACCTCCATGAAAAAAAATCGGTGTATGGCCTTGACCACATTCTCAAGCCCCCGTTCTCAAATTCACTGAAGCTCTCCATTTTGTGGCAAAGCTGTATGTGAAGTATGTGTAATAAATGACACCAGTGTTATTTTCACATCTAAAAATACCTTAACAGCACTCTCCTTGTTTTACAAAAAAAAAGAAAAAAGAAAAAGAAAAAGAAAAAAAAAACTAGCTTTCCATTAGCTTCAGCCAGCCACATTTACTGCATGCACTTCAAGTTGATTTTATGAGGTTTGCTTTGCTACACTTTCCTTTTAAGGGGAAGGTAAGGCAGGTTCATGAAGGGGTTTAAACTGAGAGACAATTAATTGTTGAATTTGTATACTTACCATTATGTACATGTTAAAATATATATATATATATATATGTAACTTTGTACATAAGTGAAAATGATCACAGTCCTTACATTTTTGATTTTCACAAATTTTGTTGTCAACATAGAATCATTTCCCCTCAGGGCATAAAAAGTCATATCTGAGTTCTTGAGTGTTTACTTAAATAGGGCAAAATGGAAAGCAGGAGTTAGCAATCTTTATATTAACTGTGGGGTTCTGAGCTTGGATTCTAGAGTTCAGCTATCTGGGTTCAACTCCAGAACTTCCATTTCTTTTTCTTCTTTTTTTTTTTCTTTTAGAGTTGAAGTTGATTTTCAACTGTTGTAATAGTTTCTGCTGTACAGCATAGTGACCCAATCATATATACATACACTCTTTTTGTTTGTTTTTCTTTTTAGGGCTTCAGGTGTGACATGTAGAAGTTCCCAGGCTAGGGTTCCAATTGGAGCTATAGCTCCTGGTCTACACCACAGCCACAACAACATGAGATCTGAGTCATGTCTGCAACCTACATTACAGCTCACATCAGAGCTGGATCCTTAACCCACTGATCAAGGCCAGGGATCAAACGCACATCCTCATGGGTACTAGTTGGATTTATTTCCATTGAGCCACAGTGAGAACTCCCTATATGTTATTTTACTCATGCTATCTTCCATCATGTTCTATCCCAAGATTTTGGAAATAGTCCCCTGTTCTGTAAAGTAGGACTCCATTGCTTATCCATTCTAAATGTAATAGTTTGCATCTACCAACTGCAAACTCCCTGTCCATCCCACTTCCTCCACCTCCCCCTTGGCAACCACAAGTCTGTTGTCCATGTCTGTAATCTGTTTCTGTTTTGTAGATAAGATCATTTGTGTCATACTTTAGATTCCACATATAAGTGATATCATATGGTATTGTCTTTCCCTTTCTGATTTACTTCACTTAGTTTGAGAATCTCTAGTTGTGTCCATGTTGCTGCAAATTGTATTACTCTGTCCTTTTTATGACTGAGTAGTATTCCATTGTATATATCTACCATACCTTCTTAATTCATTCATCTGTCAATGTCGATAACGTTTGGGTTATTTCCATGTCTTGGCTATTGTGAGTAGTGCTGCAAGGAATATAGATCTTCCATTTCTAAGCTGTGAGGTCCTAGGCAAGTGACTTGCTTTCTCTTTACCTATGTGTTTTCATCTGTAAAATGAGTATGTAAGCAGCACCTAACTTTTAGCAGTGGTAGGAGACAGAGATGATGCCTGTCAGGTACCTGCCTTGTAACTTTCTCAGAGCTGTGTTCACTATTAGCATTCAGCATTTCTAGTTTATTTTTATATTTTTTTATTCACTGAAAAGATACTTATGGAGTGCCTACCACATCACAGGCACTGTTCTAGGCACTGGAATCACAGAAATGACAGAAAAAATCTTTATTCTTATAGAATTCTGAACATTTTCTAATACAGACTAATAATTAGGGGGAAAGTAAGGCAGGTTCATGAAGGGGTTTAAACTGAGAGATAATTAAGTGTCGAATTTGTTTACTTATTATGTACATTTTAAAATATATATATGTAATTTTTACACATATACACACACACAGTATGATTTTTTATAAGAAACTTTATGATTAGTTTTGGGAGACTTTGTTAAAAGTTTTAAGTAAACTTGAAATATTGTTTTTTTAAATAAGAATAAACGAGGAGTGGGGTTCCCATTGTGGCTCAGCAGTAGCAAACATGACTAGTGCCCATGAGGACGTGGATTCGATCCCTGGCCTCTCTCAGTGGGTTAAAAATTTGGCATTGCCATGAGCTGTGGTATAGGTCACAGAGGCGTCTTGGATCCTGCATTGCTGTGGCTATGGTGTAGGCTGTCAACTGTAGCTCTGATTTGACCCTGGCCTGGGAACTTCCATATGCCACTGTTGCGGCCCTAAAAAGTAAAGTAAATTAAATAAGGAGTTCTTTTGTGGTATATCAGGATCTGGTATTGTCAGTGTAGCAGTTCAGGTCACTGCTGTGGCATAGGTTCAGTGCCTGGCTCAGGAACTTCCACATGCTGCAAGTGTGGCCAAAAAGAAAAGGAGAAGAACAAGAGGAAGGAGAAGGAAGAGGAAAGAGAAGGAGAAGAGGAAGAAGAGGAGGAAGAGAAGGAAGAGGAAGAAGAAACAAGTAAATATATTCTACATAACTTCCACTTATTACTCTGTTTTAAAAATGTCAAAGAACTGAGCAACCTGCTAAGAATCTAGGGCCTGACCTGGCAGGACAAGTCCCTGGAGCTGGTGCTGCCCCTGATTCTGGGGACAGAGGATCTGGCTTTAGCACAGTCCTTGTATGACCTTTCTCATTCCTCAAGGGAAGGGAGTTGCTGGGAGTTCCTGTCAGGTGCTCTGCAGATACCGCCCACAGCTATGAATTTTTAATGTAGAGCCATTGTTTCAGAAAGTGGAATTGAGCTGAAAGAACAACCCCGACTCCACTTTTAGCAAAATGGGAGCCTTGCCTTGGGCACAGGTAGGATGAAAAACCTCACCATCAGCATTATTTGGCTCTCTTTACCTTGTCTCTCTGTAGGTCCATCTCCTTCCCTCCCTCCTATGCATCACATTGTAAACACAGTTGTCCATACAAACACCTCCATTCTGTTTAAAGATCTTTCACAACTTAGAATGGGATTATATCTTGTTCAATACATCATAAGCTGAAAACATATTGGAGTTCTCATTTTGGCTCAGTGGATTAGTAACCCAGCTAATATCCATGAGAGTGCATAGGTACAATCCCTGCCTCACTCAGTGGGTTAAGGATATGGCGTTGCCACAAACTTTGGTGTAGATCATGGATGTGACTGGGATCTGGCATTGCTGTGGCTGTGGCATTGGCTGGCAGCTGCATCTCCAATTCGACCCCTAGCCTGGGAACTTTCAAATGCTATGGGTGAAGCCCTAAAAAGACTACAGACAAAAAAAAAGTTGAAAATATCTTAAGTTGAAAATGCACTTAATACACCTAATCTACTGAACATCAGAATTTAGCCCAGCCTACCTTAAACATGCCCTTACACTAGCCAACAGTCAGGCAAAATCATCTAACACAAAGCCTCTTTTATAATAAAGAGTGGAATATCTCATGTAATTTATTGAATACTGTGTTGAATGTGGAAAACAGAATGGGTGTCTGGGTCCAGAATGATTGTAAGTTGATGGGTTATTCACTCTCGTGATCATGTGACTGACTGGGAGCCAGGCTCGCTGCCACTGCCCAGCGTCATGAGAGTACAGAACCACACATATCATTATACCATGAAAAGATCAAAACTGAAAATTCAAAGCATGGTCTCTCCTGAATGCATATAGCTTTCACACCATCAGAAAGTAAAAGAATCATAAGTTGAAATATCCTAAGTTGGGAACCATCTGTATTCTCAAGTTCCAGCTGATCCCAAAGGATCATTTTTGTGAAGATTAAATGGCAGAGAGAATGAGAGATGGAAAATGATATAACTATAATTTCCATCTACATTAAAATATGATGCCAATTATACAAGTAAACATCATTGTTGGGATTTTAAAATAAATATTAACGGATTAGAATGAGTGGTGTTCAGTGGGAAATGTTCTTCTGACATGACTGCTTCCCCACCCCTCCTTTTAGTGAGAGTTGTCACAGTTGTCAGCATCAGGCTTCTTGGCTTTGAAACCTTAAGATTTAGTATAATTCTTTATCCATGCTGGAAATTACTAACCTTTTTGGATCAATTTGAAATCTTATTCAGGTTTCTTAACAATCATATAAGCAGAGAGCACATTATCATGATCTGATGTAACAAGGGTGAGGCGCCTATGGATAATTAAAATGCCAGCATTGGCTCTTCCTAACTACATGCTCTGCCTCTTTGCCCAGAAATAAAATATTAGGATTTTTAACCTGTAAAATACTCTTGAAGTCTCTGCTGGTGTAAGTGGTTTAGTGTGTCACTTTTGTTTTAATATCATAATCTATACTTCAGTGGTTCTTTGTAGACAAAACTAATTCCTACAGGAAATACTTAGACATTTAAAAATAATTAGCTGTTGGATTTCCCACTGTGGCACTGGGGGTTAAGGATTTGGCATTGCTGTAACAGCTGGCTATGGTCCTGTATTCAATCCCTAGCCTGGGAACTTTCATATGCTGAGGGTTTGGCCAAGAAACAACAACAACAACAACAACAAAACCTGGATATTTATCAAAGAAAATAACAGCCACTTTTTCTTTATGAAAGATGCTAATTTTCTCTGAAATTTGCACAATGGGTTAAGATTTTTTTATTGTATTTATTTAAAACATATTTATAGAATATTTATTTAGGGCCAGGAGTTGTAAGTGCTTTATAGGTCGTAACTCATTCAATCCTCGTAATCTATGAGAGGTGGTGTTATTTTAATATTATCATTTTGTTATTATTATTTCCACTTTGTAGTTAAGGTAACAGCTCAGGATGTCAGGTGAAATAACTTGTTTAAGGTTGTACCACTGATAAGCGGTAGAAACAGGAGTGAATCCAGCCTAAAGTCCCTGCTCATAACCACTGTGTACCCTTTGCAGCATGTTCAAGGGTTCCCAAGGCAAGTGGGCTCAGAAATGTGCCCATCTAACCAGCCATCTGACTACCCTTCTGGTCCTTCCAGGATGTCAAAGCTCCCTGTAAGATGGACTTAAATCTCTGATGAGACGGGATATGTACAGAGAATCATGGGGCTAATGCCTGATCCTAGACACATATGGAGGCCATATAAGAGTACCAAATTCTCTGTAGCTTTTTTTTTAAAGCAGCAACTAAGTCACAACCTTCTTCAACTTCAGCCTGTCTTCCCATTAGATTAGGTGTCTTTTTCAATCATAGTCTCACCAAAGAAACAAATGACACATTCAAATTAGGAAAACTTAAGATATGTTTAATAAAGGGACTCCCTGGAGGGAGAGACCAGTGTTGAGGGCCTGTAACTTTCTGTTGAGGGCAGACCTCCAGGGGAGAGGGCTTAGGGAATGAAGACCCAGACCTTGCCCTCCTCTCTTCCTCTGTGCTCCTGAGGGGACTCCCTGTGGGCTGACCAGAAGTCAGAGGGCACGGAAGGTCATTGCTGTGGTCCATGTAGGTCAGCCTCCAGGCTTGGTGCAGGGTGATGAAAGGAGGTCGAACCGAAGGGTCAAATAGAAGATACTTGGTGCAGTTTTACCAACCTACACTTTAAACACACACTCAAGTAACTTCAGGCAGGATTTCCTGTTCTTTCATTGAAAATTTCAATCCTTGATTTATCTTATGTATCTTAATTTCTTCGGTACCTTAGAGAGGTTCTGAGAATATGAAACTTCAGCATCTCATGTCTTTCTCATGTATTTTGTCTTTTATTTTTTTGAGGCACATTATTCAAGTTGATTAAAGTCTCTTTGAATGCTGGTCTGGTCACCCAGCACAAACCCAGTGTCTGCCTCTTGCCTCTTTGACTCTCTTGGAACGATTTCTGGTCTATTGAGATTTCAGGCTACCCCAGAGATTCAGTCAATCTCAGCCAAGGTCCAGGAATGTATCTGTGTCTGGGGGTTTTTGTTTGTTTTCGTTTTCTTATGCAACCCTCATGGACTCTCATGTAGCCAATTGAAACAAAGACATCTGGGTATCTTTGATATACATGACACTCTACTAGACACTTTTTAGATTTTTTTCCAGGAATTCAGGGATTTTCCACAATGGCTCTATTTGGGAATATGCAGTGGGATATTAGAATTGCCTGGGGGGCTTTTTCTAACTTCATTACCTCACTGCAGTTGGCTAAGCTTTCCTCTGGAGTCCTTTTGCTACCATAGTTGAACTGTTGTCATTGAAGGGGTCATGCTGAATTCCTCCAGAGAAGACAAAATTCTAAAACCCATGATTCATCAGTAATACTCTTTATACATGCTTGATTTATTTATTTTGCATTAACTTTATTTGTTAAATTTCTTTGTACTGTGCTAAAAATTATTATAACAGACTTCGTAAATGTTTTACTGGATTTGAGTCATATTCATCAGACCCACCCAAACGTTCATTCATCCTTCCTTTCCTTCTTCCAGGAATGATGATTGTTCCAGGGATCTAGACATAGTGGACAAGATGATTGAGATCTCTGCCCTCTTGAGCTTACATGCTAGTGGAGGAAACAAATATTCAATAAATAAACAAATACATAAATTAAAAAAAATAAGTTTTGAATACTGATATGTGTTATGTAGGACATAACTGGAGGAATGTGATGGGCTGTAATGGATGGATGGAATAGGGACCATTTCAGAGAAGGCCTCTCAAAGTATGATACAGGAATGGAAAACTGAAGGTCAAGAGGAAGCCAGCCTTGGAGTTCAGGCTGTAGTGTGACAGGATCAACAGTGGATTAAGGATCCAATTATAGTAGCTCATATCTCTCAACCCACTCAGGAGGTGTGGGTTTGATCCCGGGTGGGTGCAGTGTGTTAAAGAAGCTTGCATTGCCACAGGTGTTGCATAGGCAAGATTCAATCTTTGGCCTGGGAATTTCCATACTGCACAGGAGTGGCCAAGGGAAAAAAAAAAAAAAAAGGAAGGGAGTTCCCATTGTGGCTCAGTGATAACAAACCTGAAACCTGACTAGTAGCCATGAGGATGCAGGTTCTATCCCTGGCTTCGCTTAGCAAGTTAAGGATCCAGCATTTCTGTGAGGTACAGTGTAAGTCCCAGATTTGGCTGGGATCTGGTGTTGCTATGGCTGTGGCATAGGCCTGCAGCTGTAGCTCAGATTTGACCCTAGCCTGGGAACTTCATATGCCATGGGTGCAGCCCTAAAGAAAAAAAAAAAAAAAAAAGAGCAAGAGTGAGTTGAATGACAGAGAGAACCCTGGAGGAGAGGCCTGGCAGCTCCCATGAAGGCCCCTGCAGTGCACAAGCAGGGAGGAAGCCTGTTTCTCCTGCAAATTGCCAGGGAACCCTGTTCTTCATCGCCATCAGTGAGGAGAGTGAGAGGGGCACTTTAACCATGTCCTCATCGTAGCAGGC
Organism: Catagonus wagneri; assembly: GCA_004024745.2. Taxonomy (NCBI): domain Eukaryota; kingdom Metazoa; phylum Chordata; class Mammalia; order Artiodactyla; family Tayassuidae; genus Catagonus; species Catagonus wagneri. The sequence goes on along the minus strand of PVHT021183543.1, from coordinate 32,679,508 downwards.
TAAGTTAGGGGCAGGAGGAAACACACAAAAGGAAACAATGTGGTCTGCCACTTGGTGCTTTATAAGGAGGCTACCAAAGGAAGCTTTAAGCAAGTAAAGGAAGATAGGCTAAGTGAACAAGTATAAACAATACAATGTAGGAACAGCTTAATCCTGAGAAAGAGGTAGACAGAGAGGTGGTGGTAAGGCTGAAGCTAGTGGGAGTTAGGGGTGGGAGGGCATATTGGTGCCCTCGAGGAGGAGGACTAGGACCTGGTGGGGCAGTGAGAGGGACCTGGTAAGTGCTGGGGTGGAGGTAGTGAGTGAAGGCAGTAGAAAGATGGTAGGAGGTGGATGTGAAGGTGGAGGGAAGGAGCGTCTGATTGCGGTGGCGGTGGCGGTTGTAGAGCGAAGCAGGGTTTCATCTGGGATTCTGAAAGGCAGTTCTTCCAGCCTTGTATGTAATGTTTCATTTTGTTAATCTGATTCTCAAAAGAAAGTTCTAGTGAATAACGAGGACTCTCGGACCCCTTACAATATCCAAACAAAGACTTATCTTAATCACAGTCAGAACCTTTGCCCCGACTCTGGCTGGGTTTGAGGGAAGGAGACCATTCGGTTACAGTGTTTTGACATTTGGCTTCCAGGCAATAGTCATGAACTTTTTAATTAGCATCAGCATCCTGGTTGTGTGCAGCTTTTCTCTTGGAGGCCACCTGATGATCACCTATTACCTCTCACTAAATATCTGATCTCAATCATCGCCTTGCTTTTAGAATAAGTTCATCATATGTATGAACTATCATATTACTTACAATGGCTAGTTTTAACTGTCCAGTTGTAAGACTGAATATATGTGTGGTTCTGAAACACAGATGAAGAGTCATCTGTCTTTTTGGGGGGGAGGCGGTGGTTTAAGGTATTTGATATCTGACTGGGGTTTGAGGGTATGAAACCAAAACCAAACAGAAGCTGTGGTCAGGGAGAGCTTTCTTTTCGAAAATATTCTTCCTGTCATAATATGTTGCAAAGCTGATGGCTTTGGAGCCTTTGTGTGGTCAGGGCTGAGGACAGTTTCAAATGCTAATGTTGAATGTCACGGGCGAACCTGAGATCAGTTGAGCCCCTGAATGTAATTTTTAAAAAGGCTTATCGCATGCCCACATGTGACTTTTGACTGGACACTCCATTTAGATTTCTGTACATGATCCTCAATGTTTCGAAAGAAGAGGAAGCTATTATACTTGTTTCTGATGGTTCTAACTTTTGGCTTTCTGTACATTTGCACAGCGCCTTATGTCCTGACTACTTTGATAGGTGAAATAATTTGCAAAAAGGACAGCCATTTCCCTGCCAGGGTACCATTCAGTGTGGAGGTTTTCTAAATGCTAATTAATTCCAACCTCTACTACTTCACCTGCTGTTTCAAAGGCTGGCAGCTTGTATTCATCACCTGAATGACAGCTGTTTCTAACCTCTTTTCTTTGCAAAGAAATAAAGAAATTAAATAAAGCTTTACATGCTAATCACTGACATTCTGAAGTGACAGTTGAAAAGTGCTCCAGGATGAGCTTAAGGCAGGCTTGAATCAAAAGATTTTTGTCTACATCAACCAATTGTTGAATTTTGACTAGATGTTTGTGAAGTGTAGAGGGAAAGGGTGGTGGGCGGCTGATATGACAGTTTTATGGTGAGTGAAGATGTGGATAAGCTGAGTCATTCATACCAACATTAAGTATATTAAATGGCTACACTTAAGCAATTTGAACAATATACATTTTTATGCAAATTGTGGAGGTTTTGTCAAAGCAACTTAATCCAGATTTGTTTTCTCTTTTTATCTGCTGGATTTTTATCCAAGTCTGTATGCAGGTAGGAAAAGCAGATGTTTTACAAGTTGTTTTCCCTTTTGAGTTTAGGCAGTCTATTTAATTGTTTCAGAATAATGGCTGATATTGTATTGTTTCCCTTCACAGAGCGTTTTTTTTTTGTCAAAATGGATTTTTTTTGCTACCATAATTTGAATGTCAACTTTTTATAATCGTGACTGGGGTTAAGAACATTTGGCTGATTTGCACTAAACAATGTAATTGCTTTACAAGGAATATCTTCTTGTGTAGTAAACATGCCCCCCCAGTGCAGTTGTGGACAGGATTATTTACCTGGAGGAAGGACCACTATCTAGATATTAATAGTAGATTACGTTCCTTGATTTGTTTAAAGGCACTTGCCACTCACTGTTGCCTTCTGCATGTCCTTGAGTTTCTAAAAGGCTCCATGTCTTATTGTCCAGTTCTATATATTTCAGAGTGTAAGTACTCATTTATTTAAATACAGAATATTTGGAGTGCCCGTTGTGACTTGGCGGAAAAGAATCTGACCTGCATCTATGAGGATGCAGGTTCGATCCCTGGCCTTGCTCAGTGGGTTAAGGATCTGGCATTGCCCTGAGCTGTGGTATGGGACACAGATGGTATCTGGTGTTGCTATGGTTGAGGGGTAGGCCAGCAGCTACGGTTCTGATTTGACACCTAGCCTGGGAACCTCCATATGCCACACTTGAGGCCCTAAAAAGTAAAAAAAAAATACAAAATATTCTTTATTCTTGATATTTTAAAGTTATTATCATTCAGTAATTTTATTATCATATGACAAAATTGATCCCTCTTGATGCACAGTTCTGTGGATTAATACATATATAGATTTATGTAACCATGACCATAATTAGAATACAGAACAGTTTTCTCATTCCCCAAAGCACCCTTGTATGCTTTCCTTTTAGAGTCATATGCTCGCCTCACCCTGGCAACCACAGAAAAGGTATTTTCTTGGAATTAAAATATGAAAAAGAAGATGAAGAAGCAGAAGAGGAGGAAAACAGGCAGGAGAAGGAAAGGCAGGAAGGGAGAGAGGGGAGAAGGAAAAAGGAAACATAGGGCTGCAGCCTAGTGATGTGTTCATTGAACTCTTAGGGATGTTATGTGTGTGCTAGATTGTCTGTTGAAACACTGGCATCACGCTCACTTTCCTGGACTAAGAGAACACACCCCAGGATCCTCTTCCTTTATAGTCCAGATTCCAGATTGCCAGGGAAAAGAACTGGGTTGGGAACTGGGAGGCAGAAGAGGAGCAGCTGGGTGTGTGGGCAGATGTGGGATTCCCAGTGGTTTTGTGGTTTAAGAACCACTCATTTTACTGCTGCAGATGGTGACCACTGGCAGGATCTTTCCAGAGACTTTGCAGAACAGCTGCCCCTTAAACTTTCAAGAACCACCACTTTGGTGCTTCAGACAGAGGTCTCCAGGTCACCTCCTTATCCTTCTGGCTGCAGCTTGCCAGAACTTCTACAAGTGACTTTCCTGAACTTCCTTCACTCCAGCTTGCCCATTATGTGTGTAACTCCTAATTCTTATATTAAACCCGTTGTTCATGGAATATCTCCAAGTGGCTTTGTATTTATGACCAAACCCAGACTCAAAAACTATGCTCTAAAAAAAAAAATGTCATGCTCGTGGCCAGCCTTTAAAACTTGGGAAATGTCTCTTTGAAGTCCTAATTGCCATTTTTTCCTTTGAAAAATCAGAAAGTCAGGAAACACCGGACCATCATTCTTGCCCAAAGTGTAGGTGTAGGTGTCCCCTTTAGAATGATTACAATTCTCCACTTTACCAACCAGCCCATCTCGCTCATCACATCATCTTCCTGAACTTGGCAGCCTTTGCATCTGCACCCCTCATCTTCCAAATAATATCACTTTAGCCTAAAAAACAGGATTTAATCTAATACATATACTAGTCTTACTAATTACAGTGCTGTTTCCTAGGAACTCGTGAGTATAGGGAGATATGCAAGATGAACTTGATAGCTTCAAAGAGTTTGGGGGAAAAACTGAGAGGCACGAAAGTAACCACCTGACTTTCGTGTCATAACAAAGTCTGTGAAATGAGCCTTTTGTAAAACAAACAAACAACAACAACAACAAATAGACTCAGTAGCTCACCATTTGGGTATTTAAAAATTAACCGCATAGGGATTTCCTGTTGTGTCTCCCTGGAAACGAATCTGACTAGCATCCCTGAGGATGCAGGTTCAATACCTGGCTTCGCTCAGTGGGTTAAGGATCTGGCGTTGCCATGAGCTGTGGTGTAGGTCCCAGACATGGCTTGGATCCTGCATTGCTGTGGCTATGGTCTTGGCTGGCAGGTACAGCTCCAATTCCATCCTTAGCCAGGGAACCTACATATAATGTGAGTATGGTCCTTAAAAAGACAAAAAAAAAAAAGAAGGTAAAATTATCCACATAGATTTTTCAGATTGACTTATATGACAGATTCACTTGTTATTAATGCTCCATTTCTTATAGATAAATTTTATCTGCATTTGGTTAGGAATTTCATAAAATGTAAACAATGAATATTCTGGATAAGTGTAAATTAGTTTCTAATCCAAGTAAGCAAAGCCTCAATATTTGTTTAGAATACTTTTTGTTAAAATCATTGCCCTTTTCTTTCACATATCTACATATATAATCCCACACACGTATATATACATATATACACATATTTTATTAAAAGGATATATATCGCAAAAAATTTGAACTTAAATGTTTTCCCGCAGATATTACTCAGAATAGATACAAATGTCATAATTTGGTTAATTAATCCTCCATGAACATAAATCCACAATTAGAGTTGTTTTTTTGTTTGATTTTTTATTTTACTTTTCTTATACTTGATTTTTCATAAATGTGATAGTATGTGGTTTTTGAAGCAGGGCTTTTACTTTATGTTGAGGTACTTTTTTAATATATTGAAATAAAAATACAGTAATAAGCCAGTGATCACTGTAAGATCAGTACTTGTTGAGTTTTGTTATTGTTGTTGTTTTTCCCCCTCCAGGTTAAAGCGGTCCTTGTCTTATCAGTGTAGATAAAAAAAATGTAGATACTTCTTAGTTGTAGACAATAGTGCATGTAGTAATTCAGAGAAACTGCTTTTTAATTTTTTTTTTCTTTTTTTTCCCACTGTATTCAATTGGATCTATTTTTTGGAGGAGGTAAGAGATCCAAATTTATATTCTTCCCCAGTTTGGTGATATAATTATGGACAATGTGTACTTTGCTGCATATATGTGTATGTATGTGTGTGTATATATATTTTTTGGGGGGATTCTTTATTTCTTTTGGTGGAGACAAAGAAGACATTTGTGCAACTCGAAACCTTGTACAAATTTGATCCTTTCCAGATGGTCATATATCTGGCCACCAGATCCCTCGCTCAGCCCATTCCTGTCTCCTAAATATCCTTCTGTGCTTTTCTGCAAGCGAAGCACATCTTGGAGTTTGTGAGAGTTCCCTCTTAGGGCAGCTCTCAGTTTCACTGAAGGAGCAGGGGAATAGTCTCTGTAGTTTTGCAGAGAAGGTTCACATAATTCAACAAGTGTACCTCTTTTTTAAAAAAAATGTATTTTCCTCATAAGGATGTATCTTAGTTTGCTATCAGAGCAGAGTAAAACGTGAGGTGACTAGAGGTTGAGAAGGCCAGCTGGCTCTCTCCTTAACTGGGTGTCTATCCTTGCTATGCTCTGAAAACTTCCTGAGCCTCAGTTTACTTTCCATCAGTGAGACTACCAGCAGTACCTGCCTCACAAGGCTGGTGCCGTTTTTCAAGTCAAGGCTTTAGCACTGTGCTTGCCTCATAATAAGTGGGCAGCGAGTAGTGACTAGTAGTAATGACAAATATTAGTGCTTTTGTACCGTGCATTTGTAGTAATCTGACATGCATCAGAATCACCTAGAGGACTTATTAAAGCCCAGATCTCTGGGTTCTATCTGGCAGAATTCTGAATCCATAAGTCTGGGGTGGGGCACTAATATCTGCATTTCTAAGATGCTCTCAGGTAGTGCTGATGCTGCTGCCCTGAGGACCATACTTTGAGAACACTAGACCAGGCATTCATACCCTGGACTCCTCCTTTTGGGTAATTTGGTCATTGGATAGAGTGAAGGATTGGAAAAAAGATTCAATCCTTTCACCTTTGGGCAATATTTCTAAAACTGTGACCCCCTTTGGCTCTGTGCTGACCGTGTCTATTTATGAATGTGCCACAAAATAGGAATCCCTTTCTTTACTCATAGCTCTCAGATATTGAGGGGATCTCCCATATATAGCGTTCAGCATCTCATCAACACTTTCCATCTTGTTTTTCACATCCTGAACCTTCAAGGAGGCACCCACTGGCTTACCCCGAAGCAACTCTCACTCCTAAACACAGCACAGGACTGTCTCAGGCTGCCTCAGTCTCACTTTCCTTCTTCAGAGAGCAAATGTGACAATCTCTGTGTCCCCACCACCGCTGATCGCAGTCCTCGTTGGGTGGTGCTGGCTTTATTTTGCTCAATTTTTTCAGGGGAGAATTTACCCCTTGACTTTTGTTGGAGAAGGACTGGCCCACAGATACTTTATGGAAGTGGGCTGGGCTATGAACCTGGTAATTTTATCCCTTTGTACTTAATTGAAAAGGTTGCCTCACCTTGGTGGCACATTATTCCACTCAGTCTCTTAACTAGCTGTGGAGCCTTCTCAAACACCGTTTGCTTCTCTTGGTTTCATGCATGGGTGGCATCTATCACTCATTATTCATGATGGGTCTTTGGCAAGTGCTTTAGATGCAACATCAACATCTCCCTGCATCTCTCCAGTGAGTCTAGGGCCTGGGAAATGGGGTGACAAAGGTACGCACAGGACAGCTATACCTCTTTCCAGAAACTCCGATGGAAACATAGACCCATCTTCTGACCCCTTGCCGAGGTTCCCCCGTAAGCTAAATCTGTGGTGCTGCCCATGGAATCAGCCTCCCTGGGCAGAGACCAGAATGGAGGCTTACAGAGGGTGGCAGACAGAGGACAAAGTGTAACCAGAACACAGGGGAAAATTCAAGAAACTAATTCCTTGCAACGTGAAGGGACTTGCCCAGGGTAGAACTTTTGCTAAGTAATGAATCAGGGATCTAAACTCAGGACCATTTGACTCAAATTATAGTCACGTCAGTGGAGCCTGCCTTCTCTTAGGAGCCTGCAAAAACAGGTTGACGTTATTACAAAGCAAATTATGTATATAATCAGTATTATTCTTTCAAGTATATGAGTAGATGGAATCTTCCAGGTGAAAATGTTCTCTTCTTCATTCTGAGGTACCCTAAAATGGAAGGATCAAACCTGAGTTATTTAAGAAACATGCACATTGTCCCCTCTGATAGCCTCTTGATGATGAGGACAACTATCTCAGAATTATGTCTCCAGAATTTGACTTTCTTCTGCCCCTGGGCACACATTTAACCAAGAAAACCAAGAATAAAGTGTTCACTTCATTCCAGAAGGATTTCTTTATCTCTGTAGAATTAAGCCTCGAGTGTGGGTGCCTAAAAAGGGAATTGACTTTTCAAAAATTATATATATATATATATATATATGTGTGTGTGTGTGTATATATATATATATATATATACACACACACACACATACACATATATATCTAAGTTTGGAAAATTTTAGCTCCAATTAAAGTTGAGGATAAACATTACACATAACCATTTAGTGGAAGACATTCACCTTTAAAATAAGGTTATTACTTTGCTCTCGGAGAGCACCCACTTTCTAAAGCATTTCTTCTCCCCTTCAAAGACAGAATTTTATTATTGAGTTCCCTGTAAGTGATTGAATGTGACTTACAGGTAGGAAATCACAGTTTAAGTGGATTTGATGGATTTGCAGGAATAATTTATAAAATAATTTTAGGTCACTGCTTGTTTCAATTGAAGCATCAAACTAGCAGTGATAAAAAGTATTGCTGGTGCTTAGGTAAGCTCATTGCCCTGTGAACAGGCTACTTTTATTTATTTATTAATTTTTTTTCTCCCTTTTTAGAGCCATACCTGTGGCACATGGAAGTTCCTGGATTAGGGGGTCCAATCAGAGTTGCAGTTGCTGGCCTACACCACAGCCAGGGCAAAGCAGGGTACAGGCCACATCTGTAAACAACACCACAGTTTGTGGCAATGCCACATCCTTAACCCAGAGAGCAAGGCCAGGGATTGAACCTGAACCTGCATCCTCATGGATACCAGTCAGGTTCTTAACCCTCTGAGCCACAATGGTAACTTCCTAGGCTCCTTTTAGAAATATTCTCTTACACATGGTAACAAACATGATGGGCTCATTCATTTATTCATTAATTTTTTTCTCTATGTATATAATTGAATGCCTATTATTTGACAAATATGAAGCTTCAAATATGCTTATATGTTAATTCTACACTTTGGCAAGAGACTGCTGTTATGAGTATGGTTGTTGAAAGCCCCTGTTATGTGCCCAGCACTTAATGCATTTTATCTCTAAGCTTCTCCATAATCCTATTTAATTCTTACTGTTATGTCTACTTTACCTTTGTTTAACTGAAGCTCAGAGAAATCAAACAAATTGATGAAGGGCGCAGTGTTAGTACAGGGTAGAGTTGTCATTTCAACTCAAGTACATCTAAGGACAAATACTATACTTTTCTATCTTTTTGTTTCTTCTTGAGCACCTATGGGATTGTCACCTCACCTGAACTCTTGGCAGTCAGAGACATCCTGTATCCTAATGTCTCAACTTTTGAGAAACCTGATTATTGAAAACTTAGGGTCAGGCTGAAGTGAGAGTTAGGGTCATATTAGAGTAGAAGCCTCTTGAGACTTGGGCCATAAGAAGGTTGGGTCCATGGAGTTCCCTTCGTGGCTCAATGGTTAACGAATCCGACTAAGAACCATGAGGTTGCGGGTTCGATCCCTGGCCTTGTTCAGTGGGTTAAGGATCTGGCGTTGCCGTGAGCTACGGTGTAGGCTGCAGACGCGGCTCGGATCCCGAGTTGCTGTGGCTGTGGCGAAGACCGGCGGCTACAGCTCCTGTTAGACCCCTAGCCTGGGAACCTCCATATGCAGCAGGTACGGCTCTAGATAAAGGCAAAAAGACCAAAAAAAAAAAAAAAAAGGAAGGTTGGTGTCCTTGATTCTGGGCTACTAGAGTGGTCCAGGCTACTTTTCCATACTCACACACTCTGCAGACCCCCTTATACTCCCTCTGGTCCAGGGTAGATGCTTCTTCTGCCAATCTTTTCTGTTATGAGACGTGGCAGTCTTACCTGGGCCTAAAGGAATGACTGGATGAGGATCCCAGGATTCAGAAGAAATAACTAAATCCAAGGTTTCATGGGACTTAGCAGGGCTTAAAGACTAGGATTCTGGAATCTTTAATTCAAGTAAGGATTCCACTTTAATTCACTAAGTCCAGGGATCTATTCCCACGAGTGAACCAGTAGCCAGTAAGACCTGGGGTCATACGTAGGCAGGACCACAGTAGACAGACTTTGACATATGTGATTTTGTTAGGTTCTTTGTTTCAGAAAAAGACAAAAGGATTTCTGGGAAATAAGGCCATTGTTCTAATCTTCCTCTCAGGACTACCTCTTGACTTCAGTGTCTCCACTAAAGGGAGTGTCTGGTGTTTGGAGAGAGGTGACTTCTGATATTCTTGGAGACATTCCCTGATCCTCAGGACAGTTGAAGTCCCATTTTAGGGATGTTTTAGTGGGAAATGAGATCAGGAGAGAATCTGCTTTTTCAGGCTCCAGTCCTCAAACTTGGAAGTCATTGAAAAGCGAAGGATAACTTATTGGTTTGGATCTTTAATGCCACATCACCAGGGAACTACTTAAATTTAGTGTATCTTCCTCCATATAAAGCTTGTATGTAGAGAACCAGTATAGCTCAGAAATCATCAGATTTCTCTGTGTATCAGTGGTACTCAGTTGGGGGATGAGTCTTGAGCCTGTAGGTTACAGGGGCAGAAGGTTCCAACCTTGACTTACTGCAGTGGGCTGTGATATTCATGAATGGGCCAGCTCTGGACTCGTGGCTGCTGTCTAGGAGGTCTCAGAGTAGGTATCAGATTCCTGTACGTAAGATATTGAAGCTCAGGAACAAAGTATCCAGGCCTTTGTGTTCGGATATCAAGTAGATAACTCGCCATGGATGCATAAGCAGGAACTCTGTTTGGATAAATCAAATCCACAGCAAGTCTTGTGGTTTGCTCAAAAATGGTTAGTAGATTGCATTTCAGGTGCCTCCTCAATCAGTCTGTAAAGGCTGCTTGAAGCACTGTGTTGGAAAGGATTCTGAGGCCTGTATCAGCTCAGTGAGGAAGGACATCATGCTTGATTAATAATGTCTATCATGGGCTTGTGGTAAGTGAGGAGCAGTGCCTCATGTGCTTCCTACTTGACCTTCCTTATTGAGTTTTGGAGCTGCTGCTATAAGGCTCTGAGGGTGGCGCTGCTCCCCAGCCTGGGTGAGATAAAGTCACCCAAACAACCAGTTCTCCAACACAACTGTTTTGAACAATTTCCATAATTTCCAGGTTCATGAAATCATGACAGTCTTCTGTGCACAGGAGATAACCTCTTTGGCTTTCCTGAAAGGAAGGAAGACATTTGATAAAAGTCCCCCTGCTTTCCTGCCTCTACCATTCAATGTCTCTTTATCCTCCCTATCTTTCCGTGTGTGTGTGTGTGTGTGTGTGTGTGTGTTTCCCCATGACAGAGGATAAAACATCCTCCCTCTCTTTTAGAGCTGGCTTTCATCCTTTTGTTCCAGGCCCATCACTCGTAACTGAAAAGAAAATAGCTGATGTGGAGAAATAGGGTTTGACTGGAAATGCATTCCCAACCTCAGAGGCCCCTCTGACACCATCCTGCCCTCGCTTGTGTCTGGGCATGATTTTCACAAATTACTATTTTTCTTTGTTTCAAATTAATTTTTCTCTGTCATCAAGCTATCAGATTGAAGTCCCAATTCTAATTAATTGTGCATGAAATTTGCATGATTTTGCAAAATACAGGCAAAGGAAAGTGGAAATTCAGCTTCCTGGTTCCTACCACTTGCTGAGTATGGTCTGATTTTTGTTTGATTACTGAGTTGAGGTTCCTGGTCAAATATAAAGAAAGTGAAAATAATGTTGCCATCCAATAATTCAAAGGAAATGTAGTTCATGTCTATTATTAAAATTGTGCTCTGGCGTATTTGAAGTGCTAAGATCTATGCTTAGGAATAAGTCTTGAATATTATAATATTTCCAGTTTATTTGAAGTTAGATTTTGGATTGTGGTTATATTTTCTGAACTTGCTTTCCTCCTAAATTGACTGTATGCAGAAAACTACTTATTAATATTTAAGCAGTTAATCCCAGGACCATCTTTCTTCAGAAGCAACCCACACGTCTCATTAGCAACTCAAAACATTAGTATTGATTACAAAGTTTACTTTCATACTTGTACAGTCTTTGTTAGCTGAGTTTTCTCACTTTTGCTAGGTCTTTCCGTACCATGTATCATCAGTGAAAGTATATATTTTATCTCATGTCTGTATATATTAATTTTGATACTGTAGTTTTTCACCTGAAAGTGACTTTTTAATGTAAGTCCTCACAAACAGGGAATTGTGAAATTCAGTATCTAAAATCCTCCTTTTCAAGGAAATGTGGATTTCTGCTAAAAAAAATGTGTACTCTTTGCATATTTCTTTAAGAAAGAGGAAAAAGGAAATAGTTTTTTTGGTTTCTTTAAAGACTAGGAGAGATTGTCAGCAGGAAAGTAAAGAGCCAAAAAATCACTTCTTTGTTTCAAGAAAGGAGGGAGAAATTGAAAATGCCTTTTGTGAGGTGAAGGCACAGTATGGGGTGGTCTGTGACAAAATTTTAATGAAAAGCAAGCTTCTTTATTGAAATCTAATAAATAATGGACCAGAGAAAGAGGGCTTAGCCATTTTATTTTTAAATGAGATGAAAACAGATAAATTGGACCTCTGAGTCAAGAATTTGTTGGGTTCATTGGTCATTTTTAGGACAGCTTTGACCTTTCCATAAAGTGTGAAGGGTCTTTATCTCCTATGAAGTTATGCCCCTAAAGTGTGAGCTGTATTCATTCCTTAATAAAGTTATAAAGGAGAAAGAGAAAGTGCTGTGACCCATCAGATATGCAGTTGTAGTGTCTGACATACGGAATTCCCTCAAGAAAATAGCTTTAAAGACTAGAACCTAGGGAGTTCTAAAGGCCAGTGTCCTCCTTTGATTCCTAAGGGAACAATTGTTACTTCTGGTTTTCCAAATTGCAAATTAGGGTACTAGAAAAGTATTTGATGTTAGTTCACTGAACTCTCTTGTCAGCCAATCCATAAACAGAATTAATTGCCTCCCATGAATCCAGCACTGGAACAGAGAATTGGTAGAAACAGCCCTTAGTGTCAATATTTATGAGAAGAGTGAGTGTCCATTTAGAATACGTAATACCCACACTTCTTTAATTTGATGGTTAACCCATTTGCTGTCTAACTCCTTCAGGGAAAGACGTACAAAAGCTTAAGTTCTCAGGGCTCTACTGCAGGAATTGGGTTTTTGGAATTATTTTTTCTGTGTTGTTCCATATCACAAACTAAGTACAGAATGGTGTTCAAACAAGCTTAATAATGCTATTGATGCATCATTAAAAAAAAACAAGCTTTTCAAATTAGTCAGTACCTGGAGCAGCTTATAAACCATTCTTCATAATCTCTTTGGTCTACACTTTCAAAGTGCGAACTTCTGCGTGTTTGTTTTGGTTTTGGTTTTGGCTTAAATGCTAAACCTGGCCGTCTTTAGACATGAAAAAGAACTTGAAGATAGAGGTTCACTGAAATGCCACATTTGTTGGATCTGCCTATATATCTTTGGGGAAACTAAGGTGGTAAAAATGGAAAGAAGCTGGGATTTGTAGTCACCTGGGTGAACGTAAACATTATCAAACCTCCCTATTCCTCAATTTCCTAACTTGTAAAATGGAGGTGAAACTGTGTATAGTAGTGATAATTACCATCAGCTCCGTCCCTTTTCACCTCACCAGGGTCTGCATAGCTAGTGACCCTCACCCAACCACCCCCCCAAACACACACAGCTTTGTTTTATCATCTGTTATGATGTGGAGGCTAGTAGATGTGTATTTATGGTACTTTCAAGGTGGAGCCTGTGTGGCCCAGGAAAGTGTTTCTGAAGCCTGTGAACCCCATCTCATCACTTCTCATTTTCCCTCTTCTCCCACAACTGCTCTGAATTTTCATTTAGAGTCTATTAATTTCTGTATTGTAGAGTTTCTGACTCTGAGACTCACCCTTTGCAATGCATCATCATCGCTCTTAAATTTTTATCAATACCTGAACTTGGGGTTCAGATGGTCTCCAGGACCTATAACTTGACTCTCAGAGCTGAGGGAAAGAGAAGGAGGAGTGGGAAGTAGTCTGCATAGGTAGAAGATGGCACTCTTAGGGAAATGGTTTATTTCAAGGATTTACCTGGAAATGTCATGATATGGCTGATACTAGAATTTTCTTTCAATCTGTTTTTCTAAAAAGAAAAAAAAATCTGTGGTTTAAATTAAATACAACTTTCGAGTGGGTTTTGGTAATTCATGTGAAGTTTTCTCTGATTTTAAACTTTTGTTTTTGTCCAGTACTGAAATTAAAAATCTGGGCCAGCTTTTACTTGTACAAATTAGTGCATAGCTTAAGCAGGAAGAGGCAAAACACCTTGCTTACTTGCCCTATAAACTCTTGCTTGCCTTGAGCTTTATTAAACATGGCAGGTGGTGACAAACCACTGCTTATGACATTTCTTGCAATGTTATCTCACCACTCAATGACAAATGCTTCTGACAAAGGGAAACCTGGTACTATTCTAAAACAAGAAAAAAAAAAGAATATAATTCAGATATGGAATAATAAAAATGGCTTTTCCAAACATGTCAGATAAATTAGACTTCTAAGGAGGGACTGTATTACAAATGGCAAAGATAAAATAGAATATTTTTTTCCCCCTTGGATTTTGTTGTTGTGAATTGTCAGAGCAAATGAATACTCTTGGAAGCAGTCCCATTACCACACCACCTTGTACTGTTTTATTTTAGTAGTTGGGATGGTTAGCGCTAATTGAAAAGTGTCTGGGAAGGTTAATTGGGGTGACGCTAACATAGTTGTGACTGAGGACATAATCACAACAATTGTGGATTGTGGCTCAGATAAAGGCTGGGCGTTTCTACTTCTCGTCTTAGCTAAGTTTCAGGAGTTAGTTTTTAAATCATTAAATTTTGGTGCAATTCAGTCATTAGACAACAAGAGTAACTTCCCATTTAATTTGGGAGCGGTTGGGAATGCCATGTTGTTGGGCAGTTGGCATGCTCTCCTTAAAGTGTCATAAATCAGCAGTGAAGTTAGATGATACTCATCATATGCATCCACAATTATGAGTGTTTCTCAGCCTATGGCCAGTCATATGGCACCTTCAAGGTTTTAACTGCCTGCACTATTATTTGCTTAATGTTTTTCTCAAAATTCATTTAATTCTTCACTTTTACTTATCTTTGACATAAGCAATGATAACCATAAATTCAAAGGTTCAATGTTAAATTATCTTTATATTGTGCATTAAAAATATATAATAATTTCATTTAAAATCATTAACTTTTAAAAATTTATGAAATAAATTATACCATTTGAAAATGCCCCTCATTTTGGGATACATTTATGCAACCTATACATGTACTATTCATTTTTATAACTTTTTGCATAGTTTTTTCTTTAATAGCTTCACATTCATTGATTCCCCCCACCTTGGCTGAAATTGGAAATGCATTTGTGTATATAAAATGGTGGAAGGGAGACAAAAATAAAACACATTTCATAGAATTACCTCTGGGTCTATTCTAGAGTTATAATAGCAAATACTAATTAAAGCAGTTGCATTTTGGGACACTGTATGGCAGAGGCTTCCAGTGGCAAAGCAGTGAGAGGTAGAGTTGGGAGAAGAAGGAACTCGCCAGCCCAGGCCCATCACAGATGGACATGGATTGTGCAATAGCAACTATAGGCCGTTGGCAGTAACTGTTGGCTGTGGAGAGCTCTGAGTCCGAATCTGTGCTCAGTAGGGAGGGAGAAGCCCAGGCTCTGAGAGTCATGTCTACCTTAGGCTGCAGAGAGGCAGGGCGATGGAGTCTTCAGGCATCTTCCATCCCTTTCCGGGGGGGAACAGCACCCCCACAGTGGAGCACTTCTCCAGCTATGGCCTTATACTGACAGGACATTGGTTCTTTTTGTTGCTGGACCTTCGGAATTCTCATCTACTTGACATCTCCATCTGTGTTTCTTTTGAAGTCGATCCTGTGTGCTTTTATTGCAATATGTGTCAACTTATCAATCAAAATATTTTTAATTGATTCTTCCTTTTGCTTTCCTCCAATCATACTCTGACATTCTGGCATTCATTCTTGTCTCGTGCTCATATTTCCAAGGCTTATCCAGCCTTTATATGGAATTCAGCAAAGTTGCTTTGGAACTAACTAGACTTCTGTGTGTTCTCTTTTATTGAACCTGAAGTTGGATTGAGACACTCACTTTCCCAGGTTGCTAATAGGTGTATGTGTCATCTTTTATGTTTCCAAATTCCCAGCAGGCCAGGATCACAGAGGATACAAAGGATTTATGTGATTTAAATGTACTTTTTTTATACACATGACATCAGAAATATAATAAGATGATTTATAAATAAGGAGAAGTATCTTTTAGGTGTGGGAGGTTCTTGTCAGGGGCTCAGGATAGCTTCTGCAGAGGTCCAGATTTTTAGACATACAAATAAGGAGGAAATGTGATACTTTGCTTTTTCCTCCTTCCTCTTCATATTCCTTCTTCCTGTCTTGCTTCCTGAGATGGATGAAAAGACAAAGGATTGGACTGGCAGATTCTACCCTAGTCTAAATCAAGAAACCAAGATTTGCGTTTGGAAAACAAGTCCTGGCACTCCCAGCCAGGCTCAGTCTTGTACAAGGGTCAGGGTTGTTTTCTTTGGCATGACATCCATCATTAAAGCTTCTGCAAAAGCAGCTGATTAGCCAGGATCTACTCTTGCATGTTCCACTTGTCCAGACTTTGTCCCTCAGGTACCCAAAGCAGTGTGCAACCAGTAGGCCAACAGTATCAAGGTTGTCTAGTGGGCCATTTCTCTTAACATTTCTGTGTTTATCCTAAACCGCAGTGGTTCTCAGAGAGGAACCTGCAGCAGACTCACCTCTAGGGCTTGTTAAAACCCAGATTGCTGGGCCCCACCCTCTGATGTCAGATTAGGTAGGCCAAGGGTGGGACCTGAGAATTTGCATTTCTAATAAGTTCCCAGGTTGATTGCGCTCCTGGTCTGCATCCCACACCGAAGTAGCACCATTGCACAATATCTCCCTTCCCCCTCATTCCAGGCCTCACCAAACTTGAGGCAGAATTTATGTAGGTGTCAGTCTAGTTGTCCTCTGGGTGATTTTGGTTTATCCAGATCTTCAACATTCACAGGCTCCACAAGTGGAAAGTATGTGAGAATTTTCAGCAGTTATTCTTCTGGACTCCATTGCTTCCATAATTTCTGCTAGTGACTCCTTCCAGCCCAGCGCTTCGTCCCACCACCATTATTCCTGCCTTCTTCCAGTCCCCAGATACCCCGAACGACCAAGTGAACAAGACTTGGCACACACAGCCTAGAATAAAAGGAGACTAAAATGCCTTGAAATTTGGGGCCACAGTTGTATGACTCCAGGGGCCTCTTTCAAAAAGGGAGTGAACAGGAGTTCCCATTGTGACTCAGCAGGTTGAGAACCTAGCATAGTTTTCATGAGGCTGCAGGTTTAATCCCTGGCCTTGCAGGGTAGGCTGAGGATCCAGTGTAGGCCGGGAGCTGCAAGTCTGATTAGACCCCTAGCCTGGGAATTTCCATATACTGCAGGTGCTGCCCTAAAAAGAAAAGCAAAAAGGGGAAGGGACAGACAATTAGGATAGCACCCTTAGATGCCTGTCTGGCTTCTGCAAGGCCACAGCTCCCAGAAAATCCATTTGTTAATACCTGACTTACTGCAGGAGGTAGCCTTAGGCCTAGACCAGTCTAGACAGCCTCACCTTCAGTGAGAAGGACTCAGAAAAACACTGTCTCATTGGGTGACTCATGGGAAGTCTTCCTGGTCCCACCCAGGGGAATTCCTCCTGTCAGAAATTCCGTCCCAAAGAGAATAAGAGAAAGGGAATCCTGAAAAGAAACAGAAGACCAGGGTCAACCTAAGCTTTCCTCACAGTTCCTAAGAAAAAGAATGTATGTATGTGTGTGTGTGTGAGTGTGTGTGTGTGTGAGTGTGAGTGAGTGACTGGGTCACTTTGCTGTACAGTAGAAAATTGACAGAACACTGTAAACCAACTATAATGGAAAACAAAAATCATTAAAAAAAAATTCCTGATTCAGTTGACATCAGCCATCTTGATTTATGCATCAATCGGTTTAATCCTTCCACAGCCCTCTTAGCTTTCTCCATACCACACCCTCCACTGGGAAACTTTCTTTCCACCTCAGCTAGTTCCGGTCCTTCATTACTCAGGTTGAAATGACAGCCATACAATCCACCACTCCTGCTAGTGTTTTATCACCAGGAGAGAAAGTGGCACATTTTTTCGCTTGGAAGATTTTCACACTATCCTGCTCATGGACTTGCTAGGAGGGAGAGATCTGTGTTCTGTTGCTTGCTTTTAAATGTCACGACTTCATGTTTGGGGCTAGATTCGCTTGCCCAGTCAGCTTTGATAGCATTTATGTGCCAGAGCTAATAATGAATAAGAGGGTTTTTCTGTATTTTCTTTTCTGATATAGAGGATTAATATGCCCTAATCCATCTGCCATGTGGTACGCCTTTTTCACGGAGACTTTTATCACAAAGGTAAATTCTTAGCCTACCTTTCACTATGATCCTTATACAACCCTCTCCTCATCTCCCCTTTCCTAAAGAGTTCAAGAGAAAAACAGGCTTCTGATTTCTCGTGATTTCTAGGGGTAAAATTCTATATAGATTCTAGAAAGGCAACTTAAATGTAGGGTTTTCTGTTCCTTTGGGGGGCTGCCTCTGTGACAGCACCCACATATAATTTCAATGACTTCTTTTCTTCAATTAATACAGACTAAGGACTAGAAAGGGGGGCCCTGGCAGGGGTGAATAGCTAATGAAACATGCCTCTCTACTCACATGTGTGCCAGCTTGAATCCTTTTCTGAGAGGGTGGTTTGGAACAGTGCTAGTCTAAAAACTGCTGAGTTTTATTTCACACTAATAACACCTGGCATCTTTATGTGCTAAGGATAAATCAGGCTCTCGGTGAACATGAAGCAGATGTGGGTTTCATCATAATGCAGCTTCTTCTCCACTCATTATTTACAGAGAAGACCCTGCCCTTGAAACGATGTGGGCACATAGGTATGCATGTCACCTTTCACAAAACATTCCTTGCTTTGGCCACTTCACTGATTTTAGGTAAAGGTGGATTTTTTTTGGGGGGGGGGGGTGGAGGGCTGCACCTGTGGCATTTTGAAGTTCCTGGACTATGGGTTGAATTGGACCTGTATCTGCGGGCCACAGCCATAGCAACACCAGATCCAAGCCTCATCTGCAACCTATACCACAGCTCACAGCAACACTGGCTCCTTAACCTTCTGAGTGAGGCCAGGGATCAAACTGGCATCCTTATGGATATTAGTCGTGTTTGTTACTCCTGAGCCACAGTGGAAACTCCTGGCATTTTTGATATAGTCTGCCTAATTACTAACGTGGTTACTGAGACTACTAGAGGGGGAATAACCCTTAAGAACCACTTAGTCCAAAAATCTCATATTAAAGATTGAAGACATTGAGAACCAGAGTGATTATTTTTGAGGGATTGTAGAATGTGTCCTGTGAATTTGGTCAAAATCAAAGCAGGGATTAAGTACTGAATCCAGGACAATTTCTACCACGTTACGTTATTCCTCAAATAATGAACAAATTATTCAAGTACAAGACCATTTGGAGACAATTATTTGTATAATTTCACAAAATTCTAAATTAAATTCTAAATTATTGTTTTTAAAGGATCCTAACATATACATTTTTCTGATTTTTAATATGCTTTGTTTTGAATTGATTTTAGACTTACAAGAAAGTTATAAAAACAATTCTAAGAATTTTTATATAAAATCTTTTTCATGTCACTTTCTCTAATATCAACACCTTAAAAATCATAGGGGAATTATCAGAAAACAAGAACTTTGCATTAGTACAATATCATTAACTAAACTTCAGACCTTACTCAAATTTTGGCAGTTTTTCCACCTTTTTTTTTTTTTCTGTTCCAGGACCCTATCCCAGATCTTATTTTGTGTTTGTTATTTCTTATAGGTAGCCATTTCTGTGTCTTTACTTGTCTTTTACGACTGTGACACTCCTGAAAAGTACTGGTCAGTTATTTTGTACAATGTCTCTCAGTTTGACTTTGGTGCTTTCTTGTGATTGGAGTGAGCTCATAAACAGCTCTGAAATCAGGACACATCTTGTAGTTGATGTTATGTCTTAATGAATAGTATATTTTTTTCTTTCTGTTTTAGTGGTTCATAAAAAAAATGGTACCTCTTATGATGTACATTGCTTCAGAGTCAGTGAAATGCAGTGTGTATATCAACATCTCATCTATTACAAGTTCTGTTTTCAATTCACTGCCACAATTCCTTTGAGATAAAAGTAAATTTTTTAAAGTAAAATCCTAATAGAGAGTAGAAGAAAATGGGTACTTCAGACGGACAATTACTCAAATAAGAAAATATCATGATTAAAATCACATGCAGGGTCAACGGGGTGGTCACAGAATCAAATTCGAAATACCTTTATATTTCATGTGACAAACAGGAATGGTTATTTAGTATCTTTCTGCATAGGATATTATGGGATTTCACCATGTTCTGCAATATTTTCTGAGTAATTGAAAATCCATGTGAAAGGAGATACATCTTCACAGATCCATAGAAATACCAAGCAAACACAAATCTCTAAAAAGGATACCGCTTCTCCTATTTTCTTCTTCCTTCGCTCCTTCTTTTCCTTCCTTTTCTTCCTTCTCTTTCCTCCTCTCTGCTTCTTTTCTTTCTCCTCCTCTTCTTTATTGTCCTGCTTTCAGCTCTCCTTTCTCCATCTCTTCTTTCTCTATGTTTTTCTCCTCCTCCCTTTCCTTCCTCATCTTCTTCTTGCTTGCTTATTTTTCCCTTCTCCCCATATCATCACCTGCTAAGGGAATAATCCTTAATAGAATCCTCAAACCATAAAACTGTTAAAACTGAAGTCTGGGAGAGAAATTAATTGCAGAATATACTGTGGGGAAAGCATTTTAGGAGAGGATAGCACGTTGATCCAATATGTATTTTCCATCTTAAATTTATCGGATAGTGTAGGACTCAAACATCATCATGTCCTAAGCTAGTGTTAAATCAAATAAATTGGAAAACCTGTACCACACCTATTTCTCCTGTAACTGAGATAGAAGCTCAGAGCACAGGGCAGTGGGTATCTAGCTTTCTGCTAAATGAGGCTGAGGTGGGCAGGTAAAGATCAGTGACTAGGACCACATCAGTATTAAGCTACCATTGGAGAGTAAGTGTCAGCTCAGAAAATCCGAGTGCTGGCAGGGGCTCAGAGTCTGCAGTCTTTTCCATATCTGTCAGAAGTGCCCCTGCTCCACCCTTCCTTCAAGCCTCCTCCCAGTAATTCTGTTACTCAGGGAAGGGGACCTGGGAGCATGAAATGACTCAGTGTTCCATTAGGCAATGGGATACTTGGTTTTTGACTCAGGCTGCTCAGACTGCCGCAGTCCTGGCTCCTGTGGCAACCCAGAGGCTTGGGAAATCTGGAATTTCAAGTTGTGAATTCAGTATTGACATGAAAAATGCCACTTGTGTTGTGCCGAAACAGGCATGCTGATTATGTAACAGCTTCCAACACATTTCCTGCTGATGGTGGGTTTTGATTGACATTTTATGGGCCTTATTACTCTAGAAAACAATGCTGAAAATGCCATGACAAGCTCAAGATGGAAATACATGATCCTCTCCCCACTGAAGTAGAATTCTTCCTGGAAGAATATGGGAAAAAAATGTTTAAAATATTCACTTGGATTTATAATGATGTCTTCTTTCATTCCCTGAAGGGGAAAGATCCCCAAATCTTAGGGCAATTTGACAGAGCCTAGATTCAAGGACTCTTCTTTGGGCTTTTTACAAGTTGCAAACAGATGCTGACTTTTGAAGTAGAGAATGAACTACATAAGACATAGATGGTTTGATAAATACTGTCTTTATAGACATGATTTAGAGTTTATTTGTTAACTCCTTGGTCGAGGGCGTTCATCATTTTAACAATATAGGAGATGGAAAGGCAGCAGAAATTCAAATTCTGAGAACGAACTTAAGTGATGTCTTTTTCTTCTGTCTATGACAAAGTTTCAAAGTGGAATGGAGCTTCAAAAATGTCAATGAAATATAAATGTGTTGCGTTTGCTTTAACTGAATGATTGGCTCTCTCTGAATATTTGGGAATAGTAAACACCCTAAATTAGAATTTCAATCTTTCCAATTTCCTTCTGATTTTATATAATTATAAACTATGTATATCCCATATATATCATATACATATAATATTAGACATTATTCATACCATCCAGTGCTCCTGGATTTGGGATAATGGCTGTTTGCTTTATGTAAGTGGTAGCACAAATAGGAAGGACAATGGAAATAATTCCATTTATAGATTTACTGAATTCTTATTTTTAAAGTCTTAAACCCAAGCAATCTGGCTTCCATAGCCAGTACACTAGGCTTTAATGTCATTTTCTAAAGTCATACTCAACTCAAAATGGGAAAGCAGTAGGTTTAGTGCCACTTTTCTCCGAAGTTGAGTGCCTCATGCATTCTGAAGATGTGAGCATGCCTTCAAGCAGGTATGGGAAGAAAGACACATGATGAAAAATTCACTTTGTAAACACTTTGAATGAAAGGTGTTATGATTTTTTTTAAGTATTGGGGAGGATGGAGTTAGAAATCGTAGTGCAATTGAGGCAGAAAGAACCGTTTTCTGGAAGCACATGCTTGGTGTTGGCAAAGCTTAAGTTGTTTTTGATAAACCCGTCTTCATGTAGAAATTACTGTAATGGGCAGCAGATGTTTGCTTTTAAGGAGGTCTCTTTTGATTGGCCAGCCAGATAAGAATGCACGTGGTGATGGTTACGAAGCAGCTGGTGTCAATTTAAGAGAATGATGCTCTACCTTCTTCTTCCTTGACCAGAGAGAGGCAACATACATACTTAAAGTTATATATTCACTATGTATATATGTATATATTCACTATGTATATAGGCATGTATATACATACATATGCACTAATAACTTGATTACAAATGATAAATTTCATCTAGTATAAAACTGTGCATATCTAGTATTTTTAAAAGTCTCATTTTGCTTCATCATTCTAAAGTAACCGGAGGCATGGCTATTGCTGTCCTATTTAGACACATTTTAACA
Organism: Catagonus wagneri; assembly: GCA_004024745.2. Lineage (NCBI taxonomy): Eukaryota > Metazoa > Chordata > Mammalia > Artiodactyla > Tayassuidae > Catagonus > Catagonus wagneri. The sequence goes on along the minus strand of PVHT021183543.1, from coordinate 32,657,029 downwards.
TCCATAATCTAGTGCAGAAATGGTAGTGAAGTTAAAGAAAATGACCTCTTTTTCAGATAAAGTATGTTTATACAAATGGTTAAGGCAGATGGAAAATATATTCTTTCTTGTTTTAAAATTTTTCATTATTAAGAGCTTGAGTAAACGAACTTGCGTTGTTATTATTCATAGGGTAAATGGTGATGAGACAAAATCCTAAAAAGATTTATCTTTTGGATAACTGATTTTAGATTCCATATGCAATAAAGCTGCTATTGGAGTTATTTTAAATGCTGCCTTTTTAAGATGGATCATGTCTTTCCTGTCTGTATTTTAGTTTTAAATGAGTTATATCACACTGTAAAATGGAATAATCTTAATCTCTTTGAACTTGTGTAACCAACTCCAATGAAGATACAGAATATGTTAAACATCTAAGAATCTTCCTTCTTCACCCCTCTCATTTTAGCCTCTACCACTATACAAGTCAAATTTTATTCTGACCTCTTTCAACATCCCCTGGTTTTGGCTATTCTTGAACTTCATATAAATGGGCTCATTCAGTGTGTTCTCCTGTGCATCTAGTTTCTTTTGCTCATTTTTAATTTGTTCATGTTGAAAAGCAGTTCATTTTTTAAATCAATGGGTAGTATCAGTGCATATGCCAATATTTATTTCCATTCTTTTGTTGTTGGGCGTTTGAGTTTTCCCCATTCACAATTTAGCTATTGTAAATAAAACTGCCAAGAACATTCTTGAAGCTATCTTCTGGTAAGCAATTGCATTCACGTGTCTTGGGTATATATCAGGGGTTGAACTGCTGGGTCATCAGTTAGGTATTCACTTAGGATTTTGAGCATCCTGGTGGGAGCGTGTTGGTATCTCACTGTGCTTTTTTGTTTGTTTGTTTTTTGCTTTTTAGGGCCGCACCTGCAACATATGGAATTTTCCAGTCTAGGGGTCAAATTGGAGCTACAGCAGCCAGCCTCTGCCACAGCAGCAGCAATGCAGGACCCTAGCCGCATCCACGACCTATACCACAGCTCACTGCAACTCTGGAACCTTAACCCAATGGCCAAGGCTAAGGATTGAACTGGCATCCTCACGGTTACTAGTCAGGCTAGTTACTGCTGAGCCACAAGGGGATTTCCTCACTGTGATTTTAATTTGAATTTCCTTGAGAAGAAGGCTATTGAATATTTTTTCATATGCTTAACAATTATTCAGATCTCCTCTTTAAAAAAGTCCTTTGCCCATTTTAAAATAAGGTTGCTTCATTTTTTACTTCCTCAGTGATGTGGTGGTTCTTTAATACTTTGGATATGAATCCAGTGTCAAGATACAGACTGTGAATATCGTCTCTCAGTCTGTCTTGCCTTTTAACTCTCTGAATGTTGACTTTTGATGAACAGAAATTCTTTATAGAGTTCAATAAAAGTATTTTTTCTTATATAATTACTGATTACTGTATTCTGTTTAAAAAAACACGTTTGCCTGTTCCATTGCTTATAAGCTATTCAGTTTTCTCCTAAGCTCCTGCTTTTTGAGTTCTGTGTGAGAAGTCTTTGCCCATTTTATTTCTTAAGGTCTTATTTTAGAAGATATTTTGCTTAAGTATTTTGGGGGAAAAAAAAACTTAGTGTTCATATGACTTAGGGTTCTCATTATGAATGGTAATTACTGTTGTCCAGTAAATGTCCTAGCCTACAGAATTGCACAGTGACTAGGATGATATGTAAGAAATTTCTTGGTAAACATAAGCTGTTGCCTTGTTGTTTATACTGTTGTACTATGGGTTTAGGACTGTTAATTTTATGTTTGGTAGCCTTTGGCACTTGTAAAATTTGATATTATATCTAAGTCCTGGGCGGATAAGGTGTTTACATATATAATGACAATCGGGGGGGGGTCTTTGTGTATAAAAATCTTTAAATTATGTCATGGGCCAAAGAACATATTAACTGATAAAAATAGTTATTTTTGAATAACATGTAAAATTTCTCTTTTAAGCATTTCTCATGTCTTTTTAATATATTGACCCAGTAAAGTAAAATAACTGATACTCCCTTTAAGTCTGTGTACAATCATTCAGCTGTGATGGCTAAATACACTGAAGTTCTCAGCCAAGTTCTTTCTCAATTTGCTTTGCAGTTTGTTGGATCGATACACGTGTTAGATTACAGTTTTCAGTCTTGGTTCTTTATTAGCATCATCCACAAAGCTTGTATAAAATACAGATGCTCAGCTACCAACCCAGGGAATTCTGTAAATTACTTGGGCATCAGTGTGTGCTAAAAGTCCTCCCAAAGTCCTAATGTGCAACCTGAACATTGGTTCTCTTACTGTTGGCTTACGGCAGCCCACTCAAACTTGAGCATGCATTAGAGCCTGAAGGGCTTGTGACCATGGAAATTTCTCAGATTCACTCCCAGGGTTTTTAATTTAGGAAGTGTAGTTGTTGGGAATTTAAGAATTTGCATTTCTAGAAAGTTCTCAGGTGATGCTGATGTTGCAGGTTGGGGACTCCAGCTTGAGAAGCCATGCATCAGATAATCATTGTCGCTCCGGCCACATATCTAACCTCCTAGCCCATCTTCAGCCTTTGCCTTCTCAAATCTGCTGCTTGGAACCCTGGTTTGTAAATTCTGCTTCGTTTTTCACTGTACTAAACTGCATTTCCTTTCTCACTTCCTCGGAGACAGCTTTAGGATTGACTATGTATTACTTGACTTCTTTTCAAAAGAACTTTATCTTTCAATGTGAGCTGTGAAATGACTTTTGTTAGTAGGCATGTGATGTCAAGGAGAGAAAGTGCCTAAAGAGAGGAATTTGAGAATGAAACCTAGAAGCATATAGAGATCACCTTAAGAGTTATTCATTCAGGAGTTTCCATCGTGGCTCAGTGGTTGATGAATCCAACTAGGAACCAGGAGGTTGCGGGTTTGATCCTGGCCTTGCTCAGTGAGTTAAGAACCCGGCGTTGCCATGAGCTGTGGTGTAGGTTGCAGATGCAGCTTGGATCCTGCGTTGCTGTGGCTGTGGCGTGGGCCAGCAGCTACAGCTCCTGTTAGACCCCTAGCCTGGGAACCTCCATATGCCATGGGTGCGGCCCTAGATAAGGCAAAAAAAAAAAAAAAAGGAGTTATTCATTCAGCCAGAAAGTCAGTCATAAAATTATAGCACACATCTCTGGTTTAAAAAGTAATAAGAATCTCTACAGGAACAGAAAGAATCTGTTCCACAAATACCAAGGTATTGATAGTACTGGTATCAGGGTTTGGGGGTTATCAATATTTGATGAACTTCTTTTGGTTATCTTCATGTTCCAGGTTTTTTTTTTTTTTTTTAATAGCAAATTTTTATAATAAAATTAAAGCAATTCAAAAGCTTAATATAAAAAAAGATGCATTCTTTCAGCAGAGATTTCATGAAACGACCTTTACCTACAATAATGCCAACCATAACAGGAGTCTTAGAAGGAAAACAAGACTTTTTATAACACAGAAGCTTAACGCCCTGTTGAATGGATAAGAACCCACCCACTCCACCCCACCTCCCCCTGTTTTTATTTTCACAAAATTTGGCAAGTTGTTGAGTCTCCCTGTAGTAGTAAGAAAAGAGTACAAAGACATTAATGATCATTGAATGTGGAGGGCAATTTCTTAGGATGTTAGTGCCTTTGATTTTTTTTTTTTTCCTTCCTAAAGAAAACTTGAAAGGATTTGGCCTGGTAAAAGCTGCTTTTAACTTGAATCTACACCTTTTATTTTTGAAGTCTTAAATAGTTTTATTCATATATATTAGATTCAGCTGGATAAGGATCAGCTTCTTTCAATTTGGGTGATAGACCCTCCAAGAATGAGATAATATTTTGTTCACTGGAAGCACAGAAGTGTTTTAAACATGTATGGATTATGGCTTAGTTAATAACCATTAATGTTCAGATCTCCAAGAGGTAGCAAGAGTCTGTTTATAAATTAAAAATCACAGTTTGGTTGATATGCAATTGGTATCCACCTCCTCCTCCATCATCACCATCATCAGCATCAATAAAGTCATCATCTCTGTTGGCATAGATTGCATATACAGTTTTAGATTCTGAAGTCAGTCGTATGGCAGAAGCCATGGTAAATCCTCTGGGGGGCTCTGTATTGGAGACCTGCATTTATCCAAGCCTGGCAGAGCCAATTTTTGCTTCAATGTGAGGGAAACTACTTCAGTTGAGCACCAGATAAAGGGATTGGGTTGTATTCATAGCCATGTTGCATGAGAAACCAGTGTCTTTAAACACTATTAGATCACCCTCAATATAGTATGAGACGCTCACAGTATGAAAGGCACATGGGCACTAAGGACCACTAGAAAAGTTAATCCAGATCGCCCAGCCCATGGAAATTGAGTGGCAGATTCCAACTGGCATTGAGGCAAAATGATAGTAAAACCCCTAAATGACTTATTTTTCTATTACTCTTTCTCCTTTGTTACCCAGTTCTGTGGGTTTCCTGGGCTGAGCAGGGCAGTTCTCACACAAAGTCTCTCAAGCAGTTGCAGTTAATGACCTGCTGAGGCCAGAGTCATCTAAAGGCTCAAGTGAGCTGTATGTATAAAATGGTATCATCACTCACCTGTTTGTGATGGCCAAAACAATCTCTCCACACAACCTCTTCACACGACTAGATTGGGCTTCCTCACAGGATGGCAGTCTGGGCATGATGTGATTTCCTAGGTGACATCTGTTTTTGCTGATTGTGAACATTTCAGGAAGCAGGATGCAGAAACTGCCAGCCTAGCTGAGGACCATGGGTGGAACGTTCGTAATGTCCTGTCTACTGAATTTGACTGGTCAGAGCTGTCACAAGGCACACCTGGATTCAAGAAGGTGGAAAATTAGCCTTCTCCTCTTGAGTGAGGTCACATTGCGGAAGGACATGTGGGCTGGAGGATATTATTGCTTCCACTTTAGGAAAATACAGTCCGCCACCTCTTTACTCCTTGGCTTCTTCATCCCTCCTCCCTTTCCTCTGAGTCCTGCCTTTTCTGTCCTCCTCAAGCAAAGGGCTGAATCCATGTAAGGTAAATGTACAGTGAATTAGCACCACTATAAAAATTCTAGTGTATTTAACACTTTACATATATTTCACATACTCAGTATATCTTTATTTACATGGTGCAGAAGTTCTAATGACTAAAAAAAGAATGAAATTCTTTTTTTTTTACTTTTAGGGCCACACCTATGGCATATGGAAGTCCCTGAGCTAGGGGTTGAATTGGTGCTGCAGCTGAGGCCTGCAGCACAGCCACGCCAACATCAGATGCAAGCTGCATCTGCGACCCACGTTGCAGCTTGTGGCAACACCAGATACTTAACACATTGAGCTAGGACAGAGATTGAACCCACCTCCTCACAGACACTATGTAGGGTTTTTAACCTGTTGAGCCAAGAGGGGAACTTCAAATTATTTTATTTAATTGTTTAATATATTCTGTAAGGAATTGAGGTAACTTAGTAATTTCGGTTTCAAAATTTAAGAGTAAGCCCTGGAAATATTCTCTGGGGTTCTGATTTCAGTTCCAGCATATAGGGCAGAACAGTTTGGATTCATCTAAGAGGGATGTTTGCAATCCCCAGCTTAATATCTGAGCACATGAAGAGAATTCTGGAGTCATGCATGCCTCACTAGTTGGAATGGATTCACCTTGGCATAGCTGAATAAAGAAGATATTACTACTGGTTGTCACTCATGTGTGCTTCATTAAATGTTGGGCCATCTAAAACTTCAGCAGCTAAAAACTTAATACTGTCCTTTCATTTACTGAGAGAGTTGCTGTGGAACTATTGGAATAATTAAGCAATACAGTTTTATACACAATTTACAAAAGCAGTTTTAGGTACATTTCTTTGTTCTTCATCTCCACATCCTAGTGAAGTATGTGATTTCTATCCCCATTCTGCAGTTGAAGAAATGAGGTTCAGAAATGCATCCGCAATCTTATACTTAATTAAAGGTCCTGTGTTTTGGTCAGTGCTCTAATGTTCTATTATATCTCTAGAACAAATACCCTTAGGATTAGCTAGAGTACTTAAGGGATCAGTAGTTACTTTTATGAAGAGGCAGAGGAAGGGCTTGGCTTTACTGTCTTTCTGTTTAGACAGTGATCACTTGATTCTGCTGGAAGAGAAATCACAAAGTTTTCAGAGAGATTATTTGGGAACAGTATGAGTTCACTCTGAGTCAATGGGATTATTTGATGCAGCTCTGTGTTTTCCCACCATTTAGAATGTTCTTATAGCTTTTGCCGCAAAAGAATATACCCTTCTCCCTTATGTAAAATAAAAAGACATAACTCTGAAAAGCCATGAAATCAACACAGAAATGGTGAAAATTTGTTCTCCAAACAATTGTAAGCAAAGGGCAGGAAGGACCTGTCTCCTTTAACAAATATTTACTGTGTGCCGTTTGGATGGAGGTCAGTTCCAAGACCTCTAGGAATAACAGATATGGAAAGGCACAGTTCTGCCCTCAAGTTAATTTTAGTCAAAATAACAGATAGTCATACAGTTAAAATAGAACAATGAAAGTGGCAATTACCTAGGGGGGGTAAGATGAAATAGAATGAGATTTCCAAAAAGGGAGAGTTCATCTCTGGCTACCAGAGAATCATGGCAGCATGCACAGCCTTATGGTATTGACATTGGAAGGTGGAGAAAATAGAGAAGAAATTGGATACCTGAAATTAGAAATTGGAAGAAACTAGAAATTGTTATAACAATAAGAGATAATGGCTTGCACTAGGGCAACAGCCAATGGGAAAGGGTCAAGATAAAGTTGAAGTAAGAAATACGTGGAAGAAAGTTTCATGGGACTTAACAATGGATTAGATATGATGGATAAGAGAATAGAGGATGGTAAAATTTGGGAGTGGAGTGACCAGAAAGTTGTCAGTTGTGTCATGCCTATAGGGAAATGACAGTGGATAAAGAGTATATCACAGCAGAAAAAAATATGACCTACTCAGAATCAGATAATTTAAGAAGTCTATGTTTGTAGAAGAGTCATTTCCAAGTGTTTAAGAATGGGAGCTACAAAGGATAGTACAGTATTGGGGTCTTGATAGTTCATTTACACTACTGCTAAACTGAAATGGGCAAGGGGAAAAAATACCTGAACCTAGAAAGAGGGACAGCCGTACTGTGGTAAGAGACTTATAGCCGTGGAAAATGTACAGGCAGCCTTCTAGGAAAGAAAAAAAGGGAACCGATACCTTGATGACTTCATTCTTTTCCCTCCTTGCAGCCTCTATCAGTAAAGCCAACTGGAAACCCAAGGGCAAGGGAGCCCTGTTGATGTGTCCTTATCATCAGTTTCTGGCACAGAGCTGGGTAGGCAAGAGAAGGGATTACATCAGACTGGGCAAACAGATGGAGATACACGAAGGCCTTGTCGATTGTGTGAAATGGGGAATTGAGCCTGGTTTGGGTCTAGAAGAGTTGTTTGCCCTGCGGTGCATGTGCACGTGCGCACACACACACACACACACACACACACACACACACACACACAGTGACAGCTACAGCCAGACCTTTGGAGAATGGATTTATTTAGAGCAGTTCCTTGGCACTGTTGACATTTTGAGTCAAGGAATTCTTTGTTGGTGGGGATTGTCCTGTGCACTGTAAGGATGTTTATTCACCAGCATACTTGGCCTCTATACACTAGATGCCAGTAGTTCCCACCTTCCGAGTTGTGACAGTGAAAAATGTCTCCAGACATTGCCAAATGTCCGCTGGTGGAAAGAGGGGGAGAAGGGCAGGTGCAAATCACCCCTAGTGAGACCCACTGATTTAACAGCTGGAGAAAAAGAAGATGATCTAGAGAAAGGGAGGTGTGGAACCAGCATTCAGAGAGAAGAAATGGACTCCTAGGGAGGGCATTGTCCTGAAGGCCCAATGGAGAGAGATTGAAGTAGGTGTGGCCCACAGTGCAAATGCAAGAGAAAGTTCCACACAGGGACCAGATTCAGCTGAGAGGCAGAAAAGAATAGAAGAGATTGCTCCCAGGCTGAGCTGGGCAGGTGGCGGAATGGGGACGGGCAACAACGGTGGATCTAATTTGGCAGCCAGAAGCAGGGAGGGTGGGTTCAGCAGGTGGGCTCATGGTATGCATTGGGGTAAAAAGACTCCAACATATCGACTGGATGAGAGGAGCAAGCCAGTGAAAGAGGGAACTCAGATAACAGTGAACCTGACATGTACCAAATGAATATGCTGACCCTGTTCAAAGGGCTTCACATGTGCTAAGGAGTCTGACACTCACAGTCCTGGAGGTTTTCAGGGTGGGGGACTTGCGATCCCCATCCACAGGTGAGGAAACCAAGGCACAGAGTATTCACTTACAACGCCAGGTCACATAACTTGTAAGTGGCAAAGCAGTTCTTTGTAGCTGTGCTGAAAAGGAGAGAAGACATTTTGGGGCAGGGAAAAAAAAAGGGAAAGAGATGAGAGTTCCTATTGTGGCCCAGTGGGCTATGAACCCACATAGTATCCAGGAGAATGCAGGTTTGATCCCTGTCCTTGATCAGTGGGTTAAGGATCCAGTGTTGCTGCAAGCTGCCCTGCAGGTAGCAAATGGGGCTTGAATCTGGTGTTGCTGGGGCTGCAGCCTGTGGCGTAGGCTGACAGCTGTAGCTCTGATTAGACACCTAGCCTGGGAACTTCCATATGCCTTAGGTGTGGCTCTAAAAAAAAAAAATAAGGGAAAAAAGAGAGAGAGAGAAAGATATATGGCAAACACTAGCAACAAGGAGGGAAGAAGAAATTAAGCAAAATTATGTACATATGTGATATCTAACAGGAGGAGAATTATGGTTCCTAACTTCAAATGGAATTAAGTCTCAAGAAGGTAGTGTTTGGAGTTCCCATCGTGGCTCAGTGGAAACAAATCTGACTAGTATCCATGAGGATGCAGGTTCGATCCCTGGCCTTGCTTAGTGAGTTAAGCGGCGGGGGGGCATTGCCTTGAGTTGTAGTATAGGTCACAGTCGTGGTTCAGATTGGGCATTGCTGTGGCTGTGGTGTAGGTTGGTGGCTACAGCTGATTGGACCCCTAGCTTGGGAACTTCCATATGTGGTGGGTATGGCCCGAAAAAGAAAAATGTAGTGTTTGAGGCTCTCTGCAGAAGCGGAAGAAAGCAGGGGACAGGAAAGATTTGGAGTGGGCACTATAGAGAATATCCCCATAAAGGTGCCCCTCCTTTAAAATGTTAAGAGGACACTTATTCAGTTCTTTGCTCACAGATGCTTCTCTGATCATTTTAAAGAATTCGGTGTTGCTGTGAAGCCCTTTTCCTCACTCTCATGTGAATCTGTTTCCTGTTACTGCTGTCATAAATCACCATAGATGTAGTGTCTTAAAACAATACAGATTTACTCTTTTCCAGTTTCGAAGGTAGAAATCCAAAATCAGTTCAACTGGGCAGTCTGCTGGCAGGGTGAGTTCCTTCTAGAGGCTCTGGGAGAAAATCTGTTTCCTTGTCTTTTCAGCTTCTAGGGGGTGCCTGTGTTCTTTGGTTTCTGGCCTCTTCCTCCAGCTCCAAAGCACATTGTTCCAGTCTCTGTTTCCATCCTTGTTTTCACCTTGCTTTTCCTCTGACTCTGGCCATTCCTGGATTGTCCTCCCAAGGAACTCCCAAGGACATTGCCTCCTGCCCCCCGCCCTCCACCGCCCCGGATAATCTAAGCTAATGTCCTCATCTCAAGGTCCTTCACGTAATCACTTCTGCAAAATCTCTTTTGTCATATAAAGGAATATTCATAGGTGCTAAGGATATAGCACCTGTGGACCTATTTGGGTTTTTTTTTCAGTCCATCGCAGTTGGTTTTTAGATTATATTCCCAATGGATGGGAAGGTGTTCTGCACATGGCCTCTGTTGATTGTGTTCAGATCCTAACTGATAACACTTCCCAGCCCTGTGGTCCTAAGTCATTTTTTTAACATCTCTGTGCTTTTGCTTCTGCATCTGAAAAATGGGGATAGTAGCATTCTCGCTGTTGGCTGGGGATGAAGTCAGTGCGTCTACAATATGTCAAATAAAATTCATGATCCTATCTGAGCATTTAGCAAGTATAATTCATTATTTTTTTCAGTTATTTTTCCAAACACATTTTCATTAAAGCATTTTAATTGAAAGGGTGCTGTCCATTTGATGAGTCCAGTAGATTAAATTGTTTCTCTAAAAGTAATGGCTCCGTGCTTAAAAGATGCCACTTCCTAGCTGAAATTACAAGGGAATAGAAAAATAGGGTGTGTGTCAATATGGTTCCCCTGGGTGGACATAAATAATTACCTTCAAATTAGCCCTTGGTCTGAATTGGCATTATTTACAGTCCAGGAAAAGGTCAGCTGCATTTTTCTATTAAGGAAAAAAAATAATAATTATAGCCTTCCATACCTTGGGGGCAAAGTGAAAACAGAACTTTGGGTAAGTCTTTCCAGACACAGCATATCAGCATCTCTTTTTAACACTTCAGATCACAACATCTCAAAAACACACAACCTCAAAAATACAGCATCTAACACCTCAAATGAAAAATAAAATACTGTAGCACCCAATTTAGCCTTTTCATTTTATTCTGATTTCTTCTGATCTCTGACACTTGATGACTTTTGTAGACCCAAATTGTTAGGTAATGTGTAAGAGAGTTTTGAAATTAAAAGAGAGACTCCGAAGTGTATGTGCACCCACAGCCACCCCCACCCCCACACCCACACATACACCGTTAGTATCTGCGGTGATCTGAAGGCCAAACTGGGCAAACTAGAATTGGTTACTCTAGGGGTGACCTTGCATAAATCCCATATCCTCTATATCTCAGTTTCCTAGACTGTAAATTAGTGCTCTGGTACCCATCTTATGGGATATTGTGAGAATCAAAAGAGATGGTATAAAAGTGCTTTCCTGTTCCTCACACATTATAAGCAACAATGTGTAAGAGCAGCTGTGATGATGGTGATGATGAGGATCATAGTGGGAATAAAAAGGAGGAAGAGGAGGAATCATCACAAGAGCAAAACTGAAAGATCTAATCCAGGGAGAAAATTAGGAAACACAAGAAAGTACTTAAGCTTATGGTTTGGACTATGGCTAATAGGCTAATAGCTAATGATGCATTTTGTTGCACTTGTTTTGTAATAACACCAATGTAATAACATTTCAGGGAGAAAATGCTTTCTCATAAATGAGGCAGACCTCCAAATGTGTTCATATTTAAGTCTCAGGCTCTTCCTTAAAACATGAGATAAACTGACATGGTGCAAGAATTCCATGTTGTGATGAAGTCAGCAAAATCAGATCAGCTGTAACTAACAGCCAGTGGACTTGATATTTTCCTCATGTTGCCATCATTACAGAGTGGAACCTAAGAACAATTAAGAGACAGTTTGGGAGTTTCCATCGTGGCGCAGCAGAAATGAATCCAACTAGGAACCATGAGGTTGCCAGTTTGATCCCTGGCCTTCCTCAGTGGGTTGAGGATCCAGCGTTGCCACAAGCTGTGATATAGGTTGCATATGCGGCTTGGATCTGGTGTTGCTGTGGCCCTGGCCTAGGCCGGCAGCAACAGCTACGATTAGACCCCTAGCCTGGGAACCTCGTATGCCACAGGTGTGGCCCTAAAAGAAAAAAAAAAGGACAAAGACCAAAAAAAAAGGAGAGAGACAGTTCGCATGGCAGCATATTAAATCTTATTGAGATTTTCCCATGTCCCACAGAAATGAAAGTGATAGGAGAACATGTATAACATGTATAATATCTATTCCGCTTTAGAAGATAAGTATTTTGAAATTTTTACTGAAGTTGTCTCCAGGGTCTCCATCACAGTAGTAGACTCTTTTTTTCCTTAAATGAACTAATTCACCATATATTTACAGTGTTATCAGAAGCCACTAAGGAGTCACAAACCATTACTTCTACAGGCAATGGCCAGTGTCATTAAATCTTTTAAACTTGCTAGCTTTCCCACTTTGCCAAAATCAGTCACTGGGCTCTGCACATACTTGTTAGTCGTTAGCCACCATCTAGCTGTGTGACCTTGAAAAGGTCACTTAAATTCACTAGACTTTAAAATTTTTCCCCATAAAAGGAGAAAGGAAGACATGATAATCCCCAGGGTCCATTTTACCTCCAAAATCCAACGCCATGGTTCTATGATGGTTTAACCAGCTGGTTAACATTTAGCAATAAGTAAGAAGGAAGAACACATTTGCAGCTCTGCCGACTATTTGTTTTCTCTCTGTGGTTGCATAAAAACTGCCCGAGTTGCCCCTGGATTGCAAAGGCTGGCCTTGCTATTTTATTTTAATGAACACAGGATTATAGGAAAATTTGTAAAATGTTTATCTCTGACTATTCTTCAGGGTTTCGTCTAGAATAGAGTGTATAGCTAGGCAAATATTGGATTCCAGTGAGCTATATGTTTTCACTGTGTGTTGAAATATAAGTTGGTAGAAAAGAACCGACAAAACAGTCATTACAGTTTTACTATTGGTTGACAGTAAGAGGAAAAGAAATATTCCCTGAAAATGAACAATAATGTCTTGTTAACAGATTTTTAAAAAGAGCATCATTTAAATTGCTTACTCAGAGAAATCTGACTCCTAATACTTTGAGCTTCGTGGAAAAAGAAATGTTTTTTTGATAAGTTATGTGAATTGGGTTTCAACATAAATGTCAATATTTGATCAGTTTTTTTTTTTTTTCTCAAATGCCAATCTGGGAGGTCAGCTAGTTCCCTGAGTCATTTTGCTTAATTAGGAAACCTTAGTTCTTTTTTATCTTTTGTTCTCATGTGGGGAAATCCTTCAGAGATGAGCTACTCATTCTGATAAAACAGAAAAATAGAAACTTTGGAACCAGACAAAGTAGATCTCAGTTTTGCCTTGTTACTAAATTAATTCAGTGGCATTGATATGTTCTCAAAATCCTTGGACCCTCACTTCCTCATCGAAAATGAGATTAATAATGCCTTTCCCCAGGACCTTTGTGTAGATAACTTGCATCTAACGTGAAGGCTGGCCCCTGGCACATGGTTATAACAGGTATTGAGTGCTTACCACATGCCAGGGGGCTTACTAAGCACTTTGTGTGTGTGTGTGTAAAACCTTATTTAATCCTCCCAGCAACCTTACAGGTGGGTGCAATTATTATTTTCATTTCATAAATGAAGAAACAGAGGCAAAGGGAGCTTATGTAATTGACCAAGTTTAAATAATTACAAAGCATAAGGACTAGGAGACAAGTCCCCATGGTCTTTTGTGCTAGTGACCATATTTGTGACACTATGCTACTCTGTACCTCAGTAGACTCTACCCAGGAAGTGGTTGTACTTTTATTGACTGTGAGGATGTGCATAAAACATTGAAATTTGAGCCTGGCTGGAAATCCAGGTGCCTTCCTTATTCTCTTTCTCACTCGCCCAGGATAATCAAGCCTTCAGGGAATCATGTCTATCCCACCTTCTAATCCCACTTTGTCTCCATCCTTCCTTGATCTTCATCGCCTCTGCTAAAGCAGAGCATTCCCAGCAAGTATTTGCAGCCCCTTAGCTCTTCTGCCCTGTCCTCCAGATGCGGGTCAGAGGGATCCTTTAAAACAGAAGTGTACATATGTTTGTGACTCCCATCTAACTGAAACGTTTGGAGCACCGTCCCATTTTTCCGGGCTCTTAGAGAAAAGACAAGGGTCCCCACGTGGGCCTCCAAATCCTACACTGAGGTGAGCCAGCCTAGATCTCCAGCCTAGAGGGCAGGGCTCTTCCTTCCCTTTCTGCTCCAGCCACACCCCTGGAAACATTAAAGCTCTTCCTGTTCTCTTCCCCCTCAGCCTAGGTAATTTCTGCTTTTATTTCACCTCAGCCCAAATATCACTCCTATGGAAAAACCTTCCTATAATACTTTTTTCCTTTCTTTTTCTTCTCATTTGCCACCCCATGGCATATGGAGTTCCCAGGCCAGGGATAATTTGAATCATATATATAGGTATCTACCTCCACACGTGTATATGTGTGTGTGTGTGTTTCAAACGAATAAAGGTCTTCAAATAATGGCAGGCAGTAGAAGTATTGAGTCTGGATGGTATTTCGGTGATAGCAGTGCAACCCTTCATGGAGAGATGAACCTTTTGACATGTAGGGCTCATGTAAGTCATTGGAATGAACCGGTGCTTCTGACTTGGAAAGCCAGCTTGGTTGCTAAGGCACGGCCCACAGTCCCAGTCTCCACTCAAGGGGATCCCCTCCAGCTGTTAAGGACAGAGTCTGGGCAAAAGTCAGCTGCTGCTTAAAAGGGCTGGAAACTCAAATATCTACCAAAGTACAATAGCTTTCTCCTCTTAAAGGCTTTGTGATTGGTTTGTTTTGTCCCCACGTAGGGACCTTGATTTTGATTTCCTTACCCAACCCTGCCCTTTGAGTTTTAGAGCTGCCTGAGAGCCTATTTGTAATCCAGTGTTACTTTACTTTTATCTGACACTGGAATTTGGAGGGGAAGAGGATGCGATGGGTGTTTTAAGATGGGTCTTGGGATGGACTTGAGTAAAAAACTAGCAAAAGAATAATTATTGGTAAAAGCGCCTTGTTTTTAGGTTTTGGTTTCATTTTGTTTTTTGTTTTTGTCTTTTTGTTTGTTTGCTGAATATCAGATTTCACTTCGCTTTGGGTGTTAAGCAAAGCCAAGAACATCTCAAATAATAAAGACTTGTTTAATTATGTGTATAACTTGAAAGTTCTCCCTTCACTTTTTTTTTCCTTTCCTTTTTAAGGGACTTATAATCAGCTGCTACTTAAATGAGAAAAAGGACAGGTTACAGTACATCAAGATTAAAGAAATTACTAGATCGTCAGGGTGGGGAATTTGCTCAGGTGGAGTGAAATAAATTATAGCAAGTAAAGAGTACAGGTCTGATGTATCTAGAAACTATAGGGAAGGGGAGAGGAAATTTTGGAATGGAGACAAATAGCTGTAATTTGAGAATAACACATTAAGAAAATGAGTAGGAAGCCCTGAAGTAAGAAATGTGATGTGTGAACACTGCACTGGAAGCCCGGCTTGGGGGTGCCCAGTCTGAGAGTGATGACTACAGTGAAGGAACAAAATAACTTGTTTGTGCCCTGTTCACCATGGTGTCCATTCCTCACCTCAAGTTTATGGTTTAATGATCAGATTGTGTCCATACCCAAGGAGTGAAAAAGAAATGAAGATTAAAGAAACTGCTAGATAGTTTAAGGTTCTGCTAGCCTTTCATGGTCTCTGGAAGTTAGTAAGTTATCTATAAACTAGGACGTTTCAGGGAGTTCTGTTGTGGCTCAGGGGAAGCAAACCCGAGTAGTATCCATGAGGATGTGAGTTAGATCCCTGGCCCCTGGGCACTGGGTTAAGGATCTAGTGCTGCCGAGAGAGCTGTGGTGTAGGTTGCAGATGCAGTTCAGATCTGGTGTTGCTGTGTCTGTGGTGTAGGCCAGCAGCTGCAGCCCCAGTTTCAACCCCTAGCCTGGGAACTTCCATATGCCGGGGGTGCGGCACTACAAAGCAATAAATAAATAAATAAATAAATAAATAAATAAATAGACATTTTAACTTACCCATTCTGAGGTTAATATGGAGAAATATTGTGACTCACTGGGCTCTTGAAAGGGGTAAGAAAGAATCAAAGATATTCCGGAATTGTGAGAGGTTTCTTAAGAACTCAGCACTCATCATTAAATGTCTCCAAAGACAGTCACAGATCACCGGGTTTTAGCTAAAATGGGACCCCTCACTCAGTTGCATTTTGAGCTCCCGACTTAGATAATTCAGTAACATCTTCACCTCTGAATGCCAAAGCACACCCTGCTGCTGAACTTTGCCTCTTGAACTGCGTTTTTCTCCACGATGCCCTTTTGAATTCTCTAAAAATGTTTTCACTACCGGCATGAAGAGGAAGGGAGTTCATTCAAACTAATAACTCTGTTATTCCCAGCAGAGTGATCATCTGTCTCCTCTGTCTGTCTGCCTCCCTTTGTCTCGAGCAGGGAGGTGTGTATAGGAAGCTCTGCATCCACTTGACAAGAATTTAGGTCACAGCCAAGGGGACTGCTTATCGGGACCACTCAGAGAAGGTTCACCTTCCAAAAGGAACTTGTCAAAGCTCGGTTGTTGGCAAGATGGATTAAGAAGTGCTTCCAATTGATGAAATAGCTCTCCAGTGACCTAATGACGGTAGCTGAAAATTTTGTGGTTTTCTAACCTAAGGAACACCTTGCATTAAGATATGTGGGAGTGGTCATAACTTAGGACCTTTGGTTTTAGTCTAAAGATTGAAAATGCCCTTTGAATTTTATCTGGATGAGGAAGTTGCCCTCAGTAGAGACAGACTTCATATTTGGCATAGAAACAGCTGCTGGGCTATTCCTAGACCATTAAAGCCAGAGCACCTGGCCCAGTTGGAGTGGCTGTTCTCTCTTGCTTGCTTGTTTAAATAAAGGTCAAGCAAAAATTCTCTTTCTTGGTCTTCACTTCAGGAAGAAATAAGGGAGTGACCAGAATGTTATCTTCCAATGAGTATTTCCTTTTTCCTTAGGCCTCTCTTTATGGCCCTAATTAAAGTTAATGAATGACCCAGTGTAGGACAAGGGTTGAGCAAAATATAGCTCACCTGAGGTTCCCTGGGGTAACACATTTTTATGGGAAATGACCTTCAGTTCCTGCCTTAGGCATCCATTGTTAGGCAATCTCTTAATTATAGACTTTATCTTTCCAAAACATGCAAATCACCAGTTGCCAAATAACTTAGATGCCTTTCTAAGTGCTGGAGCTCTAAGTTAGCTGAAGAGGCTAAAGTTTAGGTAAATAAAAGGACCTGTTTCACAAATGATTCTTCATCATAGGTGTTTATGAAAAGCCTTGAGAAACCTTTAAAAACAGAAGACATATTAAAGAAAACAAAATCTTAATCTGAGCCCTCAAACTTAAACATAAATCAGCTAAAAGTAGGGTTGTCCTGTTGGGGGGTTTTGGGGAAAGGGGAGGAACTGGGGGCTAGGGGGGAGTTGTCTCTGCCAGATGATTCAGGCTCACTTCCCTACCTGTCACCTCCTCAGAATCTTAGGAGACCACAGAACCAAATCTTCATTCAAAGGAAAACATATTTTCATGGCCTGCAAATTTGTCAAGTACGATTTGGCTCCAAGTTCTTCCTATAAGACCCTGTGGTGCTTTTAGAAAGTTTGATGTAATAAATGCTGACCTGAGTCTTTGACACATTTACCCAGAACTCCTGTATAAAGACAAGGGGTGGTATCTTTAACCTCAAGCTGTTAAATAGTCTATGCTTCTGAAACTGCCATTTCTGAAGAGTTTTGGAATTACCTATGGCCTATTAAAAAGCCATGGGAAAAAAAGTTCATTTTCTTTTCTCCCTCATCCCCTCATTTTTAATCCCTAGGAGTAGCAGTACTTCTCTCTCTTAAAGGCAAGTACTTTTGAGTCCCAAATCTAACACTTGATTTGTGGCAATTTCTCTCAGCTTTCTCATTTCTAGAATGGGATGATAATTAAACCTGCTTCACAAAGCTGCTCTGAGGATTAAAGAACCTAATCCAGTCCTTGGCAACTAGTTAGCATTCAGCATGTGTTACCTACTCTTATAATGTATTGTTGCTGTCGTTGTTGTCAAACGTGTCCACCTACTTTTTTTTCGCTAGACTTGGTCCTGAATTCTTCTAGACTGGAAAAGATGACATATATCTGCAACATGCAATTCTTTGTATCAGTATTCCAGAGCCTTTGAAGAATAAGTTATAGGGTCTGAAGGCATTTCCAAAAATATGTTGAACAGAGAAGATACTGTTGACTACATTCTGGCCTCTGAAGGAGGTGATGCTGGGAAATATAAAAGAACAATCAGTTTAGACAGATTGGATGTGTAGACACATTTCATAGATTTTACACAATTTCCTAGTTTCTCTAACTTGTCAAATCTGTATTGAATATATATTGCATGATATGTGCTAGATTCACCATGAGATCCTAAGTTATGGTAAGTCTTCAGGATGCTATTAATAATGTTCACTGAGGGTCAGGATTTAAAGGGTAAAGTCTCATGAGCCTGAAACTGACCGCACTTATGGCTTGAATCTAGCCAGGACCCAGGTTGGGACTTGAACCCACATGCCAGGACTTAAACCCAGCCAAAACCTAGGTTGGGACTTGAATCCACATGGCGGGACTCAAACGCAGCCTAAACCCAGATTGGGACTTCAACACACAGTTTTTAAATTAGAATCACTCACCTGGTGTCTGGGCGTACTGAGCTTCAGGTTCTTTGTTTCCTCCACACAGAAGGAATTCAGCAAGGGACAAAGTGATAAGCAAGAAATGGATTTATTAAGATAGGATGCTTGTGAGAGATGCGAGTGGGCAGGCAAGGAGACTCTGCCCTGAGGAACAGTGGGCTACAGTTTTGTAGTCCTAGGGGAGTGGGGGGATGTGGGGGAAGACAGCCTCTTCCTCTTTCTAGGAGTGGTATCTCCTCCTTGGTATACGGTAAGAGCGTATTTGACCCTATAAGGTCAAACTAGGACTGTCATGGCGCTTGTTCAAATCAGCAGAAGGGTGGTCCTTAAACTCCTGCCCTTGGTCTGACTCTGAATGCAGGTCTTACTCCATCCCCTGCCCAATGACCTGAGGCATATCTTGTGCCTCCTCTCCTCAAGCAAGCCTGCATCTTCTGATGGCTTTCCTGAGCCATTATTAACTTATAGTGGTCTCCCAAAGTTTCCTAGGTTTCTCTCTCTATGGTTCCTTATTGGAACTTTTACATCTACCCATGTAACTATCCTACTCTAACCCAATCAAGCTGATGTTGCAGAAACCAATCCTTTGCAAGCCTTAATTCAGGGAGAAGGAAGGCTTCTGAGTGTGACGCTCTGGAGCGGGAGAGAGGGAGATGGAGTTTGTTTTCACGGAGTGGCTCCTGTGTCCTCTGTTCTTGGATGTAAGGGGACCTAAATTAATCTGGGAGATCTTGATAAATGTTTCCCAAAAGTTAGATTTTACAAATATCAAGCATTCTACCCCTCAACCCCACCCTCACCCCTACCCCCACCCCAAGGCTATAGGGAATGCGCAAGGCAGCCAACATTTTGCCAGAGAAGAGGTTTAAATTCTCCAGAGGGAAGCATTTGACTCTCGTGCCAACTGTCTTTGTGAAATTGGAAGGAATTTTCTTCAGAAGCTCTTGCAGAATCTGAGTGGCATCGATGCTTCAGGTAGAGCCTCTCTCTGGGGATAGAATTTCTTTCACTTCAGACTGAAAACTGAGGATCCAGCCTATCTGAGTGGTGTGTCTGTAGGAATGTACCCTGACCATTTTCTGCACAGGAGCTTAATTTTAAAGGTCACAAGTCCAATATCAACACTGGCTTGAAAATTAACAAAGTTCATTTGCAAACATAACTTCTCTGGTGGGAAGCTGATGAAATACAGGGTATCATATGTGAGTTTTCTTTTAAAAAGTTCATTTAAAACATCTCTGTCCAGAATTCTTAAGAATGTTTTTTTGATTAATTAATTAATTTGCTTTTTAGGGCTATACCTGCAGCATATGGAGGTTCCCAGGCTAGGGGTCAAATCGGAGCAAATAGCTGCTGTCCTATGCCACAGCCACAGCGACGCAGGATCCGAGTCGCATCTGTGACCTACACCACAGCTCATAGCAATGCCGGATCCTTAATGCACTGAGTGGCCAAGGATCTAACCCGCAGCCTCATGGTTCCTAGTGGGATTCATTTCCGCTGCACCATGACGGGAACTCCACGGATGTTTTAAAGTAATATTTAATATTTGAAATTTTTATTGTAAATAATTCTATCCTTTTCACGTGAGAGTATATAATTGTAGAAATTAATAGACTTTAGAAGAAAAACAGATAATTTTATCTTAAAAAGTTACAAATCGATGAATTCATCTTTTTGCCTTTTTTTATGTAGAGCTGCACCCGCGGCATATGGAGGTTCCCAGGCTAGGGATCTAACAGGAGATGTAGCTGCTGGCCTTCGCCACAGCCACAGCAACGCGGGATCCGAGCCGCGTCTGCAACCTTCACCACAGCTCATAGCAACGCCGGATCCTTAACCCACTGAGCAAGGCCAGGGATCAAACCCGCAACCTCATGGTTCTTAGTCGGATTCGTTAACCACTGAGCCAAGAAGGGAAGTCCCTCGATGAATTCATCATAGGCATCTGTGAACACATATATATGTGGATAAGTGTGTGCATCAATTATAACTTTTTAAAAAGTACATCACCATAAAGAATTGTCCTTTTGAAACAATTCCAATTATTTCATATATAGCTCTATGAATGAACAGATTATATGTAATAACGCCATATAATGAAATAATTGGTGGATCAACCTAGTAATATTTTAAGAGAAATATTGACATTGTTTGGATCTGAGTAATAAATTTTAATTTAATAATTAAAATGTTAAATAAATTTAAAAAATAAAATCTTAAAACACTAAATAAAATTTAATAATTTGAATTTTTTAAATGTTGTTAATAATATTAAAAATCTCTGGGACTCTTGATATGCCATGGCTGCAGCTGTAACCACGTTGGTCTAAAATAAGTGATCTGAAATGATCCTCAAGTTGGGTCAGGTTTAATGAAAAGCTGTGGTTTAGGTGAAACAGAAAGTTACACTGATTGTTTGCCTGGAATCTACACCAGTTGGCCTGGGATTTCACTTGAAACCATAAATCCTACACTTCAGAGAGGAGACAGCTGACCTATGGCAATGAAAGGATTTGGAAATGTGATCAGCCTGAGAGTTAATAGGTGAGAGATAAATAATACATAAAGAATGTTGAATTTAGACCTTTAGAAAGGATGTGGCTTGAATAGGGCTACAAAAGGATGCAGTTTGATTAAGAAGCTAAGCGTTGTTATTTTGGAAGTGGCAGAGTTGCCACTTTGCTTTATTCAGATACCTCTGGAAATAAAATCTACGAGGACCTGGGATCTTTGCTTAGAAAACCTCTCATAAAGACCTTGTTTCTGCAAAGGCCAAGATAACTGAGAACTCCTTTCCTTAACCTTAGTATACAGAGTGGTTTTGATATTCAGAATTCTTAATGAGCACCTTTCAGCTGGGAGGAGGCCCCATGAAAGCGGTCAGTAAAGAAATGGTGCCACCTATTACTCACACACTCGATCTAGGACCTCCCTCCCGCCCTGCTTTAGACCACAGCGTGGGAGGATGTGCCAACTCATATGCACATATGCCTTTTAAGATTGCACTGGATGTTTTTTTGGTTTTTGTTTTGTTTTTTGTTGTTTGTTTGTTTGTTTTGCTGCATCTGTGAATACAGAAATTCCCTGGCCAGAGACGAACCTGTGCCACAGCAGTGACAACGTTGGATCCTTAACTGCTAGTCCACCAGGGAACTCCCACCCTGGGTTCTTGACTGGGCACTCAAAAGGTTTACCCTGGTCATAGAAGTAGAATCTGGGTAAAATGAAAACAACTAAAAGCAGCTAAGATTTCAGAGCCAGGAAGAGAGATCAAGAAGGGACAGGATTCTTTATCTCTCTGTAAGACTGTCCCCCCTTTTTTTTTTTTTTTCGTCTCTCTGTATGTAGTTTTCATGTGGAATTCTTCAGGTTGTTGTAAAGTGGCTTCTTGCCATTTACACAGCTGACTGGACTTGTTGCTACTCTCGAAGGCCTTTTGAGAAAGAGAAATTACTTCAGACATGGTCCGCCTTCCCCAATCCTTCGAAAATCTTGAATGGTATCAGTGAATATCAAGTGATATTAAAAATTGCCCAGATTTTTGATCACTGACTATACAGGGACAGAAGTCCTTTATACTGGTAGTTACCCATACACTTAACAACAGCTTTGCATCGTTTCTTAAACAACTGACTACACATCAAACTCAGACACCCCAATCCTCGGGTAAACTTCAACTAAATGTTACATTAAGGACGGAAGGTCCTGAACCTCTGCACTGAATACACCTAAGCCCTCATTTTTTTTTTTTTTTTTTTTTTGGCTGTACTCACAGCATAGGTAAATTCCTGGGCTCCTAGGCCAGGCATCAAAGCCATGCCACACTCATGACCCAAGCTGCAGCAGTGACAAAGCTGGATCCTTAACCCACTGCACCATAAGGGAACTCACAGACCTTAGGGATTTATTTTGTGTCCTTTGCAAAGAAGCAAACTTCAGCCTAAAAAGACATGATGCTTCTAATATTTCTTAACTAGATAGAGAGGGCTAGGAAAGGACCCAGTTACTTTATTTCCAGACTTCAATTTAATTTATAAAGTTGTTACTGGTGCACTATTTCAGAAAGGGTTTTAATGTGGATTGCAAATCAAGTTCTCTTTCAAAATAGATCATTTAACTTTAGGGGAAGGTGGACTTTAAAAGGTAAGACCAAAGTAAGGTGACAGGTTTTAATTGATGATGGAACAGAATCTGGACCTGTTCAGGCTTAAACTGGAATTGGACTCAAGTTATATTTGCACCACCGTAATTAATGTTTCAGGTTTGCATATATGCAGTGAAGAAAATCATTGGGAATATGTGGATCAAAATTGTTGCAACTGTGAACGATCACTCACTCATTCACCATTCCTCCAACAAACATTTACTGCGTTCCTACCAAGTGTCAAGCACTTGGATTGACCCTGAATGTGTTCCCAGGTAGACAGCATTCATGATCTTTGCCATATTGTGGAGGTGGGGAGAGATAGATGTTAAGACATGCATGAACACATGATTAGAAATTGTGGTTAGAGCTGTGTTAAATAAACAGTCGGTTTAATTTTTTTTTTTTTTTTCATCTAGAACTTATTTGAGGTTATGACCAGTAGGGAAAAATAACTCTTCTCATTCTGGTAAATGGCTTTGGATCACTATTCTAAAGTGAAATCTCTTCTTAAAATATGAACTTCCCATCTGCAGCATTCTTTATAACAAACTTGTGTTATTGTGTCAGAACTGGTTTAATGACCTTGCTCACAAAGTAAATAAAACACAGTGGTGTCTCTGTCTGTAGAACATAGGTGTTGTAATGTATCTGTCTAAAAGCTTGTTAAAATGCATATTTCAGTGAGAAGTAACGAGACTTGGTTGTCTAGCACAAAAATTCAATTGCATTATTAGTGCTGTTTTTATTGTTATTAGTATTAGCAGTACTTACAGACAGTTTAAGTTACCATCGTTACTTTATTATCACCGATAAAGTACTAATGTAGTAGGTTGACTAGTTGACTCTTGCAATATATAATTAATCTAAAGTGATGTGATACATTTTCTCTGATTCCATACAGCCCTTAAGATGTAAGAGGATTTAGGCAAATTCTTTTGTTCCACCATTTCCAGAGATTAGATGTGGAAAAGACCTTAAAAAGAAGGAATGATTTGAAAGTCCTTTCTTAAGAAAGCTGTGATATCCTTAGCCACGTATGCTATAAATCAGAACTGTGAATTTTTAGGCATGCATCTAGTTTATAATTTCAGAAGCATAATGTATACACTTAAGTATATATAAATAATGGTTCACATGTGGGCTTGTAAGTTAGAGATTTCTTTTTAAACATTAAAAACTGGGAAATTTTGATTTCTTTCTTTGCCTTTTTTTGAGATCAGACTTAAAAAAAAACCTTCTGCCTATGATGTTTTAGAGATATTACCACTTGAAAGCAAGACTCTGGAATAAAAGCAAATGACAGTAGCTTTCTAGGCTCTAATCCTGTATTCCCACTAAATATATCTTTTGGGTGGGCATGACATTCACCATCTTATGAATACTGTAGAATATTTCATGATCTTCCATTGTATTCTGAAAAATAGACTGTTCTCTCTCTCTCCCTCCCTCCCTCCCCACTCTTCCCTCCCTTCCCCTTTCTGGTACTTTGCCAGAGCTGTCTGCTTCTTTCCTGGAGTCCCGTAATTGAAGGTAATTTTTTAGAAGATGGTTTCAATTATCTAAAGCCAGTGGAATGTTTAACTGCCCCTTGCTATTGGTGAACTTGTTTACATTGGGATTTCAGATGAATTCAGATTACATGCAACCAGATGTTATCTGCTATGGTAGCTTTAAAAAAAAAATTACGTGAGGGAGGGGGCTTTACTACCATATTTAGGTCAACTGACCTCAAATTTCATAGAAGTATGCCACTTTGGGTAAACTTTTAATCAAAACTATGAGAATATATGCCCTGTATACAATAAAGATCATCTTATTTTCCAGATGTCTTTATAGTATGTAATATTGATCAGAAGACTTGTGTCTCACAAAAATATTTTTCACCTATCTAGCTGGAGATAATAAAATTATGAACTAAAAGTTCATTTATGTTCATATTGTGCCTGAATTTCACAGATTTGCTGTCATGCTGTCCAGATAATAGAAAATAAATGTTGTGATATTTAATAAGACAAAATATCTGAAGCAATAAAAGTCACCTGTGAATCAGCAGCTGAATGCTCTAGTCTGTAGACAGTCAAAGACTTATTTCCTTAACTGACAGCGTAAGTGAAGGCTTAATAAAATATACTGTTTGTACAGGTTGAACTTTAAAATCTGAAAGAAAAGCTGAATACACACATTTTAACTTAGAAAACAGGCAACAAGTTGGAATTAATCTCTATTAAATAATTATTTGCTTTTTCCAGGGATCCAGAATATACTTAAGAAATTTAAAAATAAAAAAGTTGGCTTTCAATAACTGATTAAAATACAATTTCAACTTTAAAGTTTAATTGCATATAAATTTATACACACATGTATATATTTGCTGTTGTTGTCATCGTTGTTGAATCTTAAAGAAGACATCGGGTATGACTGTCTTCATTATAGGTGGGGAAAGGGATTCTAAGAATTGTTTTAGGAAATAACACACATGAATACAAATACATACATACATGCATATAGATGAGTACATAAATGTATAAAATATATACACATATGCATAAACATATATATACATTGCTATGTAAAACTTAGCATGCAACTTGAACATAGTTGGTACTTAAATTAATAACAAATCGCATCAAAAGGAATAAAATACTTAGGAATAAACCTACCTAAAGAGACAAAAGACCTGTACTCTGAAAACTATAAGACGCTGATGGAGGAAATCAAAGATGACGCAAATAGATGGAAAGACATACCATGCTCTTGGATTGGCAGAGTCAATATTATCAAAATGACTCTACTGCCCAAAGCAATCTACAGATTCAGTGCAATCCCTATCAAATTACTAAGGACATTTTTCACAGAACAAAATATTTTAAAGTTTGTTTGGAAGCACAAAAGACCCAGAATAGCCAAAGACATCCTGAAAAAGAAAAATGGAGCTGGAGGAATCAGGCTCCCTGACTTCAGACTATACTACAAAGCTACAGTCATCAAAACCATGTTGTACTGGCACAAAGACAGAAATATAGATCAGTGGGACAAGATAGAGAGCCCAGGATTAAACCCATGCACCTACAGTCAACTAATCTATGACAAAGGAGGCAAGAATATACAATGGAGAAAAGACAACCCCTTCAATAAGTGGTGCTGGGAAAACTGGACAGCCACATGTAAAAGAATGAAATCAGAACACTTCCTAACACTATACACAAAAATAAACGCAAAATGGATTAAAGACCTAGATATAATACCAGATACTATAAAGCTCTTAGAGGAAAGCATAAGCCAAAACACTCTCTGACATAAATAACACCAACATCCTCTCAGATCCTAGAGTAATGACAATAAAAACAAAAATAAACAAATGGGACTTAAAATTGAAAGTTTCTGCACAGCAATGGAAACTCTAAACAAAATGAAAAGACAACACATGGCATGGGAGAAAATATTTGTAAAAGAAGCCATTGACAAGGGATTAATATCCCAAATTCATAAACACTTTCTGCTGCTCAATACCAAAGAAACAAACGACCCCATCAAAAAATTGGCAGAAGATCTAAACAGACAGTTCTCCAAAGAAGACATACAGATGGCCAAAAAACACATGAAAAGATGTTCGACCTCACTAATTATTAGAGAAATGCATGTCAAAACCACTAGGAGATACCACCTTACACTGGCCAAAATGGCCATCATCAAAATGTCTACAGACAATAAGGGCTGGAGAGGGTGTGGAGAAAAGGGAACCCTATTACACTGTTGGTGGGAATGTAAATTGGTGCAACCACTGTGGAAAACATGGCTATTCCTCAGAAAACTAAAAATAGAATTACCATTTAATCTAGCAGTCCCACTCCTGGGCATCTATCTAGAGAAAACCATGACCGGAAAAGACACATGTACTCCAGTGTTCATTGCAGTACTATATACATTAGCCAAGACATGGAAACAACCTAAATGTCCATCGACAGAGGGGTGGATAAAGAAGATATGGTACATATACACAATGGAATATTACTCAGCCATTAAAAGTAAAGAAATAATAGCATTTACAGCAACATGGATGGATCTAGAAATTATCATGCTAAGTGAAGCCAGTCAGACAATGAGACACCAACATTAAGTGCTATCACTTATGTGTTGACTCTAAAAAAAAAGGGACACAATGAAATTCTTTGCAGAGCAGATACTGACTCACAGACCTCGAAAAACTAATGGTTTCCAAATGAAACAGGTTGGGGGTATGGAGAGGATGCACTGAGGGTTTGGGATGGAAATGCTATAAAATTTGGTTGTGATGATTGTTGTACAACTATAAATGTAATAAAATTCATTGAGTAATTTAAAAATGTATCTATTCAAAAAAAATGAACAAAGGAAATGTTCTAGGACCTTCTGCAAGTAGATAAAGAGATGTGTGATAGGAGTTGGGCTTGATAAGGATGTAGGCAGTGTCAAAATCATGATCAGGGAGGAAAATGTGAGTTAGGGAAGGACAAACATTCTTGACCTCTGTTCTCATCCCCTGTTCTTTCAGGGCTTCTTGTTGCATTCACCAAACAAGAAGTCAGATGGCAGGGGCACCAGTTAAACAGTATGTAGGGGGTCACCCTCCATAGGCAAAAAGGAGGGCAGAGGAAAAAGGAAATGGATATGGAAGAACACACACACACACACACACACACACACACAAACACACACACGAGACCATTGGTATTTTCCATTGGCTCAGCCCAGAGCTATTCTCACAATTTAAACCTCATGAAAACATGCCACTGACACATTTCTTTTACCACTGTTAAAGACTGTAGTCTTTCTAGGCAATGAATTTAATTAGTAACCCAAGCACTGTTTCTTAGTGACTCAGATTTGGTTATCCCTCTTTTTTTTTTCAAATGAGAATTCTCACTATAAACCAAATATTAAATGTATATAAAACCTGCATCATGATTTTTTTCTCTTAATAGCCAACTGTTCATACAAACACATTTGCAAATCAGTATTGTTACAGAATGAGAAATAAAATACAAAAACTATAAGCTATCATTTTCTTTGGGTTTTACCCGTCTTTCGTATTTATATTTACAAATAAAACTTGATGAGGGATGATAGAAGATTAGTTATTTGATAAGTTATCAGAGGGATTAGAGTCCTTAAGATAATTTCACAGATAATTTTGATAAAAGATAAATAGGTAATTGAAAAAAAATAGGTTGAGTCTAAAATAACCATGTGTACAACTCATTCCATTTCAAAAGGTTAAATTTATCTAGGTATAATGATTAAAAATTCATATAGAGCATATTCTGACAGTGGAATATTAATTATATTAATGACCTAGATATTAATAACAAAATTTGAACTAGAAATGTCTCAATGGTTTGAAATTAAGGAATGACCGAAATAATTTGTGGAATTAAAATATCTTTATGGACACCAGAGAATATTTTGAAATGAATGATAATGAAAATATTACACATCAAAACTTGTTGGATGCTGGAGTTCCCGTCGTGGCGCAGTGGTTAACGAATCTGACTAGGAACCGTGAGGTTGCGGGTTCGATCCCTGCCCTTGCTCAGTGGGTTAACGATCTGGCGTTGCCGTGAGCTGTGGTGTAGGTTGCAGACGCGGCTCGGATCCTGCGTTGCTGTGGCTGCGGCGCAGGCCAGTGGCCACAGCTCTGATTAGACCCCTAGCCTGGGAACCTCCACATGCCACAGGTGCGGCCATAAAATGACAAAAGGTAAAAAAAAAAACAAACTTGTTGGATGCAGCTAAAGAAGTGTGTAGGGGGAAGTTTATAGTGCTAAAAGCATGTATTAGAAAGTAGGGAAATCTGAAAATCAGTGATCTAAGTAATCAGCTCAAGAAGCAAAAGTAAAAGAAAGATAATAATAAAGATAAGAGAAGAAATTAATGTGGTTAAATACAAAGACATGGTAGAGAACTTCAAAACCAGTTCTTTAAAAGAATAATATTTTAAACTTTTAACACAACTGATGCAGAAAGTGAGAGGACAAGAAGCACATTTTACCAATATCAGATATCATTACTAATATTATAAAAATCACAAAAACGAGATGTTATGAATACCTTTATGGTAATATAGTTGAATATCCTTTTAAAATTTCAAATTTCTTTTTACTAAAAATATATAAATACTCATAAAGTTTAAAAATAAATTTATACAATTTAAAAACTCCTCATAGAGAAAACCCCTAGATATTTTTACTGCAGAAATTTTTCAATCATTCAAGGAGGAAATGTATTTTGTTTTATAAAATCTTACAAAGAATAAGAGGTAGGGAGAAGGGAATATCTTCAAACATAGCTTTGAGGTCAGCATATATTTGATGGCAAAACCTGATAAGATTTTGTAAGAAAGGTAAATTAGAGATGAATTTCTTACATGAACAAAAATATTATCAAATAGGATTCAGAAAATATAAAAGGGATAGTGTATTAATATTAAGTTGGAATTATTCTTAGAATATTTCCTAGAAATTATGCATTCACAAATGAATCTATATAACTAACCAATTAACAAAGTAAAGATAAAAATATGGTTATCTCAAAAAAAGAAACTGCAGAAGAAAGTTTTACATAAATTAACATTTATTCACAATAAAAATTCTCAACAAATTAGGAATAGAAAAACATGTCTTCAGTCTGTGGCACGTATCTGCCCAAAACAAAAAACATTTTGCTACCTGTCCTAGCTGGGCAATAAGGAAAAAAAATAATTACAATGTATAAAAAATTATGAGTGAAGAAATAAAAATTTTTATTCACAAATAATATGCTTTGTTTTAGAAAATTGTTAAGAATATTTATATGGACTATGAGAATTAATACATGAATTTAGCAATGTTTTTGAAATCAATACATCGAAACCAGTAGTATTTGTATATTATCAATGAAAAATTAGAAATTGAAATGTTAAAAAAATCATTATATTTGCAGATTATATAGTCATATATACATAGAAAATCCTAAAGAGTCCACCAAAAATCTGTTAGAACTCATCAATGAAATCAGATACAAAATCAACACACACAGATCAGCTGTGCTTCTATATACAATGTACTATACAAAGAAGAAATTAGGACATTCCCTTCGTGGATCGGAGGTTAGCGAACCCAACTAGCAGCCATGAGAACTTGGGTTTGATCCCTGGTCTCACTTGGTGGGTTAAGGATCCAGTGTTGCTCTGAGCTGTGGTGTAGGTCACAGGCGTACCTCAGATGCCGAGTTGCTGTGGCTCTGGCATAGGCTGGCCGCTATAGCTCTGACTGGACCCCTAGCCTAGCAACCTCCAAAAGTTGTGGGTGCAGCCCTAAAAAGACCAAAAAAAAAAAAAAAGAAATTAAATACTCTCATTTGAAGTAGCATAAAAATAATAGTATATTTAAAAATTAACTTAACCAAGGAGGTGAAAGATCTGCACACTGAAAACTATAAGACATTTATGAAACATAATGACACAAATAAATGAAAAAATATTCTGTGTTCTTGAACTGGAAGAATTAATATTGTTAAATATTCATATTACCCTAGTTAAGCTACATAGATTTTTCAAAATTCCAGTGGCATTTTTCACAGAACTTGAACGAATAATTCTAAAATTTGTATGGAACCACAAAAGACTATGAATAGCCAAAGCAATCTTGAGAAAGCAGAACAAAGCTGAAGGCATCACACTTCCTAATTTCAAACTATATTACAGAGCTGTAGTCATCAAAGCAGTAAGATACTGGCATAAAAGCAGGCACATAGAAAATGGAGCAGAATAGAGAACCTGGAAATATACGCACATTTACATGATCAATCATCTTTGACAAGGATGCTAAAATACACAATGGTGAAAGGATAGTCTCTTCAGTAATGTGTTGGGAAAACTGGACAATCATGCAAAAGAGTGAAATTGGACCTTTATACACAAAAATCAACTTGAAATGAACAAAAGTCTTGAATGCAAGACCTGAAATCATAAATTTCTATGAGAAAACATAGGGATAAACTCCTTGACATTTGTCTTATCCATGGTTTTTCTTTCAGTATGATATCAAAAGCAAACACTAAAGGCAACAAAGCCAAAAATAAATAAAGATGGACTATATCAAACTAAAAAGCATCTGCCCAGCAAAGGAAACCATTAACAAAATGAAAAGACACCCTATGAAATAGGGAAAAAAAATGCAAATTATATATCTAACTGATAGAGTGTTGATATCCAAAATATATAAAAAATTCATGCAACTTAATCCCCAAAACAAATTAAATCAAAAATGAGCCAAGGACCCAAATAGACATTTTTTCAAAGACATACAAATTCCCAATAAGGGTATGAAAATATGCTCAACACCACTAATCATTCAGGAAAAATAAATCTATACCACAATTAGATAAAACCTCACAGTTGTTAAGATGGCTGTTATCGAAAAAAGACAAGAGATAAATGTTGGTGAGGGTTTGGAGAAAAGGGAACTTTTGTACACTGTTGATGGGAATGCAAATTAGTACATCCATTGTGGAAATCAGTATGCAGTTTCCTCAAAAAATTAAAAGTAAAACTACCTCATGGATCCAGAAACTCTATTCTGAGTATATTTCCAAAGGAAATAGAATCAGTATTTTGAGGAAATACGTGCACTCCCATGTTCACTGCAGCGTTATTCACAAAGCCAAATGTGAAAACAACCTCTGTGTCCATCAGTGAATAAATGGATAAAGAAAATGTGATACATACACACACATGTACACACATCACCAATGGACTAAACTATATATAATATAATGGAATAAACTATATGTAATATAATGGAATAAGTTAGCCAGAAAAATATTGCATATTTGCACTTAAATGTGGAATCTAGGAAAGTAAAACTCAAAGAAGCAGAAAATACAATGGTGGTTGCCAAGGACCAAGGTTAGGGAAAATGGGGAATTGTTGTTGAAAGAGTACAAATTTATAGGTTCTGTGGATCTGATGTACAGCATGGTGACTATAGTTAACAGTACTGCATCGAACACTTGAAATTTGTTGAGGATACATCATATGTTTTCATCACGTACACACACACATAGTAACTGTGAGATGATAGTTGTATTAATTAGCTTGATTGCAATCATTTTACAGTATATATTTTACAAAATTATCACATTGTATAACTAAAATATATTCAAATTTTATTTGTCAGATAATACTATAAAATTTTGAAAAGCAAAAAAGTCAGCAGAATGAAATAAAATTAAGAAAAAGTGTGTCTTTTAAAATACCTTCAGAAAACATCAGATACCTAGGAATAAATCTAACAAAAGATAGCAGGATGTCTACAGAGAAAATTCAACATATTAATGAGAGAAAAAAATGGCATAAATTAATGGAGAGATCTGCCATGTTCAATGATTTAAAAAATAGAAAATAAAGATAGCAGTTCTCTCCAAATGGAACTTTAAATTCAGCCTGTTAAGTAAGCATTCCAGACAGTGTGTGTGTGTGGGGGGGGGATGTGTGTGTGTGTATAAGGTAGCAGTCTGATACTAAAAAGTAATATGGAAATATAGGAACCAGGAATTGCAAAGACATTCTTGAATAAGAACAAATTTGATAGACTTGGATTCCTAAATATCAAGATCTATAATAAATGATTGATTGTGACTGGGCATAAATTCTATGGATGGCTTCTGGAATTTTAGTGATAGAATGATGTTCTATGACAAATTTGAACATAGAAGTCCATCAAGGCATACAGTTTGAGATTTGTCTAATTTGTGGTATAGGTATTATATTTCACTGAGTATTTATGAAGCCAATGTGGCAAAATAATAAAATATAAGGTAGATAGGTGGGTGAAATAATACACAAATTATTCCCTATGGTCTTCTACATGCTTGTAATACCATAACAATTTCAAAAGAGGTACTTCATATAAATATTTTTGATTTAGGCTGTATACTGCAAAAAAAAGAAAAATTTCTATACCTTGCCTCCACTGTACTATTTCATGATTTTCCCTGCATCAGATCCTAGTAAGAATTATCGTAATATAAGAAGACGTGAAAGGTGGATGCTGTAGATTACAAAATCCTCTATACCTATGTTCTGAAAAAAACTGTGGACAGACAGGGTTAGATTGAAAGCAGGTAAAAAGTCTCAACAGCAATCCAAAGTGGGTGTTGGGGAAAGAGAAGTACCCAGAGCACTTGGAGTGCTACAGTTGTCAGTGAGGAAATGTTCACTTGACAAGCTACCAGATCACCTTTAAAAATGCTTTTGTCCAAGGGCAGTTCACTCAACACTCAATTACTCAGAGGCTGAGTGTATAGGCTTTCAATTTTGTCCTTTTAAGAGCCACTGTCTGAGGCATAAGTGACTCATAGCACAGAATTCTGCTGTCATATTTGTTATTTGCTGTTGGCTAGAGAGAACTTCTGTCCAGATTTCCTCTAAAACATTTGGGGTCAAATTGTCAAATTCAGGATCAAACTGTAGGTGTGAAAACTGTGTTTTAAAAAGTATCGGGGCTCAGCGGTATTGAACCCGACTAGTATCCATGAAGTTGAAGGTTTGATCCCTGGCCTCGCTCAGTGCGTTAAGGATCTGGCGTTTCCAAGATCTGTGTTGCAGGTTGCAGTTGTTACTATGGCTGTAGCGTAGGCTGGCTGTTGCAGCTCTAATTCAACCCCTAGCCTGGAAACTTCCATATGCATGGTTGCTGCCCTAAAAAGCAAAAAAGAAAAAAAAATTAAGTATATAAAATATACTATTATTGCTGTTAGTTTGTTATTGGCTTGTAGCGTATCGTACCATGCTTTGTTTATCCTCAGTTTAACTACATTCATTTGGAAACAGAAGTTGAAAAATATAAAATTCAGGTTTTCCGGTGGCATTTATTTTTTGAGGCACGGTGGTGGTGTCTAGTATAGGTTCCCTTATCGGCTGGTTTTCATATTCCTGTGACCAGTTACCGTATCATGATTAACAAGTATTTACTCATTTTCTGGTGCGCACACAGCCTGATATTAGGCCTGATATTAGGTGGGAAATGTAGCTCGGTTTAACACGAGTGCAAACTCCAGTGTCTGTGGAGACCTGGAAGACACTCTCAATGAGCAAAGTGTAAGAAAAACAATAAAGTACGTTACATTATAAGTAAAACCACAGAATTAGCTACAGTGTCCTGAGACAGTAGAGAGTGGTACCGACTGGAACCTTCTCAGTGGGGCAGGCTCCACTCAGTTCCAGCTGATTATAGCCATGCAGGAATTCGGGCCCATTACTGCTGTCAAAGCTTGATTTTTCAAGGGAAACCCTAAATCTCTCTCTCTCTTTAAAACAACAACAAAAATGAAATCTCCCAATTTTAAAATCAATCCAGTTAGAAACTAATAAACTTTATTGCAATCACACGGGCCAAACAGAATGCTTCTAAGGGCTTGCTTTGGTGTGGATCTATGAACATTAGCCTGTATTTGGGAACTAGAACTAATAATTTGTATAAAAATATATGAAACAGTACTAAATACTGAATACCATGTGCATTCAATGCATTTAGTCTTTTTTTATTTTGTTTTTGTTTTTGTTTTTATGGCCACACCTACAGTGTATGGAAGTTTCTGGGCCACTGATTGAATCCAGACTATACCTGTGACCTGTGGCAATGCCAAATCCTTTAACCCAGTCTATCTGGGTTGGAGATCAAACCCCCATCTCTACAGAAAACCCAGGGGCTGATATCAGATTCTTAACCCACTGTGCCACAGCGGGAACTCCTATACATTCATTCTTTACTCGCTTACCTTTTAGACCCCATGCACTATGTGAGTTTCTAAATATACAGAGATGGACAAACATGTTTTCTATTGTCAATCTGTGGTCTGAGAAAAGAAATAAGTAATTAGACCTGTCATTAAGCAAATCTAATAGCAATAGGGACCATTTGTATAGTAGAATTTCAGAAGTAGAAGCTATGCTAGCATTTTTCTTAAGGCAACTGGAAATAATTGGGAAATAATTAGCTTCTTTTTTTTATATTGTATAAATATGCCCTCTCTATCTGGGCTATACTTACTTAGCCAAATCACAAGAAGCAAAAAGAAGTCATAAAATTACCTCCCAGTTGATTCCTAATGGAAATACTATCATGAAAGTGTGAGATTGCCTGAGGATCTCTTATTAACTAATAGTTTCAACACCCTTTTAAAACAGATCCTTAATTACACTAACTAAGCAGGGTTATTTATTCTAAGTGGGTAAAAAATCAACTAGCTGGCTATTTATCAACACACACACACACACACACACACACACACACATATTTATCCACACCATATTTTATTTCTTTTTCCACTAAAGACAATTTTAGTTTAGCTGCAAGGTAAACGAGTTTAGAGCCATTTGGATTTTTCCACCTGTAGACTGTGATGCAGCCACAAAGAAGGCACATAAGTGAATGAACTATTTTCTTTTTGGGGGCAGGGGGCAGTGCCTGTGGCATATGGAAGTTCCCAGGCCAGGGGTCAAATTGGAGCCGCAGCTCAGGCCTATGCCACAGCCGTGGCAACACTGGATCTGAATTGCACTTGCAACCTACCCTGCAACTTGTAGCAGTTCTTTAATCCACTGAGCAAGGCTGGGGATGGAACCTGCATCCTCATGGATACTAGTCAGTTTTGTTTCCACTGAGCCACAACGGGAACTCCCTGAACTGACTATTTTCAATTCTAAAACTCCTTGGTTGTGATAAAAATGGAAACTACAAACTCTGGGAATTCTGAGTGGATTACTGTTCAAATTATTTAAATGTGCTTTATTCACCAACATAGGCAGTAAAAATTCCCAAAGCCTCACTTTGGTGGGTGACTATCCTTCTAAGCGTTCATGCTGGTATATATAATTTTGTAGGCTTGGACGAAAGTAATACTGTGGGAAGTAAGGAGGGAGTTAAGGACTGCTCTTTGAAAGT
Source organism: Catagonus wagneri (assembly GCA_004024745.2). Taxonomy (NCBI): domain Eukaryota; kingdom Metazoa; phylum Chordata; class Mammalia; order Artiodactyla; family Tayassuidae; genus Catagonus; species Catagonus wagneri. The sequence goes on along the minus strand of PVHT021183543.1, from coordinate 32,621,612 downwards.
CATTTGGTCTTTCTCGGTGGAGGAACAATGTATTCATTTATGATAAAAATCTAGTTATGAATGATGCAATGAAGTATCTTTTAAGCTAATGAGATGGGAAGTTCCAAAGACCTTTTGGCAATTTTGCTAAGTGAAATAGTCACCTTCACACATAAAACCAATTGTTGAAATGCTGCTGTCAAAAGTAAACCCTTCGGTATCTTATAGAAGGTGTTATTGACACAATAGAAGAGATAGGAACTTCCTGTGACTGTGGCCAGCTTTAAGGAATGCAATTTTTAGCATGTCTTTCATCATTGTAATAATATGGTAATGATTAAATTCACCCGCCAAAGCTTAAGGTGTCTGTTTATTTCATGGGAACTTCCAAGTGCCTTGTGTACAGACTTGTTCAAGTAGGAGTTTGTGAGGGCAAGAACAGTAAATGCCAGCTTATCTCCCATGGCCAAGGAATGGTATGTCCTACTTAATTGAGTGTTCTTATTGTTGGAGAGCTGTCAGACATACCATAGATTTTACTTTTCAAAGAGTACATTTTTCTTGGCATTAAGACTGCTCTCACGTGGTTTACAGCTTGCTTTGATGCAATAGTGGAAGTTCATCTCTTACCCTCTATGCTGTGGGTCCATCTTTAGATACTGTCCCAACTTTGGCCAGAATTGACTCAAGGACTTCTATTATAAGTCTTTTGCTCTGGTACCATCCCAGAAAGACCCAGAATTTGTTCCTTGCCTCAGTCAAATGACCTTGTCTGTCTAGCTTCCGTTCCATGTGGGCAGTTTTGAATGACTGGCGAGTTCCCTGTTGGACCAATTTGAGCTAGTTGTTTTGTTAGTAGTTGTTTAATCTATTGACCCTCTCTGGATAATATTTGATTTAAAGTATGTGATTTGGCCTCTGAAGACTTGATTAGAAAAAAATAATTTGGAATCATACAGTTACATTAAGCCCGTTTGTAATGCAGAGACCTGACACATCGTCGCTAGCCTAAATTCTTTCTTTCTATAAAGACAATCGGTTGCATGTATTTGGTGCCTACAGTTATTCTGGGCACTATCTTAAGTGCTTTACACAGTTGTCTCCATTCCTTATTAAAAACTCAGAAATAAAGAAAACAAACAATTCTAAGACAGGTTCAGTAGAAGCTTGGAGAATTATCATCCATTACCAGAGTCAGCAGAACAAGCGTGCCTTGAATTCTGTGTAAAAACATCTGTATCATGATCACTGCATGTCACTCTTTTTTTGTTTTTTTTGCCCTTTGTCATTTTTCAGGGCTGCACCTGAGGCATGTGGAGGTTCCCAGGCTAGGGGTCTAATCAGACCTACAGCTGTCGTTTATGCTGAGCCACGATGGGAACTCCTCCATGTCACTTTTGAACTGGTTGTCTACTCTATAGAAAGGCTGGGTACTTTGCTTCCACCAATTGAAATGTGCAATTGGTAAGAGTCAGTTTGTTCTGGGAGTTCCCTGTTGGATCAGTGGGTTAGGGATTTTGCATTGTCACAGCACAGCTTGCTGCTGTGACTCAGGTTTGATTCCTGGCTTGAGTATGTCCATATGCTGTGGGTATGGTGGGGAAAAAAAGGTTAGTTTGCTCTCAAACCTGTTTATGCCAATTGAAATGGCATAATTTTACTTAACGTTGCATGAAAAAGAGAACCATTTTTTCTGCTAAAATAAAGTCTAAGGCTCTGCAAAATTTTGATAAAATATTTGCTTTAAAAAGTTTTGTCCTGAAGTTCCCTTCATGGCTCAGGGGTTAATGAACCCGACTAGGATCCATGAGGATGCGGGTTCGATCTTTGGCTTCTCTCAGTGGGTTAAGGATCCAGTGTTGCCATGAGCTATGGTATAGGTTGCAGATGCTGCTCGGATCCTGCTTTGCTGTGGCTGTGGCATAGGCTGGCAGCCATAGCTCTGATTCGACCCCTAGCCTGGGAACTTCCATATGCTGTGGGTGTGACCCTAAAAAAAACAGCAAAAAAAAAAAAATTTGTTCCAGTTAAGTGTGGGTAAGAAGCCTATAGAAGATTAGGGGAAATCAAAAGAAACTAGGCAGCTTCTCTTCTCAGATTACTTTGTTATACATTATACTCTTGTTTAATTATAGAGAAACTAGAAATCAAATTAATGTTTTATGAGTGAGATCAATTTTTGATTTCTACTTCCACTCTGTTCATTAATGAACAAAATTATTGTTACATATTGTATGGGATAGGTTGGGATTTTAGTGCTTTATTTCCATTTTTAAGTTGAAATTAAAGTTCAGTGAGTCTATGACTAACACCTTATACCTAATAAGTGAATGTCACAACTCTGTCTATAAAACCTATATTTACTTTACCACTGTTATCTGTTCTTCTATTTCCTTTCAACGGTACCATTAACTATTAGATTTTTGTCACCTGATAGATTTTGGTCAGCAAGTTTTTTCCGACCTGACCAGTTAGAAAAGTTAGAAGATGTGGTGCATATACACAATGGAATATTACTCAGCCATTAAAAGGAATGAAATCACAGCAACATGAATGGACCTAGAAATTATCATGCTAAGTGAAGTCAGTCAGACAATGAGAAACCAACATCAAATGCTACCACTTACATGTAGAATATGAAAAAAGAACATAATGAACTTCTTTGCAGAATAGATACTGACTCACAGACTTTGAAAATCTTTTGATTTCCAAATGATACATGTTGGGGGTGAGGGGGTGCACTGAAGGTTTGGAATGCAAATGCTATAAAATTTGGTTGTGATGATTTTTGAACACCTATAAATGTAATAAAATTTATTAAGTAATTTAAAAAAGAGAGAAGTTATTGCTCATAGTTGCTGTTGTGGCTCAGTGGATTAATGAACCAGTGTTGTCTTTATGAAGATGCAGGTTCGATCCCTGATCTCAGGCAGTAGATTAAGAATCTGGCATTGTCACAAGCTGTGATGGAGGTCATAGATACACCTTGGATTATCTGATGTTTCTGTGGCTGTGGCATAGTCCTCAGCTTCAGCTCTGATTCAACCCCTGGCCTTGGAACTTATATATGCCACAGGTGATACTCTAAAAAGAAAAGAAAGGAAAGGAAAGGAAGGGAAGGGAAGGGAAAGGAAAGAAAAAGAAAAAGAAAAAGAAAAGGAAAGAAGGAAAGAAGGAAAGAAGGAAAGAAAAGCTATGCCTTAAAGGCTTATATACTGGTCAGCTATTGCCAAGACTAGTATATTTCACACTTGTTCCCTCTAATCCGAAGAGGAGAGAACTGTGGGAATTTGGTCCATAATAAAGGGGAGTGTGGTAATTGTTTAGGGACAGGAACCAGCTCACCCTCCCTCTGTCCTGTTTCCTTCTCACCTGCAGTGGGTCCGATCCCTGTGCCTCAGATCATCATATGATAGATCAGTTTATTCAGCCATACAAGTATTTATTGAGTTGCTACATATCAGACACTGTGATGGGCACCTGGAAGCCAGCAGTGAGCAAAACAGAAAAAAAATAAAAAATAAAATAGTCCCCTGTCCTTATGGAGCTTATGTTTCAGCAGGGTAGAGAGAAAATAAACAAATTTAATATGAATGATAAAGGGTATGAAAAATTATACAGAAGACTGTGGACAGCAGTAATACAAGTGTTAGATAGTGAAGACTTTCCCACTCCTAAATTGAAGAGGCCTGATGAAAGTCAACTCTACTTGTAAGCAACTTATTTTCAGTACTACTCAACAGATAGTAAATCATTTAATCTTTACTTTCCGTAAAGAGTGAACACCTTAGGAGTGTTATTTTCATTTCCCAGGCCATCGTAATAAAGCACCACAAACTGCAAGGCTTAGAACAACAGAATTCTCATGTCTCACGGTTTTGGAGGCCAGAATTCAGAAACCCAGATGTTGGCAGGGACATGCTACCTTTTGTAGTGGAGTCTTTTCTTCTCTTTTCTTTTACTATAATATAATTGTTTTCTTCGTTGTTGTTTGTTTTTTTGCCATGGCCTGCAGCAGCTTGATTTCAGTTCCCAGGGGGATTGACCCCTGGGTGCAGCAGTGAAAAATGCTGAATCCGACCCCGATAGACCTCCAGGGAACTCCTGGGGAATCCTGCCTTACCTCTCCCTCTCCTCTGATGGCTCGGATTGCTGCCAGTCTCTGGGGGTTCATTGACTTGTAGATTCCTTAGTCCAATCCTTTGTCTTCACATGGCATTCCCCTGTGTGCATATTCATGACTGTGTCTGATTTTCTCCTTTGCATAAAGACACCAGTCATATTGGACTAGAACTGACCCTAAGGACCTCATTCTAACTCCATCTGTAAAGATCCTATCTCTAAATTGGGTCACGTTCTGAGGTACTGAGGAGTTAGACCTGACATATCATATTTTGAGGCAGAGCGTTACAGACTTGGCATTTCTCTAGTGAGAAGGACAGATGTGCATGCAGCTAACCGTGTTCTGAGGCACAAATAGTTAAGTGCTAATGGTTCGTTCGCGCTAACGAGGAGGACCACTCCTCCCCTGACATAATGGGGAAAGTCCACATAAACCACAAGGATTACAACTTAGTAAAGGGTACTTAAAGTGGGTGGGTGATATGATTGAAGCCAGCTTAATTATTGTTCATTTACTTAATGAACTGTGTTCATTGTCACCTGATTAAGGTAACTCTATCATAGCCAGCTTGGTTTCAACACTTCAGAAATTTAGTTTATCCACTTTACATTGTGATTGGATAGATTTTTTTTCCCCAGTTCATTTTGGCTTTTCTGTTTGGAGGAGGTGCTGGAAAGCTTAACAGTCTGAGTGTGCCAGAAACTGTTACAGTTAAGTATAACTGATTGTCTCTACTCAGAAAAATAGGAGACACTGCCCCGCCACTGAGGTTCAACAAGGTGGTCTTGGAGGAAACAATGTGTTGTGTTTTTCCTTTGAATTTATTGGAATATAGTTGACTACAATGTTGTATTAATTTCAGGTGTGCAGCAAAGTGAATCAGCTATACATCTACACGAATCCTTTCTTTTTTCCCATATAGGTTATTACAAAACATTGGGTAGATTTTGCTGTGCAATACAGTAGGTTCTTGTTATTTATCTATTTTATACACAGTAGTGTGTATATATTTATCCCATCTGCCCAATTTACCCCTACTCTCACGGTTTCTCCTTGGTAACCATAAGTCTGATTTTGAAATCTTTGAGTTTATGTTTTTAATTTTTATTTTTTTAATTTTTTAACTTAAAATTTTTTTAGGGCCGTACCCACAGCATATGGAAGTTCCCAGGCTAGGCGTCAAATTGAGCTGTAGCTGCCAACCTTGCCACAGCCACAGCAACACCAGATCTGAGCTGCATCTGCAACCTACACAACAGCTCATGGCAACACTGGATCCTTAACTCACTGAGCAAGGCCAGGGATCGAACCTGCATACTGATGGATACTAGTCAGGTTCGTTACTGCTGAGCCGCAAACAGGAACTCCTGTGTAAGTTTTAGAAATAAATTATTTCATATTACTTTTTATTAGCTTCCACATATATGTGAAATCATATGATATTTGTCTTTGTCTGACTTACTTCACTCAGTGTGATAATCTCTAGGCCCATCCACATTGCTGCAAATGGCAATATTTCATTCTTTTTATGGCTAATATTCCAGGAAACAATGATTGTACAGGAGGCACTTGGAGCCTTGCAGTGAATGCTGGTTACACAGCCCTGGCATAGGAGGAGGTGCTTTGTCTCAGGAAAAAGCCAGAAGTTGCCTTCTCCTTTCTTGTATCCTGGTCCATTCATTAAGGATGTTGACCTAGGAATTCCCGTTGTGGCTCAGTGGTTAACGAATCCGACTAAGAACCATGAGGTTGCGGGTTCGATCCCTGGCCTTGCTCAGTGGATTAAGGATCCGGCATTGCCGTGAGCTGTGGTGTAGGTTACAGACGTGGCTCGGATCCCACATTGCTGTAGCTGTGGTGTAGACCGGCGGCTACAGCTCCTGTTAGACCCCTAGCCTGGGAAACTCCATATGCCGCGTGTGCGGCCCTAGATAAGGCAAAAAGACAGAAAAAAAAAAAAAAAAGGATGCTGACCTAGCCCACTAGGGGCGGCCCAGGTCAGGCTTATCGCAGGTCTCCAGGTACCTCACCAAGACAAGTTTAAAACTGGGCCTTTTAATTTGATCCTTCCCTGAAGAAGCTTGAAACCTATAGGATTCTTGGCAAAATCTGTCATCATGAGATTATATAAGATTTATACAACCCTCCTAAGGATGCTTTGCGATTACAGATGTTCCCTTTGGGCCTCCGGCCCCTCTGATTAACTTCTCACACTAATGACAGGGCGGGAGAAGGAAAACCATCATCACCCTAGGTGTGTGTCTTCTCACACTTGGTGTTCTGGACTCAGAGGCGTGAGGTTTGCTTATAGGAATTATGCATTATTACTCCAGATTTCTATAGAGAATATTTTTTTGTCCTTCCTAGCAAAACTTTAGCATGAGACTAAGTACCCACCTTGGGTTTTTATTATTATCAAGTCACATTTTTTTACTTGATTTTAAGAAATTTAAATACATTGGGATGGAAGATAAACTAAACTCCCTCCCACTTAAAATTGTTTTTCTACATTTCCCCACACACTTTGAGACATAGGGATTTCTCCCCATTCCCATATTTTTCTCACACTGAATAAATTCTTTCAGCTTATTTATGGATTGCTTCCCAAAACTTTATCTTATGGCTTGCAACTAGATTTCCATTTAGAAGTCAGTGTTTTATTCTCTCTTCTTTCTCCAGTATATAAAGTGTCTAGTTCTAGTGCTATTGGCAAGATTATGTTTCCTATGTTGTTTTAACCTCAACTTTTAAAAAGTCACTCATAGGATGTTTTTACTCTAAGACTGGGGAGTTCAAATATTTAGAAATGCAAAACCAACACACACCTCTACAGAATCTCACCACACTGTTGAGGGTTGTGTCATAATGATACCCAGAAATGGCACGGGTGAAATTAAAAAGAAAAAAAGAGCAGTTTTGAGGTGTGAGCTTTTATAAGACTTGTAAAACTAAATAAATAGTTTTACTCATCTTCCCTGCTTTAAGTAGAACCTTACTTTAAAAAAAAAAAAAATCAGTGTCAGGAGTTTCCATCATGGTTAAGCAGTAACAAACCAGACTAGTATCCATGAGGATGCGGGTTTGATCCCTGGCCTTGCTCAGTGGGCTAAGGATCCTGCATTGCCGTGAGCTGTGCTGTATGTTGCAGACATGGCTCTGATCTGGCATTGCTGTGGCTGTGGTGTAGGTCGGCAGCTGCAGCTCCAACTTGACCCCTTGCCTGGGAACTTCCATATGCTGTGGGTGCAGCCCTAAAAAGACAAAAATAAATAAATAAATAAATAAATAAATAAATAAATAAATGATAGATAGATGATAGATAGATGATAGATAGAAATTAGCACTATGCCACTGTTTAGATAGTGACACATCATTCTATAACCTTCCTTAAAACCTCTGCTAAGCTACCTTTATCTCTTCTGCTGCAGAAGAAGCACACAGCAGAAGAAGGCACCTAAATAGTTTCACATTATTCTTTACTTGAAAAATAAATTATAGGCTCAAATTGTTAAAGCCCCGATAGGCGTTCCTAAAACAAATGTACGGGGTAGGTCATTTAATTTTATGGTTATAGAGGAATGTAGCCAGAGGCCAATAAATGGCTTAAACAGTGGTTAGCATTAAGTCTAGTCATGTCCACACTAGATATGCTGACAGGACACCCCTTCTGTTTATTCTTCGGTTATTGCTCAGAACCATGTTCATTCCTATTAGTCCATGGAATATCCACTGCTTATCTATATTTCCATTGCTTTTTAAAAAATATATTTAGCCTAACAAAACAAAACCCCCCAAAATGTAAATAATAATTAAGCTGGAAAGTAAGTCAGCCTAGAGTGTTGTTGTTGTAGTTGCTTTTGTTTTAAATAGGCATCTGTGAATATGTTGCTGAATCTGCCGAAGTCTTGCTTGTATCAGGAACTTCCAGAAAAGTTTATACCTAACAGCGTGATGTGTTGAAATGCCTATTTTATTTTTTGTTTTTATTTTTTTTAACTTTTTAAGGACTCACATTTTGAAATGCCTATTTTAGATGTGTTTCTCTCCAAAGTCACTGAGCGAACCTGGTTTCAATTTACTTCTTTTGGACTGGCATCCTTAAACAGTACTGAGACCACAACCACCATGCGTAAAGGCAGAAAGAAGCAGTGCTATTAGACGCTAGTGACAGCTAGTTCCTTGTGTGGCAGACAGATCCAAGATGGATTCAGGTTTCAGCAAGGCCCTTTCACTTTTGCTCTCTCATGAAGGTGGACAGAGTGGTATGTGTGGTTCTTTCATAGACCTCCTGATTCCTCTGCCCATTTTGAGTTGGCACCACTTTCTGATCTGAGACAGTGTGTCATTTGGGGTCAGTAGCTTTGCCATTCAGTGAAATCCTGCAGTGAATTTCCTAGGTGGTTGGAGGAAGAAGGGAGAGGGAGGGAGAGGGAGAGAGACAGAGAGGGAGAAGGAGGGAAGGGTGGAAGAAGTGAAAGGGAGAGAGAGAGAAAGAGCATCTCTTACTGACTGTCAACTATGCTGTATAATTCATATTTCAGAGCCATAATAATGCTCCCAGAGTTCCTGTTGTGGCTCAGTGGAAATAAGTCTGACTAGTACCCATGAGGACGCGGCTTTTATCCTTGGCCTTGCTCAGTGGGTTAAGGATCCGGCATTGCTATGAGCTGTGGTATAGGTCGCAGATGCGGCTCAGATCTGGCATTGCAGTGGCTGTGGTGTAGGCCAGCAGCTACAATTCCAATTGGACCCCTAGCCTGGAAACCTCCATATGCCATGGGTATGGCCCTAAAAAGACAAAAAAAGAAGAAAAAATGTGTTCTTGTATTGATAGATAACCCTTGACTCTTTTATCCAATCAATGTGTATCTAATGCTTATACCGGTAAGTCTCAGTGATAGACAATGAACACAGGACTCTTTTGTTTCCCTAAGTTCTTCTTGCCATTTAGCTTGGCTATGGTCTTCTCAAAGCACTTGGGAAAGATGTGGCTCTGATCTTCAGGGCATCTGTGCCATTGTCAGCATGTTGATCATCCTCAGTGGCAGGGAAAGCCCTCAGGTGTTTAAGCTTGTTATCATGATTTCCCATCTCCTTGGACATGGTGTTGGGCTCCCTGGGAGCTTGTGTTTTTTAACAACGGAACTGCCGGGCGTTTCGTGGCCTTGTTAGATTCTAATCTCTATCTCTAGTTATGAAAGAAGAAACTTAGAGCCCTGCTTGCTAGTGGCAGTCATTTTATGATCCTAAGGACACCAGTGATGGTGTAAAGCAGATAAAGTTTAAGTCAGAGAGAGAGGAGTGGAAAGAAATAGGGTCTTTTGGCAATTACCTCTATATAGTTTAGTTATGTGAGTAGAAAATCCCTTTTATTATTTAAGTTAAAGTTGGATTTTTCTTACTTGCTACCTGAAAGAACCCCACCAATCCACCACGACTTGATTAAATTTCAAAATATTTGTTATTAATTTTTAATTAGAAAGTGAGAACTAGAAAGGAAACCATCCACTATGGCAAACTGTCTTGAACAGTGAAAGTTTAACATTAATACTGATAACAAAAAGGTAAGACCTCTGAAGTCCTTGTTGAATCCTCTAGACTTCACCTGTTCTCTGAACTGAAGAATCGTCTACACCATGGCTGTGTGTTTTAATTTAAAGTGGGTCTGTGAGTAAATGAACATCCAGGCCACAAGCTACAGTAAACAGTTCATTCAAGCACATTATCTCGAACAAATAAAACACCTCTGATAGAATTGGGGGGGGGCGAGCATGAAAATAATAGGGGGCTCAGGAAGCCACAGAACAGCCATTCATTCTAATAGCATTTGGAGCTGGTAGGAAGAAGGAAGCCTTTGCAATTTCCTGTAGCCAGTTCTGGAGCCTCTTTACCCTGTTGATTTTTCTTTACCCCTCTGAATAGGAAGGCAGCGTTAGCTCTGTCATATTGAAGCAGTTGGTAATGGGCCCTGCCAGGCGTGGAGAAGATAAAAGCCACCACCTGCCTCGCCTCCACTCCCCTCACCGCATTGCCGGGTCTCCAGTTGTCTGCACAGCTGCCGGCAGCCAGTCTTTGTTCCTCCCCAGCGCTGCCTCGGGAGCTCAGGCATCCCAGCCTCTGCAGCACAATTGCAGTTTGAATGAAGCTCCTGAGTGGGTTTCCTCTGCACCTTGGCCATGACCTTTTGCAAGGCAGTTGCTTGTGGATCCCAGTAGACATGGCTTCCATGCCCGCTGTATACCCAGACCTAGGGGAAGTGCACGCCGAGTGCTCCAGAGAGGGAGAGGCACTGGAGCAAAGGCAAGAGAGGAAACAAGTGTTCAGGGTAATACTGAGGGGCACGGATTGCTTTTTTGATTTCCTGGTGTCCACCTTACTTTTGGAATGGAGCTCCCTTTCCTACTAGGAACATGTCCCCCGGGCCTCACCAGAGGGAGCGTGACATCCCTCCCAATACTGTGTTTGGGTCAGAAGTAGGACCATTGGAGTTCGCTGGGGGCTTAGTGGTTAAGGATCTGATGTTGTCACTGCTGTGGTTTGATTTATGACCTGGGAACTGGGAACTTCCACATAATGAGGGTGCGGCCAAAAAAAAAAAAAAAAAAAAAGGGAGAGAGAGAGAAAATAGGCACATGACTTGACTCAGGTCCAAAGGAGGCCCTGAGATTCAGTCCACAGACTTAGTTTTGAGAAATGGGGGAGTTGGTGCTCTCTTTCTTTCTAGATTCTAAACCTAGAGTATATAGAGGCTGGAAGCTGCTGGCATCTCTGCTGTATTTCATGGCTACAATGACAGTGCATAACAATTATCTTAAAGCCTAGTGGATTAAAATAACGGGCATCTATTTTCCAGTCATGCGCCAGTGAGTTGACTGTGACTTGGCTGGGCCATCTAAGACTGGACTTCGCACTTGGGTCTATAGGTTAAGTTCAAATTTGCTCTTCCTGAGTCTGATCCTCCTTGGACCACCAGATTCTGATGACAGTCTGATTAGTGATAGATACTCAGGAAGGAAGCCTATCCTTACAGACGCTTTTTTAGCCTCTGCTGATGTCAGTATGTCATTAGCCAGAGCAAGTCACATTGCTAACCCCAAAGTCAAGGGAGCAGAAAGTCCACTCCAAACACCACAAAATCAAGGTAAGGGCATGGGCGTATTATTCTTTTAGAAGAAGGAGTGAAGCAGTTGAGAGTAGTGATCCACTCTTCTTGACCATCTTACTAGCACATGGAAGGGGGTAGAAATCAGCACACACAGTGGGAGGCAGGAGCTGAGTGACAGAGAGAAAGAAGGCTTTGAGACCTGGTTTGAGGAGTTCCCATCATGGCTCAGTGGTTAATGAATCCGAATAGGAACCATGAGGTTGCGGGTTCAATCCCTGTCCTTGCTCAGTGGGTTAAGGATTCGGTGTTGCCATGAGCTGTGGTGTAGGTTGCAGACGCGGCTTGGATCCTGCCTTGCTATGGCTGTTGGGTAAGCCAGCGGCTACAGCTCCTATTAGACCCCTAGCCTGGCAACCTCCATAGGCTGCAGGTGTGGCCCTAGAAAGGCAAAAAAAAAAAAAAGACATGGTTTGAGCTTCGAATCCAGCTGTATCTGTATAACCTTGACTCCTGGACCATTTAGTCATGTGATTCCTTTAGGTTTAAACCAATTCCAATTGGTTTTCTATCATTTGCAAGCAAAAGTGACCTAACTTTTATAACCTTTATGGATATGGTCTGAATATTTGCAATGATCTACCAGTGTCAGTATCGCTATTATATTTAGCAGATTAGGAAACTGAGCTGGAGAGATTTCGACTGAATTGTTCTGATCCAACTGTGGGGATCAGTCATTTTACGGAGCCACAAGAGTCAGAGCAGGAGTTTGACCACAGGTCAGGCTAGGTCCACAGTGCCCACCACTTCCACGTATGCAGTGTTTGGGGAGAGATTTAGCGCAATAGGCTAGTTAGAGAGGAAAATCCATAGAGCATGATGACTGGAGGCAAGAAGGAAAGGGCAGTCTGGGGCCAATTCATCCTTGCTTGTTGGGCATCGTGATGATGTGGTGAGCATCCCCTTTAGGGATGAAGGGCTAACTGCCCTGCTGCGCAAGGAAGGCTGCAGACCATCTGTCGCTGTCAGCACCCTTTCCAAAGTGTCTCCACTGAAAAGGGCTGCCTGGCACTAAGTCATGTCACTTTTCTGAGGTGACCCTCATCCAATGGGGTATAAAGTCCCGACCTTTTCAGCTCAATGCAGGACAGCTCTGAAAGGTCAAGCCATCTGCAGTGCTCCCGAGACTACCCTTCTCCATCCCACATTCTCCCCTTCTCTTCTACAGACCTGGATCCCCAGAGCCCTCTCTAGACCTCCCACAGGCTAATCTGCTTTCAGGGGTGGGGGCCACTTCCAATACTAAGCTAAGTAGTCTGGATCCCTTTCCTAGAGGTGGATGTGAGTGACTGAAGGAAAGAATCAATCACTCTGGGCAGAAGGATGATAGTCACCTGCTGCTGATGCAAAGCATCACATTCCTCCTGGCTCTCATTCAGAAGCTAAGCACAGAGAAGAATTTGTGTACTGTCCTTGTCCTTTTAGGCCACACGGCACTCGGTGTGCAATGTGACTATGCAACAGACTGACCAGTTGTTTGATTTTACGCAGGCACACTCTGAATGTCAAGAGTTTTCTTGTGAACTGCCAGTACTTTTTTCTTTTCATTAAACATATTTTTATTAGGGTATAGTTGATTTATAGTGTTGAGTCAATTTGTGCTGTACAGCATAATGACCCATATTCTTTTTCTCATATTGTCTTCCGTTATGGACTATCCAAAGAGACTAGATATGTTTAACATTCAAACTCATGTCTTTTTTGTTTGCTTCCTGGTTGTCTGATGTGAGGCATCTTCTCAAGAAAGCTTAGAGTAGTTACCTTTATAAAAACACAACTCTTACTGAGTTGAAAATTAAAATGTTATCATAAGTGGCCTTACCCATCCCATTTCCAACATAAAGCACTGAAAGACTTCTCAGGAAATTAAAATATTGCCTTTAAAGCCTTGCTTATATAAGGATGAGAAGGAAATTGCAGCACACTAGCATTTATCCAAATATCAAGATTTTTTTGTAGTCTATAAAATATTTGCCAACATTTTCCCCATACGAATTCTATTATACACAGTGATGAAAAATAAACATTGTGCACACTATACGTTGAAGATGCTTTTAATAACTTGAAGCCAGAGTAAATGATCACCAGGGCTCAAGTTTAATAGCAGGTTGAAAGAATGCCCTTAAAATCATGGCAGTGACTTTGTAGTAAACCTGTGGTTTACATTCTTACTGCCTGACTGAAATAATAATTACACTCTAAACAGGCAATCCTCCAATTAAACAATTGTGTATGGGTATGTGTGTAACAATTAAGCATACATTCCATATTGCTCCTGAAGGATCATTTTATGTAATTCTAAACTTAGTACCTGTGCTATAATCCATTACAAATTTACCAACCCCAAAACCTGGTTTTATCATAGGCATATTTTCACATTCCTTGGAGTTCCCTGGTGGTGCAGTGGGCTAAGGATCTGGTATTGTCACTGCTGTGGCTTAGGTCATTGTTGTGGTGCAGTTTCGCTCCCTGGCCTGGAAATTTCTGCATGCTGTGGCCGTAGCCTAATTTCACATTTTTGATAAAATATATCAAGTGTACATCGCCAAAAAACTTCTTTGATGGGATTTAACTTTACACAAATCCAATAATTTTGTGTAACCTTTTTTGTCAGTTTAAGAGAAAGACCAATTCCTTTTCAGTTTTTAGTCTCAGTATATGGTACCATATGGTGTGTTGAGATGCTCCTTGAATCTTTTTAGAATAAGGATGCCCCAAAAATCTTTGTGCAATTTTAAGTTTTAATAATTTCAGAATTATAAATGCTACAAGCTTTATATATTATATGAATGTGTAATTGTGCAAACATCTTTTATATTACTTTACATTTTTTAAATTTTAATATCCTTTTTTTTTATTTCACTCAAAAAAACTTCTTCAGAGGAACTAAAAGCAAAAATTGAAATGTTGAGTGCATTATTCAGGAGTCACAAAACTGTATAAATGTAAAGGATATTTATCAAATTGAACTTAAAAATTATATTTTTATAAGTTTATACCTTATACAAAATCATAAATAATTGATGCTTAAAATTATGCTAAGACTTTTTGGTTTCTCAAAAGTCTACTTGTTCATTGCATTTCTCTTTTTCATATTCTAACATTTCTGTTTGTTTTGGGGAGAGTGTATATTAGATAATTTTCCCAATGATTAAAATCATGTAAACTGTGATCTCTCTGCTGGTTTATGTTCTGTACACTCTAATCATAAAAGTCAATGTATTTAATGACAAATTCAATCCTCCATACTTGGAAGAAAGTAGATTGGGTAAAGACTGCCAAAGGGAACATGACGCAGTTGTTGAGTGCTAGAAAGTCTCAAGTTTCTAAAACAAAGATTCAGAAACTAACGCTCATGAAACGGGTCAACCCTCATTGAGTTAGTTCTCTACTGCTGGATAAAATTCTTGTTAGAAGCATGGGAGGAAGTAAAAAAATGCTTACCTAGCATAAAACTATGTGTACTAGCAGCAAGATGGTTATTTGAGCATATAGGTCCCCTCTTGGGTGTCCTTGAAAAGCTAATATTGGGTTGACAGAAGCCAAGATCATAAACCAGACGCAAAGGGCTCTAAGCACAAAGTTTGGAATATGGAAACTCCTTGGAATCATATTCTCCTTGGCAGAAACAAGCTTTGCCTCAGCCTTTTCTTTTTTTCACTCTCAGTACATTGAAGTCTCTGCTTCTTCCAATGTATACATCTTTCTGGAGAAACCTCAGAGATGAAGTCTTTTCTTTATATCTGCAAGAAGTGATGGACTCTTGTTCCTGGAGAACAAGGACAATTCACTTCCTGGGTCTTGATAAAAAAAATATATTTCTACATTGAATACTTCCTGTGGCTGTATAAAGTATTACAGTAGTCATGAAAAAAATGATGAAAATAAAATCACAGATTATTAAGACCTCTGAAAAACTGGGACCCTCCTTCTGGCATGAACCAACTGTTGTCAGAATGAGAATGTGCTTTATTTACAAATAAATGTTTGTGGAGTACTCATTTTCTGGGCTATGTTCTATTAGGTCGTTCCCATCCCCCCATTCATCATTCGGTTCCCATCAGGTCCACAAGTTTAGCAGGTGACTGAATCCTGTAGCACTAGGAAGTGGAGAGAAGGAAAGAATGGGCTGCGGAGTATTGCTTCTCAGTCCAGTTTACCTTTCAGAGTTCTTTCTTCATTACTGCAAGTGCCCTGGGCTTCAGACTGCTAGCTTTCCTTTCTGTCTCTGAGCCGCCACAATCCGTCCCTTGTTGGGTTTGGTCTCCTTCAAGTCAGGAGCCACCATGGGACTATCCTTCCAGTTCTTCTTCTTTCCGTCTCAGGACAGCAGACAGATAGATACACACACACACACACACAAACAAACACACTCTCTCTCTCTCTCTCTCTTTCTGTCTCTTATGGATGGAAGGAAGAAAACGTTTGATTCCTCTTAGGACCTAAGTCATTACTGCCCCACAAACTACAATTTTCTAGCATGTATGATAAGAACCTTATATTATTTACTCATTGAAATAACTCCCTTTACCAAATAAACAAAACCAAAAAAAATTGCAGACCTTAAAATGCAAAGTGGGTAAGCAATTTTCCAGAGGCAAAAAGCTGGCAGGTAGAAGGTTTGTCTGCTTCAAAGCCCTTCCCCGCTATATCCTGCTGACCAACATGGAAAGCACAGGGATGGTGCACAAAAATAAATGGGGACTTCCGTAGTCACCAAAGCTGGGAAAGTCTAGACGGTACCACTTATGGTCCCTCTTTCCAGATATTCTTTCTTGGTCAGCAGACAGCTTTCCTTTTTTAATATCCAAGGGTGGACTTTTTAAAACTCTTTCCATTACTTGGTACCCCAGATCATACTAACTGTGTCTTTGAAAACATAAAGATATACTTAGATGAGGGAAATTTATCTGAAAGAAATAAATGAGGGTAAAGGAAGAAAAACATTTAATTTGAATGGTCTGTACATTTGCATATTCTAGAATGGGTCAAAAGACATTTTCTTTCTTTCATTTTTTTAAACATTTTCTATAAAAGATCAGAGAATAAATATTTGTCAGCTTTGTGGGTCAAGATGCAATCTTGAAGACATATATGTATAGCAAGAGATAAAACAAAATTTTATGGATGCAATCCAAAATTAATAATAAATCAATACAACTTTTAAAGTGTTAATTGCAAAATAAGAAAGTTCCTTCTCTAATTGAGAAGGATGGGATCATCTGGGGACAAGTAAGATTTTACTTAATTATAGTTCAAAGTTAGTGTTTCCTAATCATCAAACTGCAAATATTCATTGACAAAACCCATTAAAGAATGGCTCTTGGGCCACATAGGAACAGATCAGCAGCCTGGATTTGATCTGTACACTGGAGTCTGCTGATCCCTGCTCTAGGATCACATACGAATGTTTACATCTTATGGAATCTAGGCGACATTCACTTCCCTGTTCTCTCACTTCCCTGAGTTCTCTCTTGAAAGGTCATCTTAAAGGAGGACTTACCAAATTTCATCTGGAAGACAGCTAGGGAAAAGAATAAATCATCTGAGCTCTGTAAAAAAGAAGAGAGTTTGGAAGTTAGGCCCAGTGCCTGAAAGTATGAAATCTCTTTAAGATCCATTTGAAAAAATTCATGTAAATTTTGAAAATTGTACCATTTTATGATCTTTTTTTTTTTTTCCGCATCCCATGTCTTAAACAAAACCACAGTCAAAAGAAATCATTCCATTTTTATCCTGTGGCCCTGTAGTTAAGTGTACTAGCTCGGGAAGCCTGGCAGTTAGGGCATTGCCTCATTTCCCTACACTTGATCTCTGTATCAGTCAAGGTAATTATTGCTAGATGGTATTACTATTCCAAAATCTCATTTTTTTTCCACAAAATAAAAGATTTGTTTCTTGCTCACTTAACAGCTCTGACTAGGTTGGGGGGCTCTCCAGTGGGGCAGCACCTCCTTATAGGTGATTCAGACTTCCAGGTTACTTCCTCCATGTAGCTCCATCTTGGGATTCTTTCTTTTTAATCACACAGAGAAAGAGGGTGAGATTGACTAGGGGATTTTTGATAATTTTAGAGGCTAGACCTAGGTACACATCCCTTTCCCCCACATTCTTTTGTCTAGAGTTCAGTCCCATTGTCCCAATCTCACTGCAAGGCATGTTTAGAATTGTAGTCTAGCCAGATGTCTAGGGGTAAAATATTATATTACTTCTCAAGCCAAATAAACCCATATACTAGAATTTTTTAGACTCTATTGATCTGTATAGTGAGATCCACGAGCATGTTATCGGACACACATATATGCCGACTGACAGCTTATTACATTCCCCACTTAATATCTCTGAGGATAAGCATCTAGACTAAATCCACCGTTATCCAAAATATGCCAAGAACTTTCACACCTCAACAGTAATCCAATTAAAAAGTGGGCAAAGATTTGAAAAGATACTTCACTGGGGAAGATATACAGATGGAAAGAAAGCATATGAAAAGATGCTTGTGCATCATATATGTCATCAGGGAATCACAACTTAAAACAACAGTGGAATACTATTATATACCTATAAAAATGGCTAAAATCCAAAACACTGACAATACCAAATTCTAGCAAGGATGTGGAATAACAGAAATTCTCATTCATTGTTTGGGAAGTGCAAATATAGCTATTTGGGAAGGCAGTTTGCCAAGTTTTTTTTTTTTTTTTTTTTAAAGCTAAATGTAATATTACCATACAATCCCGTACTCACATTGCCAGGCATTTATACAAATGAGTTGAAAACTCATGTACATTACAAAAAAACTGCACACAAATATTTATTGCAGCTTTATTCATAATTAACAATTTAGAGCAATGTCTTTCAATAGGTAAATAGATAAGAAAAATGTGGTAATCAGTGCAATGGAAGCTTATTCAACAATACAAAGAAATGAGCTATCAGTTCATGAAAAGACATGGAGGAGCATTGAATGTATATTACCAAATGAAACAATCCAGTCTGAAAAGGCTATACACTGGATGCTTCCAACTGCCTGACAGTCTAGGAAAGGAAAAATTACAGAGGGAGTAATAAATATCAGGGGTTGGCAGGGGTTAGGCGGGGAGAGGGTAGATGGGTGGGGCACAGGGCATTTTTATGGCAGCACGTTATTCTGTGTGATTCTGTCAAGGCGTACGTACACATTTCGCAGAACTCACAGAGCTGCACAACACAAAGAGGGGACCTTAGTGTGAACTATGGACTTTAGTTTGATGTTAATGTGTCAATATTGGTTCTTTAACTGTAACAAATGTACTGTGGCAATACCAGATCTTAATAAGAGAAACTAGACCAGGGGATGCAGTGAGGAGAAGGAGTATGAGAACTCTGCGCTTTCTGCTCAGTTCTTCTGCAACCCCCAAACTGCTCTAAAACAGTGTCTAATTTAACCGATATTTTATAATTATAAACGTAGTGTAACCTTTAAAATTGTGAATCACCATATTTTACGCCTGTAACTTATATATTATACTGCAATTATGTTTTAAAAATTTGTCTATTAATCAAAAAATATATCAAGTTCTGCATATCTGCTACTATGTATAAATTCAAGCAAAGTTATCATGAATAGCTACTGCCTTATATATCTTAAATTATCCCAATAATGTTTTCGTGGTGTTTATTTATCACTAAAGAATTATCTTGAATACAGATGGCCTTAGTAATTATGAGGTCATTATTAAATGTGTTGCTGGTATATGACATGGGTTTTATCTCTTACACCACCATGACAGACATTTTAGCTAAGCAACCTATAATTGCAGGGTTCCTACTAATATAAGCAACTGCACATTAAATAACAGTTCACAGTCTGAAGTATTTAGGATTTAACAGCAGAAAAGCTCCATTTCCAAGCTCTCTTTTCATTGTTTCTAATATTTTTTGAGGTTTTTATGGATGGTAGACTATTATTTTGTATCATTAAAGTTGGACAGGCCTTCTTTTATGGAATTTTAACTTTAGAGAGAATATTGGGAGAAGGATATTCTCTAAACTTTATGAATATGTCTTAAAAATCTTGCATTCATGTGACAATCTCAATCATGCTACTCTTTAAATCAGACATCCACAGCACAATTTCAGCATCTTCCTGCACACACTGATGTTATCTTCCAAAGAAGATAAAACAACTTGTTTCTCCACAATGACAAAAAAGCAGCAATTAATTGGTCACTTTTAGGTGGACCCTGGAGGACACGTACTGACTCCATGCCAGGTCCAGCTTCTGTGCTCTCGCATGTACTCAGGACCTGGGATATTGTCTGTCCTTTGCTGAGGATGGTGCAGAAAGTTAAGAAAGTAGCTCTAGAAAGAAAAGCTTTGAGCCAGAATCCCAAGAAATCCTTGGAACCACTGTGATTGGAAATATAAGTTCATTCAAACATTTTTGAGTTCTAAATGGAAATTTTCTTCTCTGGGAAACTGGCAAAAGCTTACTCAAGGCCATCCTTCAGAGAGACCCCCATGAAAAAAGGTGAGGGGTTGTAACCCAGCCACTACTCCTGGATATGTCTGCCTGGAGAGGGCATCCTTTCTTTATTACATGAAGTCAGTGCATGGCAGGCTAGCAGCCCACCTTGTTCATTCCCTGGAGGAGCAGACAGGTGATCATTTCCCCAAGATTTCATTACAGCACTACGTTAACCGCCCTGAACCCTGGGTTCTTCGTGGGTCAAGTGGGGATAATGGTACTACCACTGTCAAGGGGTGTTGTGAGGATTAGCTGATTTACCAGACGAGGATTCAGTGAGTATAATTCATTACTATTGGCACATCCTTGAATTGTCACAAAGATTAAAGAAGCATGTAAACTGCTTTACACTGTGCCTGGTACCTCGTCAACCCTCAGTGGTGGGGACTTTCATAGCTGATAAATTTTCATTAAATTTACATCTCCCATTTACTTTGTTACAGTCCAAAGAACTGTGTTTAGAAGAACTACGATTAGAACCAAAAAAGACTTGCTGAAAATCCACCCTATTCTAGACATTTTAACAATTATTATTGTAATTGATATTATTTACTACCATTGATATTATTTACCTACCATTCAGATGAGAAAATTGAGAGGCTTTCATACCACGAATCTTAATAAGAAGAAGAGGAGAAAAATAAGAAGAAGAGTAAGGTTTAGAAGAAGAGGGAAATTATAACGTATGCTTCAGTTAATTTGACTAGTTTGAGTATGTGCCTATCCTACAAATTATTTGCAGGTTTGTAAAACAGTGTGAAGTCTGTTAGGCATTACAATTGAAAACGTTCGTTATAACGTACAGGGGAAATTTTCTGGTGATAATCCACATTGCATTTTATATCTATATTAGCCTTCATTTTTTTAAGTTTTATTGGGTTATAATTAATTTACAAAGTTCTGATAATTTCTGCTGTACAACCAAGTGACACAGTCATACATCTATATGCACTTACATTCTCTCTCAGATTCTTTTCCCACGTAGCTTATTACAAATATTGGGTAGAGTTTTCTGTGCTCTATGGCAGGTCCCTGTTGGCCAGTCATTCCATATCCCACAATGTGCACATGCCAGTCCCTAATCCACCCCTCCCCCACCCCGTCCCTTGTGGTAACAATAAGTTTTTCAAAGTCTGTGAGTCTGTTTCTGTTCTGCAAAAAAATTTTATCTGTATCCTTTGTTTCTTAGTTTCCACGTATAGGTGATATCATATGATGTTTGTCTTTCACTGTCTAGCTTCACTTTATATTAGAATTCAAAATACTTTTTTAATCTATGAAAACTCAGATTGTTTTCTGACTAAATGAAAGATATGAAGCAAATGTCTTCACAGTTCTACAGCCAACCTGTGTTTTCCATAAATTACAGCTGGCAGCAAAAATGCTTTCCACTATTTGACATGAGGGTTGGAACCAAATATTGAACCATTTTTAACAGATTTAACAATGTCCATGTTTTGTTGAAAAACTATATCCACGAGCAGCTGGATGAAATGCCATTTGTGCACTTCTTTAAGTCTTCATGGGCCCAACTCTTACTCCTGCCGCTGACGTAGAGACCAGTGGCCAGGACTTTGACAAGCTCTCCCAGAGGAACACCCTGATGGGCTTGGATCCACATCTCCCTCTGTTCACCTGGGGCTTCTCTTACCCATCATTGGGATTCCCATAAATCACTCCGCACTCATAACCCGGGTTGGACCAGTTAAGTAAATAGTAGAATCAATGCCTTTGGGGCTACCCTTGATCAGTGGAGCCAGGATTTGTTAGGCAACTTCTCTTCCATTCCCTGAGTGAACAGTTCTGAGACACATTTCAGAAGATTCCTTAGAAGGCCCAGAGGGAGGGAGTGCTAGTCAGTCTTTGCAGTGGCCGCTCTAGAATACATCCTGGAACTGGCTTTTCCTCCTTCCCTGCTTCAGTACCTATCACTTTCTAAATGAGCACCTGTTTTTTTTGTTTGTTTGTTTTTTTTGTTTGTTTGTTTTGTTTTGATAGCTTTTCCTTCAAGGACAATCCAAGCTAAGCCCGTGTAGTCAAAAGGTTCCAGCAATGGCTGTCATACCTTCCCAGTGCTGTCAGATTTGTGAATTTTCCAGATAAGCCATAATTCCAGAATTTTTGTGTGATCTAATTTTTAATATATCCATGATTTTTAAAAGCCCTTTGTTGGATAAATAAAAACACGTGTGAAAACCAGATTTTGCACCTGGTTGCCAGTTTGTGATCCCCAGGTCATCTGAATGGGAAAAATCCACATTGGAAGCGGATTGTTTCCTGGAGTGAAAGGTGTGGGTTCTTCCCATGAGGTTGGGCAGATGGTAAGCACCACAAGAACAGAATGCCTGGCTATCTTCTCTAGGACCATTGTCAGTGTCCTATGCGGGGCCTGACATATACACTGTATTGAACAAACCAGTACAGGATGTCAGTATTTTCAGTGTCAAGCTGGGAAGAAGAGGCAGTTCTGGTGGCCTCATCATGGCCTTGGCCAGACCCTGAAGCATGGGTTGTAAGGTCACAAAGCAAATTATTCTTTACCTACATCCCCACCAGCCCTCAGGGTCTCTTGATAACTCTGTACTATCATTTCTTATAATTCAAGGAACCCCAAATCCTTGAATTCTCTGTTTCGTATATATGTAGAGTAGGATTTCTCAATCTTCACATTATAGACATTTGGGGCTGAAAAATTCTTTAGCCTGGGGGACTGTCCTATATGCCTCCTGTCTCTACCCACAAGATACCAAGAGCCCCTCCTTCCCAATCACAACTGTTTGTAGATATTGACAAATGCTCCCCACCCCACAGAGGGGAAGGGCAAAACCTACCTCTCCCCCAGCCCACTAAGAGGCTCTGCCCATAGCAGAGTGTATGCATGGGAAAGCAAAAGAGAAAGCTTGGATCATGAGGGTAAAATATGCAATGCAACCATGCATTTTGTTATTTTTGCAGGTTTGTGCGTTTCTTTAGTATAGAGAATGAAGTCCCACAAGAGTCAAGTAGAGATTAAAGGTGTACAATTTAAATACTATTGTGTAGCCAATAAAAGATTTGTAATATCAGAGTTTCATTGGGGGTAGACTAGTATTTCCAAAAAAAATCTTCCAGTGAGGGATTTTGGTGTCCTAAAAAAACAGAAATACTTTTCCTTATGAATAAGGATATTAAAGGGCTTTGAACATCAGTGGTTGAAGAAAAGATTACCATTGTTTAAGGTTAAAGTAACTTTTTTAAGGAGATGAGAATCTTTTCTTTTCTTACTAATATCCATCCAAACCTTTTTGCTTTTCATAAGTTTAGACAGTACATGAATAGAGAATATAATTTCCTCAAACTGGAGGGATTTCTAACTATTCTCTTACCAGAGATTCCCATGCCAATTTAACGTTATGTTACTGGGGCATACTTATTCGGGTCCTGTGTAGAATTTTACTTAAGAATAATTTTGTTTGTTTGTAAATGATGGAATAACAATTTTTATTACTTTCTCCTATTCAATGGCCATGATAAGACTTTCAAACATACTCAACTCATGGGATTTTCTTCATCAGTGGCTCATTTGCCTCCATTTCAGTGTCCTTCTGAGTATTTATTTATGCATTAATTTTATTATTATTATTATTGAAATATGCCCGGGGAACTCTGCCAATTGCTGCAGGAGCTTCAGAGGTATCAATAAAAGAAAATGATCTAGCACCGTGGCATGGAGACTCGCCAGTAAGTAGAAAGTGCCAATACAAGTTCAGAGCCAAGCTCATCAGCTTCCTTTAGCACTCAGTTTGGAAATAGCCTGGCCTGGAGAGGCTGAAATCTGAGTGGAAAGCAGAGCTCAAAGTAAAATGTAGCCTGGAGAACTAGCGAGAGTGTTCTTCCACAAGCTCATCTTCACATGATAACAACAAAACTTAATTAAAAATCACTGGTATTTTCTCTGTTTGTTTCCTTGGCAGAAAACTCAAATACCAGACTGTCTGGTTCAGAATTGAACACCTGGCAACCCTAATGATTTGGTTTGCACAGTGATTTATGTTCTTTGGCAGATTCAGAAATGTGGTGACAGGGAGAGTCAAGATGGGGAGAGCCCAGAAAAATTCGGGAGAAAACAACCTTTGCTTTCATTTTCATGTTTTTAATTGGATTGAAAAATATTTCACAGGCAAAGGAAATATTTTCACCCTTATTCCATTTTATCATAGGCCTGTCCATCTCTTTTTGTCTTATTGTATTTCTACTTCTTGCCTTAAAGGGCTAATTTCCATACCTTTAACTCTGCTCTTGTATAGTCCCTGATCCCTGTTGGATGTGGTTTTGTCTTTCTTGATTTAGGGCTCTGTCCTGACTCTGGCTGGTTCCCTGGGGGTCATGTAAGAGTGTGGGATCTGGGGCCACATGGTCCTGATTGAATCAAAGCAGTTCTACTTCTCGGTTATGTAAAAAAGGAACTTGACAGAGGTTTGCCGTAATTTACTCAGGTATATACTTTCAGTAGCTACTGTGGAAAGCCATTTGATGGTCCCTCAATAAGTTAAACATAGAATCGCTTTATGATTGTGCACTTTCACTGCTAGGTATATCCCCCAAAAGAATAAACAGGAGGGATGCCAAGAGATACTTGTACACCAAAGTTCATAGCAGCATTATTCACAGTAGCTAAAGGGTGGAAGCAATCCAAACATCCATCGACAGATGATTGATATACAGAGTACAGTGTGTATATACAGTGGAATACTCAGCCTTAAATAGCAATGAAGTAATTCTCATATATGTTAAACATGGATGAAGCTTGAAAATATTATGTGAGACAAAATAAGTCAGACACAAAAGGACAAATACTGTATGAATTCCCTTAATATGAGGAACCTGGAATAGGCAAATTCAAAGAGACAGAAAGCAGAACAGAGGTTACCAGGAGCTAAGGGAAGAGGGAAATGGGGAATTATTGGTTAATGGCTGCAGAGTTTCCATTTGGGATGATGAAAATGTTCTGGAAGTAGATAGTAGTGAATGGACTGAATGCCACTGAATTGTACAGTTAAAAGTGGTCAAATGATATATTTTATATTATGTATATTTTGCCATAATAATAATAATAATAAAAACTTACCTTCATCCAAAAACAAGTTTTCCCTCATTCCAAGGAAGGGACTTCCAAGGATGTCTCTTACTTTCTGCTCTCCTATTGAACTTTCAGCTGCTCTGCACTTTTTCGTTCTCTTGCCTTTGGCTGGACCAGATCACATGGTGTGGAGAGAAAAGAACCCTGGGAAAAAGTGTAATTTTGGAGTGTTCTGCCACCTGTTCCTCATGCCGCTTTCCTCACATATATATTGTTCATTTTCTCTACCTATGGTGCAGTCATTTGCTCTTTCTCTTCACACACATGAAGTAACCTTGGAAATTAGCTCTAATAGATAAACTAAGACGAGGTGGTCTTCATGTATAATGGGGGTGGCAGTGGTTTGTGCTTCTGATAAAATAACTTGAGATAAGCCAAACACATCCACTGAAACCCTCTGACTTGTGAAATCTGTAGCTTGAGAATCATCATTCATCATTTTTGTCTTCCCAGACACTAATGGAAATTAAAATAAACAATCTTGTCTGCATCAGGAGAAAGGATTGTCTACAGTGACAAGTTTCACGCAAATTGTAGTATGAATAAAGTCTCCCCTGTGTTTTTAAACGGGTCATCCATTAAGAGTTCAACAGATGCAAGGGAGTATTGCAGTTAAAAGGTGGGTAGGCTGTTGTTTAACCAACATTTCATTAATGAATGAGAGTTCAAATGGCAAATGATAGTCTAACAACATCATTTTATATTTGTGAAGATTAAACACGACTCATGTTTCCCCTGTTTGGAGGTTCGCAAACCAAATCTGGCACAAATGTACAGGAAGATAAACTCAAGAGGCACGTAACCTGTCACAGTGATTGATGGGGCTGGTTTTCACACAACAGTGTTTGAAAATGTAGATATCCTTAAATAAATGATGCTGTGTGAGCCTTGCCAGCCGAGGGAATTAAAAAGACATTATTACATTTTGCAGAAGAAATACAAAGCTCTGTTATCAAATTTAATGGTTGTAATTCTACATACTTTCCATAAGACTGCACCATGCATGTGCACTGTACAAGAGGGAGTGGTAGCATCTTCAAAAGTAATGAGGCTTCCAGGGTGTTACAAGGTGAGGCACATCATTCTCTGTGCTATGTTTCTGGAGGTGTAAATTGCACAGTCAGCAGGATCATTTTCTGGAATACTTTAGGATTCCACCCCCACAGCTCTGCTTCCCCGTTCCGCCACCCCCACTCCCAGCCCCCTCAGTTTATGAAGAACTCTAACCTAAAGTAGATATAATTTGGTGCTTTCCAAATTGGGAAGTGACATTAAGAGGACAGAAAATTATTCTCAGATGGATGTAAATTGCAAAACAGTTTTTGGTTGAAATCAGCAAGTAATAGCATTGGTTTTATTTGCCCATGTATATTTTGAGGTTTAAAAATATGAAGGCACACACCCACAGGCTCAGAGTTAATGAAAAAGCGATATTTTATAACCTGCATTTTTTACCTAACAGAAATTCAGTGTCTTTTGATGTTAACAAAATATTTTTGTAATCTGTTGAGCAGTTGTGAAGAACGCCTTGCTATGACTCTACTTTTCATTGTTGGCCATTTGAGCTGAGCCTCCCATGCATATGCTTAGGACTGTGGAGACCAATCATGGCAGCCAGATTTTGTTGTATATGCCTAATTGTTTAATTAAGGCAAATGTCTTCACGTAGAATTGGTGGATTAATGTTTCAATATAAGTTTATGTCTTTTCATATGCAGTCACACTCATTTCATTGGGATCCAAGCAGCCCATTTTCTTGCTTTTGCTCCTGTTGAATATTGCCATTTAAACAAGTAAAATTGGTGCCAGTGTGTTAGCAAAAATTGACCTCACATGGTTATTTTCACTTTAATTTCTTTGATAATATTTGAAGTGGAACACCCTATCGAGGCTTATCTGACTTTCACGTATCTCCTCAAAAGAATTTTCCATTCTAATTAGTATTTATACCTATTGATTTATGTCTTTTTGTTTAGTAGATATTAATCCATTCACTCTTTTATGTGTTGCAAGTACTTTATTCTCAGTTTGTTAATTTTGTTATGTTGTTCCCCCCTTTGGCTTGTAGAAGTGGCATTTTTTTAGCGTAATCAGTTTTTTTTATGGTTTCTATTATCTGTAGTGCTATGATTTGTAAGTCATCTCCTGCCCTATTTTCATCAAGCATGGTTCTATTTTTGCATTTGTATCTTTGGTCCCTCTGAAATTTGGTATATTTATGATAGAGAAATTATTTTTTTCAAGTTATTAGAATATATATTGTAGATATATATGTATGTATGCACATATATATGTGTGTGTGTGTGTATATATATATATATATATGTATGTATTGATATAGATGTATATATCTATATACATATCCACTGGTCCATCTGTTATTTTTGTGACACTCTCAACCAATTTAATTACCTGATTTTCCCAGGAAAAACTTAGAACTTCTCTGTCAAGTCTCCCCACAAATACCACCTACCATGCCAAAGAAATCCAGTTGAATTAAATTCATAAATTGAAGAGAATTCAAACTTCTCTTATCTTTTTCCCACAGAGTAAAGTGGCCTTATCTTTCTATTCAAATTTTCCTTTATGTGTGTGTGTATGTCCTTTTTAAGGTTTTGTAGTTTTCCTCATATATGTTCTGTATATTTAAAAAAAAATACTCAGGTATTTTGTAATTTTATTGCCTTGTTAATGGAATTTTTATTGTCATATAGGAAAGTTGCTAACTCTTTAAAAATGTAGATTAGAATTACATTTGCAATGAAACTTAGGCATGTAAGAAATATTCTTATTTTTTTTAAATAGAATTTGGTCTTGTCTGAGTCTACCTCCCTTTTCTTAAAATTTTTTTTTCTTAAAAAAAGAATGTGGATAATTAACGCAGAGGGTTGTTTTTTGTTTTTGGACATTTTAAATGAAGTTTCTCATTCACAAAGATAGCACTACTTACAGTCTTTGTAATTCAAATCTTTAGGATGAATCTTAGACCAAAACTATTATTCACAACCTTTTAATGTGTTTTTTTATATTCAGTGTATTGGAGACAGAATCTAAAAGAGAAGATAGTAAAGGAAGGATTTTTCATCTTTTGGTCACTGCTCCTTCCTTGATACTACTCCAAGGCTTTATTTTAAACTGTTTTAATAATAACTTTTTCTGGAGCCGTATTTGATGCCACAAATGTTGGCCTTCCTAGGTGTTAACTGTATGATCATTTATTAATTATTTCCCTCACTCATAAAAATGGGACCGGTAATCCTTACACCAAAGGGTTATATAGAAAATAGTGAGATAATGTGTGTAAAGTGATTAGGATAGTGTGATCTAGTTAGTAACATATTATTAAGATTTATGAAATAATCTTATGCACCCCCCATCACTTACTAATTCTTTGTTGAGACTGAAAGTAGAAATAGTAAGATTTCAAACCACATTTATATCTCTGACTACCTTCACCTCAGAATAGGTTGGCTGTATGATTGACTTCTATTGCCAACCATTTCAAGAAAAGGATATGTAGCAAAATCTTATTTATAAAACCATAAATGAGACTTCTGGTTATAAATGAGGTTTTATTTGCAACCTGGGTATAGCTTTCAACTTATTTATCAAGGAATTCTTCCCAAAAGTTCTTTGAGGTTAGCAGTGTGTATTTCTCTTGTGCTCCATTTCTGATCTCTGTTATGGATGGCAGTGAAGGAAATCATAAACTATAGGATAAGCCTATTAGAAATTTCATGAGTATGAATGGCCAGAAGTCACTTGTCCATGTATGTGACTCCACTGTGAGCAAAGTGAAGAGCTATAACCAGCAAACGCCAGCAGTTCCGGAACATGTTTCATTTGTTATTGACGATCTGTCTTCAGTGTAGTGGTACCAGCACATACCTCATAAAGACAAGCTCAACATCTTGATGCAGCTTGGGTTGAGGAAAGCAAGAGATGTACGGTCTTGTGTGAGTGAATCAGATTTGGTAAGGTCCAGGAAACATGGTGATGTGGAGCTGAGCTCCATTCATTACCGCATGGGTGTGATTCAGTCACAAAAACATGCAGGCAGAGTGCCAGGTGTTAATTAATTAATCAGGTCCACAAATAATAGAGAACCTAGTCAAGGCAAGTCAGTACAATATTTCAGAGGAAGTAGAGAAGTGTGAGGGAGAGAGAAGTATGTGCCTCAGGACTAAGCCAAAAGCCACCATAGGGTTTGCTGAGGGTAACAGAGGGGGCAGCACTGAATGAGGAATTAACTGGAGACAGTGAATATAACATCTGGCACCCCATCTCAGACTTTGCTTCTATCATCCCTTTTTTTATTTCTCCCAAATCTAGGAGTTACTTTTTTCAGTATAAGAATGACAGCTGCATCTAGTTGTTGTAGAGTTCTGTATACCCTCAAACATTCTGGAGAGTTAGGTACCTCAGAGTCCTTGCTAATACTATTAGTGACTTTATTATCCTAAGGTTTAGGTAGGGACCCTCTTGGATGTCCAGCACTGTTCTTATATCGGGCGAGGGTAGAGTCTGGTTTCTGCGAACCTTACTGAGGTATGGTTTTCCCATAGCTTGCAAGTGCCCTAATGCAGCCGTCCTCAAGAGTACATTTGGTCAGGTCCATTTCTTCCCTCTACTCCCCCAACTTAGCTTCCATCATCGTGGTTTAATCTGTTACCCTGTCATCATTCCCCACCTCATGCCCCAGTGCTATAGCCTTTAGCTAGGGATTTTAAAGAAAGACTATGTTTCTGCTGGTGGGTTTGCACTGAAGTGGGGTATTCAAGCAACCAATGAAGACAAAGGTAAAGGTGTCTGTAGGGGACCTTTATTTCAAGTTACTTCCCTCACTGTACTGCTGTGCTCCCTCTACCTTTTCAGGTTGCCAACTCCCCATGTACGGTTTTCCTCAATGAGTTTAAAATTATGTTTCTCTGACCCCATCAGAATATTGACCAGCAGATGGTTTTATTTTCTTTATTGCTGGGCAACACCTTGGCTATGTTCAATAATTTTTTTTGAGGGGGGAAGGGGGAGCTGAACTGTTCATTTCAGCATTTTGTAATATTTCTAATATATTTAAGTAACTCTGGAGTCTTGGCTTTTAACACTCTCATCAAATTATGAAGTTCAGGACTTGAGGTGAACTGTGTGTTTATGGCTGTTTCTTAGCTCCTTGAGTAGAGATCGAGTCTGCCAGGAGTATTAATGATTGATTGAAGGAGATGAAATGTTTCATTTCTCATTCCTTTGGTCAAAAATTTTGCAATTTATTGAATTTGCTGATATGGCTTGTCTTATGCATTCTTGACACTGTGATTGGTTTTTGTGTTTGAGTTTCAGTATTGATTCACTTCAGTGAACTGTGCGGTTTTAAAAATTGGAAACTGAGAGTTGGTGATCTCTGTTTGGGGATGAAAAAGTCAAGAAATGTGAGCTTTCTTTAATTCTGTAATGCTAGAGTCCGAAAGGACATGAACAAAATTTTGTTTCTAACACAGTTCCCAGTGATTGGAGATCATCTCTTGGTCAGAATCATTTTCTCAGTAATACTAACATCTGTACAATACTGAGCAAAATTCCCAAGGCCCACTCTAGGCTACATTTCCAACTTTTAGACAAACACCTACCTCTAGATTTTTTTAAGGGATACCACTTTTAAGCTTTGCACAATTTTTTTTTCTCAGATTTGTACCCTTCTTGCTACTGAGTAGTTAATTTCTCTAACATTGGTTCTTTGAGTTTTAAAATTGAAATGCTATAATTAATTGTTAAATACTACACAATATTATAATTTAACAGGGAGATCCTTTAGTCCCATAAACTGAAACAGATCTTCAAAAGACAGAAAAACATATGGTACAGAACCATATGGCACATGGCACATGCTTAGCAAGATTCCAGGAAGCTGGAGAGCTGAAGCAAATCAGGGATAAAAGGGTTAGTGGGAAGATTTCAGAAAAGTTTGGAGACCCAAATCATGACTAATAAACACATGAGTCTTTAGTCTCCACTGATGAAAGAAAAGTTAAAAAAAAAAAAAATCCCCAAACAAAACAACAAAACAAAAACAAAAAACCAAGGAAGTATTCTGCTTCCTTAGGGTATAAATTACTCCATAACAAATAGAAACTGAAATTCTGTAGGTTATTTTCATAGCCTATCTTCCAGAGAACTTGCTGACTGCTGAAACAGAAGGAACATGAAGAAGAAACGTATAGATTCCAACAGTTTTTGAAGTACCCCACAAAAGCAGGAAAATGACCAACTGTAAAAAGCAAAACTGAATTTGTTTGGGAGAAGTATTTATACAAAAATAATAATGGTTTCTCATGTATGGACTGCTTATTCATCTCCAGCATGGCCCTACCTGCTCACGCCTAGCATTATCCTGCAGTGGAACTAGACCTTAGCCTTCAGCTAGGGCCTGACCCCTGCCCCTCACATGTTTTAAACAGAGTATTGGGGTCAAGCAGGGGAAAAGCATTTCATTCCAGGTCCCAGAGAGTAAATCATGGCACCCACCTGCCCGCTCTGCTCCAGAGCAAGAGTCTGAATCATCTAGTGTAACCATCTTTCACCCTGACGCCTCTGTTTCAGGATTATGGATAAATCAGGAAGATGACTGCCTCAGCACCTGAAATCCTGTCAGTAAAACTCAGGCAATAGTTTTATAGAAGGGAAGCAGATGATCCCAGTGATCAGCTCTGCTTACATCCCTCTAATACACTGGTACAGCTGCTAGACAGGAAGCCTAGATTATTCCTTGAATATTTAAAGTCCCCTTACTGAAGGGGCCAGGAAAAATAGATGCATGGTTACCACTTTATTTTTCTACAGTGCCATTTCTTTGGGGGTTCTGATTCTATAGATAATGACACAATACTTTAAGTTCAATTGTCTGTCATTCCTATTCCCTTTCCTGTGTTCTATCAATGTTCCTGGAAGCTGCTGTTGAGTCTGAGATTGGGTAGAAGGAGGACTGGACTGCTCCTTGATCCTAAGTCTACCTTGATGTGTTTCTCATCCCATTCTACATGGCCCCTCAGGTCTAGTAAAACTCCGTGCTGCTTTGGTGCCCAGCAAAGCCTCTAGGACTCCATTCTTCACAGGACCAGGATGTGGATGGAGTTTGGACCACAAACACATTTTATGTAGCCCACAAAGTGTCTGGAGGTTTTACTTGGATAATCCCATTTTCTGGTGTCTGGTGAAAAGTTAGAAAGTCGTTGACTCAGTGTGTGCATTCTTGGAAGAGTCTTCCCATGCAGCCTGCTGGTGCTGTCACCTGTTAGAGAGGACATGGGCTTCCAGCTCTGCACAGTCCCCATCATTCCCTGGTGCACTGTACTTTTCTAGCCACTTGAGTTTCCTCACCATGTCTCAACGCTGCCCACTCACATTCTCTTCCTGAGTAGCTCCTTTCCGAAAACTGGCTCAGTCCTCTCTACTCCTGGGTCTATCAATCTTCCTTCACCTCTCACCTCTACTCTCTCCTCTTTCCTCCAACCCAGAAGAAGCTTTGTGGTCTGGGCATGGAGGGGGAGCTCTATTTCCTCCACTCTGCTTCTCTCAAACGCTTTGTCCTTCCTTATGCCTGATTCTGGCCAAGGCATTTTGACTATGCTCTAAGTCTTAGTGCCCCATGAGTGTGTGGTTTTGAAATTCACAATCCCATGATCATGATCATTCTTATTGTCTGTACTAACATGGCCTGGCCCTCCATCATTGAGGACATTTCTGCTGGATGTCTCCCCTTGGCCTCCAAAGCCACGCTTCAGTTCCTTCCTGTTCTCTCTGCCCATGGCAGTAACTTCTGTGGGCCATCTCAACAGGCTTCCCTTCCTATAGGGTTTGTTTGTTGGGCAGCAACACCAGGAAGACTGAGGAAGGGAAGAGAGTAAAGGTGAGGTGTTTATGTTTTTGCTTCTGTCTCCACATTCTGGAACTCCTTCTCTTCTCCATGCTTTTTGACCTGTGGATGTGAAAGTGCCATGCTTCCTGGCCTGAGGGGATGGCATCAGCCTTCCCACACCTTTGTAAATATTCTCTGTACCAACCACCTTCAAATGACTCAGTTTGAAATTGTCATCTGTTTCCTGTTGCAACTCTAAAGTGTATGACATTCCATGCAGTTGTTTATCCATAGATATATCCAATAGTAGTTATGCATATTTTAAGTTTCATCTAAAAATAAGTCAGTGCACCACCTGAACCATGAAGCAATGTAGAGAATTTTCTACAAAAAAGAATCATTTATGGCTCAAAACAGTCAAGAGTAACTGGATGGAAGTTATTTTTTGGGGAGCAGGGGGATGCAAGCTTTTAAACTCCTCCATCACAACTTTTTAATACACAAGGAATCCCCACTGCACCTGTTTCTAAGAGAACCTAATAATATTTAGGCAGACATATTTGAGAAAAAAAAATAGAGATTATTTCAAGTCTCTAACCACTGTGGAAGTTATATCAATAACACGTTTATCATGGCCTTCATCATGCCCTGGGTGCATGCTGGCAGGTCACTGAAGGCCTCAGTTAGACAACACAGTTCCACTCAGTGAAGTTCGTAATACAAACAATGTCTGAGGTTAAGGCCTCAGCCTGGGAATCCCAAGCAGCCAGTAAAACAGGGCAGCTCCTCAGCAGTGTACGAGTGCCTTGACCTTGTCTGTCTTTTCCCCGACCTTAAGTGCACTCAGCTATGACAATGGGAAGTGTCATCCATGCCAGTAGCCTTTGTAGAAAATGAGAAGTGAAGGGTCTGCTGACACATATTTGATACCTAGGGGAGAAATAGTGTTTGCAGGCATTTCTCTGTGCTGCTCAGAACATACTAAACCCTGTGTATCAGATGAAGCTGTTGTGAAACCTGGCTTTCTCCCTTGATTAACTGCTTAGATAAATTCCCAAATCACGCTCTGACTGATACATTCATAAATCACATAGGTACAGGTGTTCATATGTGTGGAATATGCTGTTGTATCTGGGAAGAAAAAGATCATCACTTATGGTTGTTTTTTATGAAACTGTTTAAACCAGTTGGTTTATTCAATTTATTATTGTTGTTATTATTATTATTTTTATTATTGGTCATGCCCATGGCAAGTGGAAGTTCCAGGGCCAGATATCAAACCCGTGCCAGGGCAGTGACAATGCCAGTTGGTTCATGCTAAAATTCCCCTCGTTGATTTCTTTCCAGACCAGTTTTTTTTTTTTTTTTTTCTTTTCCCTCTCTTGCTGATAACACAGCACAATTTTGGAGTGTCTACCAAAATAGCTGTGAAAAATGATCTTATTAGAACTGAAGGAACTTCATTACTTTGAAGTGCTTTTTGGGAAAATATTCTAAAACATGAAAAATGGCCATCAGAAGAGGAGAGCAAGATTTCTGAGAGAGTTTTGTGCTCCTCTCAGTTGTGTGGCCTCTCTTCTGGTAGCTCTGCCCTGTCCCAAATGTGTGTGTAATCATATAATTGATAAGTCCAGCCTTTACCTGTCCTTGGTGTACTTTCCTCAGTGTCCTTTCTTCTGGATATTATCTTTGCTCTCAAGACTTCAACTGCTTCCTTGCATGAATCATACATTTCAATATCTGCCCCTTTCTCTCTCCTGTTTCATGTGGTTTTAATCTTCTAGGGCTTTTTTACACTCCTAAAATGGAGTAAGGTAATTTTGCATAAAGCAGACATTAAAAGAAATGTAAAAAAACTCAAATGATTTGTAGTAAGCGACACATCTTTATGTGTAATTTAAAAATGTATCTCTGAACCTTCCCCCACGGATGGTTTCTCAAGCTGTAACTATGACCTCATACTCTCTCTGGAACTTAAGTTCTTCAGAAGGAATGGTTCAGAAAAGCCAAATAAAACATTCCCTACCCAAGTCCCTCTGTCACCTCAGATTCAACATGGCCAGGTCAAACCCAAAGATTTCCTCTCTGGAGTTCTCTGGTGGCTCAGTGGGTTAAAGATCCAGCATTGTTACACCGCTCTGGTCATCCCTGGCCTGGGAACTTCAACATGCCACAGACATGGCTAAAATACCAAAAAAAAAAAAAAAAAAAAAAGAAGAAGAAGAAAATAAAGAAGACTTCCTCCAACCCTCCAACCAGTAAGGAAAAACAAAAACTTTTTTTGTTTTCAGTCTTTTTAGGGCCACACCCATGGCACGTGGAAGTTCCCAGAATAAGGGTTGAATTAGAGTTGCAGCTGCTGGCCTACAACACAGTCACAGCAACACAGGATCGGAGCCAGGTCTGCAACCTACACCTTGGCTCATAGCAACGCCAGATCCTTAACCCAATGAGCGAGGCCAGGGATCCAACTCTCGACCTCATGGATACTAGTCAGGTTCGTTACCACTGAGCCACAGTGGGAACTCCCCCAAAACTCTTTAGATTTTGCCTGTTTCTGTCTGTGACATGTGGACTCCCAGTAAGGTAACCATACTCATGCACATGCTCGTGTTAGGAAAGGAGTTTGTCTTTTTTGTGTTGATTTTTGCACTTCTCTCTCTGTCCACATCCACTGTTTCCAAATCCTGGATTCTCCCTTTGAAATGACTTCCTTTTTGAAATAAATGTCACACTTGTCCAATCCGTTTTTCTCCTGTTATCTCAGGCCACTGTCCCCTCACTACAGATTGCTGTAATACACGCCCAGATGCTCTCCCCATCTCCTTTCCCCACCTGGACTGTGAATTATTCAACTTTAGGTATCTCATCACTTTCTCAACCTTGGCATATAAAAAGGATATTATTAATCTGAATTTTTGGTCCTGTTTTTCTTGAAATTTTGTCAACTATACTTCAATTATTTACACCCGATTAACAGCTGCTCTGACATTCTCTAAAGTGGAACATCTTTCTCTATGTCTTTTTGATAACTCACTGCTTTCATTGTTGCCCTTGGCTGAAAAGCACATTGTTTATCAATGTGTTCTGTTCACCATTATCTGGCAGCCCAAGCATGATATTTAATATAATTGATGTCTCCTATTTACTAATGGATGTTACATCATCATTATTCAGAAAATTTGCTACTGAAATTGACATCTGATTAGGGATATGAGACTGAGGTTAAGAGCTTGTGGATATTTGGAGATATTTGTTTATGTGTGCACTGTGCAATGTGGTAAGCTATCTGCAGGCTGCAGCTGGCTTTCTCTTCTGTTAGTATTCTGTACTTGAGGCTAAGGGTACACTGAGATGCTCGACTTCAGTGTTTCTTCTTACTGACTCAACTGAATTACAAAGCACTTTACTGGCTACATTACTCTGATGAAATGTAAGTGACTTTAAAAATAAACAACAAAATAAAAGGAGCAGTCCCCATCACGGCTCAGTGGTTAATGAACCCAACTAGTATCCATGAACAGGTGGGTTTGATCCCTGGCCTTGCTCAATGGCTTAAGGATCTGTCGTGGCCCTGAGCTGTGGTGTAGGTCACAGACGCAGATTGGATCCCATGTTGCTGTAGCTGTGCTATAGACCATCAGCTACAGCTCAGATTCGACCCCTAGCCTGAGAACCTCCATATGCCTTGGGTGTGACCCTAAAAAAGAAAAAAAAAAAAGCAGTATAGGACATTTCTATAGAGTTTGAGATAAATGATTATTATCTATAAACATTTCTCTAAATATTTTTAGCTTGTTTGTAACAGGGTAGTTTTAAATGAAAGTGTTGTTCTATTAGACATTTCACTTAAAAGTAGTGAAATGGTGGCTCTGCAGAGTGTTCTGAAGCCTAGGTTCCTTTAATTAGTAAAACTAGTAATATAGTAAAATAAATATATTTCAGAGGATGAGGAGGCATTTGAAAGTAGAATCAAGTTCATTCATCTTGTAAGGTTGAATGCGTATTTATACTTATGTATAAATTATAGTGAAGACAACTCTATTGACTCCAAGTATAGTCAAGTTTTGGAAGTTAATATTTTATCAGGTTATTATGGACTGTAAAAGTATGACTGGACAAAGGGTTTTTGTTCCATTTGGTTCAGATGATGAGAGAACTCTTCATTTTTTGGTATGTCTGAATATTTCCTTCTTTTCAAACTTGGTCATTTTCAGAAGTCTAATAATAACTGAAATCAGATTTTAAAAACCTGCTAAGAGGACCCATATTAATGTCTGATTTAATGACTGTAAGTACTAGATTTAATCTTTTTAGTTGGCGAAAAATTAGTTTGTGATTGCAAATGGCTGTCACAAACTAATTATGTCCAAATAAACAGAGTAATTTTTAAAACATTTTTTGCTTGGCTATATTTTTCCTTATCTATTTCAGAAACAGAAGGATGGTATATTTGTGTGTGTATGTATGTGTGTGTGTGCGTGTGTGTGTGTGTGTACTTGCTTACTGTTTAGTTTTATTTGTTTTAGAATCAATCAAGGAATAACTCAGTAAAAACTAAAGCATGGTTATAGGTCAGAATCTAAATATTTAAAATGTAAAATAATAAATGATAACACTGAAAGAAATTTTGAAATGGAGTATGTAAGTGATACAACAGAAGAAAGGCTGAGATATATAATTGAAATTATAACAAAGTAGAGAAATAATATAACTTTCAAATAGTAAGAAAAAGAGGTGGGGCTGAAATAGGATGGTAAACATGAATTGTCAATTTTCTTTTTCTTTTTGGATGGGAGCCAAAATGAGTCAAGAACTAGGATCCTAAGTTCATTGTAGAGGGTTATATGGTTACTTGAACTTCAAATAGGAACCACTGAAGGTGGTTGCCTCTGGGGAATGAAATGGATTTGATGATGGAATGTGTAAGTGGGAGACTTCTTCGTTTCATGTCATCCTCTACCATATCTTTTATTTTTTAACGTGCTCATACCAGCTTGATACAATACTATCAATGATAACAATAAATTACATAGCCATAACCAAGCTTTATTCTATTGTATTGACATAAATTTCCCTCATACAATAAGGTATATGTGCATATAGTGTGTTGAGCTGATTCCATGCATTTTATTTCAAGCTGTTTCTACACGTGTTTTCTCTTTTCTGTAATAATTGCAGGAAAAGCAAGTATAGAGGACTTTGGTTGTAAAGTTGTTCTGAAGCCCATCAGCTAGACAGTTGTTACTCACTCTGAGGTCATCAGGATCATTCAGAGATTAGGCATATTATGACAAATTTGACTTATTATGGCCAATGGAGCTGGCCAGGCTGCACTTCATAGGTTGACCAACTTCTCAGAGGCCACTTATAACCTTCTAATCAGGAGGCTGTTCCCACAAGTAACTACTAATCCTTTGCTACCATGATACCAACCGTATTCCATTATAATGCCTGCATACATTGCACTGTGGGACATAAATGGACTGAGCAAGGACATGACATTTCATAGTGGAGGTAGGTTTACTTAAAAAGCAGGTGTCTGGGTGTGACTAGGACATTTGTATATCCCATAACTGCCGTTCCCTGCCCATCTCAAAAATCCTCCCTCTCTTCCTTCATCTTTCACCCTGAGTCTTAACGACTAGCAGTACTCATGGGACAGAATGGACAGAGTCAGAATCAGAATGTTCATTTTTTTTTCTTTTTGTTTAGTCTCTCACTGCCCCTTAAATTTTATTCAGTGGTGATGGTTCTTCTTCTGCCCCTAGATGAAAACTTGATTTCTCCCGTGACTTTTCTGCTGACTCTTAGATAATAAAATATCCTAACATCGCTTGACAGGACAATCACAGTGTCAATTCAGAATTTACAATATTAAGTCATGTGTCTCAAAATCCCAAATTGGATTTAAATTTTACTCTTCTTTCTTTCAGTCTAGGGACTGCTATGGGCTGGCTGCTGGAAGGGGGAGAAGGCACAGTCTTTCCATTTTCTTTGAATATCTGTCATCTCATCTCCTTCAGTAGCTTGAAAATTGAGGTTTATAATTTTACCAGACAGAGGAAGGAGAGGTTGGAGGGTTAAGGAGTATAGACAAGTTTTTCTCTGACGATGGCTTTATCCTCATAAGGTTTCTTCAGAGGCCTCTTAACTGTTGATTTGTCCCTCAAAGTTCTTTTGACTTGGGTGGTTATATTCTATTTTCATAGTCATCCATTTCCTTGTGGACAGGACTGCCATAAAATGTAGGTTCCCAATTAAATTTTAGTATCAGATAATGAGTACAATTTTTAGCATAAGTATATCCCAGGTATTATATGAGACTACTTAAAATGTACATATATATATACACACACACAGACACACACACACACACAGACACACACACATGCACACATATATATATTCATATATGACCATACATATATATGCAGGTACATATATATACAGATATACATGCATATATATATGTATATACACACAGCTATACATATATACACACATATATATGCATATATATACATATATAAATATATACACCAATATACATTCTTAGCTGAAATTCAAGTTTAACTGGGCATCCTGTATTTCTGTTTACTAACTGTGGAAATTCTAAGACAGAAGGGCATTTTCAAGGGTGTCTGCTCTTTGGGGCCAACAAAATCTCTATATTTTATCATACTATGTTCTAGTACCAGAGTAGTAAGTTGTGCCTGTGTCAAACACCTTTTCATAACCTCTCAAAAGGCTTTCATGGGCCAACTGTATATGGATTGGATTTTTTTTTTTATATATATAACTGTCTGTCCCCAAATATAACTCAAACATTAAACATTTACTACATTAAAGACAAAACCAAAACCAAAAATAGTACCCGCATGTGATAAAAGTTTTTTAAGCCAACTCATAATAAGCAGTGGGTGTAGGAAGCAACATTTTCTATATCTCAATCAGTGTCCAGAAAAACAATTTTCAGATAGTAACTGGTCCATGAAGGTTCAGTGAGTGACTCTGCGTCTGTTAGTGAGTAATCTGTATCTGTTATCTAATCCTTTTCCCAAATTTAAATCCTAAAGTTGTTAATCTATCCCCACTATAACTCTACAGTATTAGCATTGCAAACACAAGTAAAGAAATTCTGAAAGTACATCATGATTAAGTGGATTCCAGCAATTAATGTATTTTGAGGTGAGCTATCAATGTTTAATCAGAGTAATTATTAGAGCAAACCATTGTTTCTATCATAGGAGAGCATTCTTTTGTCTTTTGGGGGCCTTTAAAGTGGCAGCTTTGTCTTGGGATGGAATAGTTGATCCCCTCTTCCCGTTCCTATCAGACTCCTTCTGAGCAAAATCCATTCCAATCAGTTTGACTCATTATTCCTTACAAGATTGAATGCCGAGTATTTTTACTTAACAGATCGGAACTTCCTGTGACTTCTCAAGGTCACACAGAAAATTTGTAACAGAATAGAATTTCTTAAGACAAGCAGTTTTAGAGCTGTGTCTCTAGCCCCACTTTCTGGG
This sequence comes from Catagonus wagneri, assembly GCA_004024745.2. Lineage (NCBI taxonomy): Eukaryota > Metazoa > Chordata > Mammalia > Artiodactyla > Tayassuidae > Catagonus > Catagonus wagneri. The sequence goes on along the minus strand of PVHT021183543.1, from coordinate 32,581,342 downwards.
CTGGCCAATTTCACGTAACCAAGAAGGTAAAATGAGTGTAGCTAAGTCTTTATTTCAATGAATTGAAATAAAGGCTCCCTAAAGCCTGTGGTGCATCACTCTAAGTTAGAAAAGGAAGACAAACTAGAAATATGAAAACTTCTTCCTATCTGTTATGGATTAGAGGAAAATATAAATATGACTGCTCCTATCTCTCCCAGCAAGAGTACAAAATATTCTAGTAAAAATATCTGAAGAAAAAGATTAATACATGCATGGCCAAAATGCCTTGTGTTACTATTTATTTTATATCCTCATGAAGGAAGTAGCTATTCTTGCTCTCCTTAATTCAGTTACAGGGAAACTGCGTACTGTGTGTAATGTGTCAATTGATTAAGCTGGAATCGCATTTTTCAGAATTTCCTCCCCTGGATGATTTTGATTATCTAAATTTTAGGGAGCTCCTATTGCGGCTCAGGAGGTTAAGGACCCAACATTGTCTCTGTATGGTGTGGCTTTATCCCTGGCCTCACTCAGTGGGTTAAGGACACGGTGTTTCCTCAAGCTGCAGTGTAGGTCACAGATGAAGCTTGGATCCAGTGTTGCCTTGACTATGGTGTAGGCCTACATCTCCAGCTACAATTCAACCTCTAGCCCCAGAACTCCCATATGCCACAGGTGCAGCCCTAAAAATAAATAAATAAATAAATATATGAGGAATTTAGATGTTAGAAGTGGAGCAGCAGCCACTGCTCTCTGTAGGCTGACATTGTTAGATCTGGTGACAGTCACAGAGATGTCGCTAAGTCCTTGCTTGTCCTCGCTCTCCTCTATTTTGTACCTTGCTTTTCTTCCCACCTGCTTACCCCCACTGACCAAGTGCCCTCATTTTTCTAGCTTCTCCCCAAATGGAGAAAGTCTGCCATTTCTCACATACCCCCTAACACATAGCTACAGCGCTCAAGGTCAGAGCAGTCCTGAGGCACAGCTCAGCCGAACATCCAAGCTTCCTTTCAGACCAGCCCACCTTCAAAGTGGCTAGCTCTTGCTTATGCAAGAGCCTGCATGCCCTGGCTGCGGGTAAACTTGAGAAGGTGATGTGTTTACATTGAACAGAACAACCCGACATACACCAGCAGTGTGCCCATGAGTAATGGGAACTTCTTGAGAAGGAGAATCTCATATAAGCGGGGAATTTGTAACAGTGAAGCTGGCTCACAAAGCCTGGCCTCATTAACACGTGGCGATTTTAACTTGTGTGGGGGTGTTGCTGCTAAAATTGAATAGCAGGCACCCTGTGTGGGTGAAAGCTCAGAGAAATTAATCCAATAAAAGTCAAAATGGTATGAAATCACTGATGGAAAGGGGGCAGAATGTCTTACAACGTGTAGTTTAAAAGGCTCTGATGCTTGCAGTGCTGTATACTTGGATCTGGGTGGTTTCCTTTTTGGACCACTAGAGTCAGCTTTTTTTTTTTTAATTAATTAATTAATATTATAGTTGATTTACAATGTTTTGTCAGTTTCTGCTGTAAAGCAGAAAAGCTGTAAATCCAAGTTTTATATATATATAAAACTGGGTATACACATACATACATATATACACACATAATTTTTTCTCATATTGTATTCTATCATGTTCTCTCCCAAATGACTGGATATAATTCCCTGTGCTGTACAGCAGGACGGCAGTTGCTTATCCATTCTAAATGTAATAGAGTCAACTTGGAAGACAGTCCCCAGGTCTCAGTGTACAGGATACTGTCAGTGGCCTGCTCTTGCCCTTGGCACTCACCTGTAAAAGCCGTTTCCTGGAGTAACTGTGACTCTGCCTGAGGGCCTTGACCTGGCAGTAGGAGCCCATCACCCACACCCAAGCAAGACCAGAATGCTAGAGGGTTAATGCCCTGGAGACATCACTCCATGACAACCGGGGGCAGTGGATATTTGCCCCAGACCCCTCTTTGTCCCTCTGCTGGGATAACTCTGCGGTGTGTACCCCTCGCTGTCTCCTTGTGCTTTCCAGTAGGATTGCACTAGAGTTGCCCACAGTGGCACTGCGCTTAGTAATAACTCTCTGTGCTGGCGGACCTCCTGCCCCCATCTCACTTCCTCACTCCTCCTGGTACTTCCTGGGATCACCCTCTAAATAAACCACCGGCATATGAGTTCTTGTCTCAAGGTTCCACTTCCGAAGGATTAAAAATAAGGCCTTTTCTGTGGCTTTAAACCCAGGTCTTTCTACCTGTTTGTTTTGTTAAGGATTTGCTTATAATGTTAAATGTGTATTGATTCAAAGAGAGAGGGAGGAAGGGGCTTTGGAGGTAAAGCAAGGGTATCCAGTCGTAAAGCACACTTGGATGTTAAATTAGAAGTTTCCATGGAAGATGCCAAATGGATTTCAGGTCCCAGAGAGTTTTGTGAGACCCAGAGTAGAGCCAGAGAAGCTGGCCAGTCATTCTGAGCCCAGGGAGAGGGGGCCTCCAAACACTCTCTGGAGCCTGCCCTGTGCTTCTGCAGGAGGGAGGGCCAGCAGACTGGAGCCTCCTCCTGTCTGGGGAGGTAAGAGGTGGAGAGGGGACATTTAGCTCCTCTGAAGGCAGAACAAGGACAGATACTGCTCGTCTGGGGCTTGCTCACATACCTTATATCACAGACAAGGAAGGAGAGAGAGAGTTCCCCTCTAGGAGTGGATGTTGGCCTTTTGCATGAAGGAGAGGCTGTGCCTGTGTTTTCTTAGATCCCAAAAATATGAGCACCTCAAAACTTAAATGGCCTCAGCAGAAAGAAGCTAGAGCCAATAGTTGGATTTCTAGGTGTTGAGAAGTAGGGTTGCTGGATTTAACAAATAAATGCAAATAAAGAATACCTGGTTAAATTAACATTTTAGCTAGGAGTTCCTGTTGTGGCCTAGTAGGTTAAGCCACCAACCCCACTAGTATCCATGAAGATTTGGGCTCGATCCCTGGCCTCACTCGGTGGGTTAAGGATTCAATGTTGCCATGAGTTGTGGTATAGGTTGCAGATGTGGCTTTGCTTCAGATCCTACTTTCTGGTGGCTGTGGTGTAGGCTAGCAGCTGCAGCTCTAATTCAGCCCCTCCCTGGGAACTTCCATGTGCTGCAGATGTGGCCCTAAAAAGCAAGTGTGTGTGTATATATATATATATATATATATATATATATATATATATGTATATATATATATTTTTTTTTTTTCTTTTTAGTGTTAGTGTTAAGTACAGACTGCACCCTATTGAGGCTATATTTATGTAAAAATATTACTCATTGTTCAGCTGAAATTCAAATTTGACTGGCTGTCCCGTGTTTTATCTGGCAACCCTACTTCCACCCCACCCTGGGTTTTCAAGAGGACGAGAGGTAGTGTCACTGTGAAAATGAAATACTTGATGTGATACTGGTAAAATAATTCTTGGAGTAGAAGGTGAAGACTGTTGTGCCCCCATACTAAGCTAAAAAGATAATGAAAACTCCACGTGTAACCTTATTAATTAGTTTTTCCTTTTATTAAGGAAGCCTTTCAACACACATTGATTGAGTGTTTCCTGTGTGTCAAGCACAGTTCTAAGCACCAGACGAATAACAGCGAACCATGCAGACCAAGTTCTTCATCTCCCAGAGGTCTGACTTAGGGATATATGTACTTGGCAAACAGAACAGATCTCGGGGCCAAGGGGGCTCGTAAATTTCTGAAGCAGGGGATTTCTGCCTCAGCTCTTGCAAGTCGTGTCTTTCTGCCCTATATGTCTAATGCTTCCCTGGTACCCTGTCAGGAAGCAAATCTTGAGTATCAGCACCATTGCTCCAACTCACTAAGATATGATTGCAGATGGTATTCAAGTGAAGGGTTCTTGGCTAGAGTGGGATATATTTTTCATACCGTACTCCATCTCCAAAGGGATTTGAGTCAGCATGTTTCCTGCTGCTTCATCTGTTTGTTCATTCATTCATTTGCTTCATTTAGTAAAAAAAAAAAAAAAAAAAAAAAAAAAAGAGAGAGAGAGAGATGAATAAGGCATAATTGTTGGTGGCTGCCCACAGCTAATAGGGCCATGGTTCTGGATACTTCGGAGTAAACCAAATTCAAGGTCCTCAACATGAGAAGCCATCAGTTCTGAGAACTTCTAACTGCACTATCATCAAATACAATGTGGTTAAGAAAAAAAAATAAGGAGAAAGAGGAAATACTTCTACTCCTTTTTCTAGAATTTAATTACATTTTTGCCTCCTCCTTTCTTCCTTAAATCTTTTTACTGCACTTTGTGAGACAAACAAAATGAAAGTAAATATAGATAGTGAACTGCAGCCATAGCCTGTAATAAAGCATCCTGCCCATCAAGAAAGAATATATTGGGTTTAATATATTATATAGTTGGTAAAAGTCAGGGTCTGTCTACTGTAGTTGATGGTCTGTTTTTAACTTGACTCTCATATTTTAAGCAAAGTACCTTTGAGGAGAATGTTATATTTTCAATGTTTTATTCTGAAAGAAAAGTTTTAGGGAAGTTTGCATACACATTGAAAGAAATCTGCTTCATAAAATAGATGCCTGCATTAATCTTAGGAATGCATATGAGTTTCTGTATGTGTGTGTGTGTGTGTGTGTAGATGTCACTCAATGTGGTTCTCACACAAAATACTACCTGAAGAGGATGACAATTTGATGTGTTTTTTTGTTGTTGTTGTTATGGTAACTGTTTCCCTTTAGTCTGTTTTTTTCCCCCATCGGTGATAATATTTAGTTATTCCTGAGGGGGAAAAATAAGTACGGTGCTATGTACAGAGCTGGGGAAATTAAATCTATCTCTCACTGGTTGTAGCTGACCCATAATCCATGATCCATAGTCTTGATTCTATTTCCAAATTTTTACCACTAGAAATAATGTCAGTAGGCCATAAATGGTGATTTTAGTCCAAATGTCATTTTGCCTAGAGGTGAGGAAAATGAGACTCATAGACGCTCAAGCTCTTTGTCTCAGTCTAGAGGGCTGGTTAGTTACAATCTTCCAGGCCAGTGTTTGAGTCACTAGAACCTGCTGCCTCCTTTTTAGAGGATGAGTGTGAATATCAACAGTCTGAGAACGCATAGCTGACACCTTGCTGCTTTCTTCAAAGTAGAAAGTGAGAAAATGACCTGCTCTTTTAGTTCTTCCAGAAGGATGGGCATCAGTAATGTTAGGAGGTGATTTGGGAGCAGAACTAGGAGCTATGAGTCCCCTCCAGAGCTGCCATGTCCAGAGAAACATTGATGAGTGGGGCCTGCTCAACTGTAGATGATTTTGTATATTCATGAGCACTGAGTCTATTGACTAAAAGTTTTAGCGAGGCCTTAACAGTTAAGTTCTAGGTCTACTATTTCTACTTTCAAACCTTTCACATTGAAATTCTTATAACGCAGAGCCTTCCAGTAACTTCTAATTGGGTCTCATTCTTTTGCTGACTATGCTGATCACTCAGGTAGGTGACTGCCCATTTTTCTCTTGCACTGGCAACAACCATTTCCTAAGCATTTTCATGTTTGCTGGTTTTGAATAATACTCATTCTACACACACCACCTCATCCTCCCCTACAACTCAGACAAATGCAGCCATCCATTTTAAGATATGCAAATGAGTTCTTTTCTTATCAAGGCCACTATTTCCCCAAGATGCAAAGACTTACAGATCCCACCACACTCTGCAAAACAGTATGTGTGTCCTTAGTATCACATGAACTTATTTCTAAGTTTCATAATTATTCCAGAGAATTGTTGTGGTATGAGAACTATGAATTAAGCCTGAGTGATGCTGGCATGTCAGAACAAGCGTGAGAACAGACTTTAACAGCCAAGTAGCACATCCAGTCTTACATTGTGTAAAACGAACTGTGCACTCTATGAATAGCCATGTGTGCTACTTTATACTGTAGTTCAAAGTAGATAGTAAATTGAAAATTTAAAAAAAGAGCTTGTTCTATTTTTCTCAGCATTGCTATGCTTGACGACAAGTCTTGACAATGTCTTGGAGGGTTGCTATTTGAGTTTAGGTGGGATCGTGCAATTCCCATAGTCTCAGCATGACTGGACTACCCCCTCTTCAAATTTCATAACTGGACGATAACACAATATCTGCCTTAATTCCTCTGGCAGCCAGCTAGGGTATGATTGCACAATTTTCTCAGTCAATAAGTACCGTTATTTTTGTCTTCATTTCATTACATGAAGAAGATTTTCTTGAATAGCATTATTTTAGAGAAATTAATACGTGGTTTTATTTTCTCACATTTAAGCACATAACATATGGCTATATGCCCAATAGGTTATTTCATGAAAGTTGCTAAAAATCCTCTTATAAATGAATTGTACTTGATAGTTGTGTTATAAAATAAAAGGTATATTTCAGAGGGTAAAAAAGTTTTAATTAATGTATGTGTATCAGTCGGCCATTGCTGCATAACAAACCATCACAGAAATGTAAGTGGGGTAAAACAACAAGCACTACTTCTCACTCAGACACTTGCTATCCAGATGACATGGTTCTACTTCAGGCCTGAGGGTTGCCTTTGGTCGGCTCCACATTCTAGAGCCCAGGCTAGGTCAGTAGCTACCCAAGGGATCTTTTAGTATCAGAAGTTACAAGCTTCCAGGGAGGAACATGAAAACAAGAGATGCCTCTTAAGACCTAGATGTGGAACTCGCACAATGTCATTTCTACCCACATTTTATTGACTACATCAGGTTATATGATAAAGACCAAAATCAGTGACACTAGGAGAAATGCTGCTCCCTTAACGTCAGCTTAAAAAATACAGTGAACTCTATAGTTTTTTTATTAAATCTAATTTGAAAATTCATGAAATATTGCTTAAAATAATACTCATTTTGTGCTATAGTCAGATTTCAAAAGGAAAGATATAGAACGTTGAATGAAAGTAAGTCGGCAGTCTCGTGTCCATTTTGTCTTTTATCATGTTTTAATTCTTATTTTATCTTTTGACTCAGAAATAAGCTCTGACAGAATAGAGAAGGTTAACTCAGAATTTCATCAAGCAATCCACTGCAGCTTTTTAAATGCTTTATTAAATGGAAAATTGCTTAAATTCAGTTAAACTTATAAAAGTATACTGATATTTTAACATTCTGAAGACAAAGGTATTGAAATACAATTTCATGGCTTACTTAATTACTGATCATTATATGTAGAAGAATTTTAGAAAAAAAATGAAATCATTATTAAAAATTCATTTCAGGAGTTCCCGTTGTGGTGCAGCAGTTAACGAATCCGACTAGGAACCATGAGGTTGCGGGTTCGTTCCCTGCCCTTGCTCAGTGGGTTAAGGATCTGGCATTGCTGTGAGCTGTGGTGTACGTCACAGATGCAGCTCGGATCTGACGTTGCTGTGGCTGTGGTGCAGGCCGGCAGCTGTAGCTCCGATTAGACCCCTAGCCTGGGAACCTCCACATGCAGCGAGTGGAACACTAGAAAATGCAAAAAGACAAAAAATAAAATAAAAATTAATTTCAATGGCTGTGCTTTACAAACTTGGTGTAAACATTGTTTGCACATTTATATATGGACTTACAGACTTTTTAATTTATTGATTGGCGATGGAGATTGGATGGGGGTAGGTGATAGTTATATGTGAGGACACAAAATTCTTCTTTCAATATGAATTTTATCTATTGAGAAAACTCCACCTCAAAAAACATGTGACCATGGACTTTCAGATACCAAATAATAGATGTAGCTCATATTCTTCTCATAGATAAAGCCAGTGCAGCCTCTCACAAACCACACTGTAGCCTGGATGACACAATTGCAAGGAACTCTATTGTGTCACTATTTTTTTATTCTTTAGGTACTAACATTATAAATTTAAAAGATTTAGTACTTTTATAAATTAAAGTTTTTTTTAAATTTTATAAATTAAAAAGATACACTGTCACAATTTTTAATTGTGACAGTACATCTTCTCTTTCACAACAGCCTGGATGGATATTTCTCTGCCATTCAGTGGATACTACCTTATGAATTCCTTTGCTCTCCTGATAATATAAGGCAGCTCTTTCATATTATTCTTGAGGATTGCACATGGTCATTGAATAATTTTTCATTGATTAACTGCTAAAATATACCCTGTGACTACTTGTGATTGACCTCAGCATAAGTTGTCTATAGCTTTTAATACTCTCAAGAGTCACTATTGGTAATGACTTTGAACCGTTGATGTGTGCAGAACAAGTGTAGACACGCAATGTAAATAAAAGGATGGGGAAATTTCCACACTATTCACTGGCATTAAGCATGATTTTTTTTTTTAAAAGAAAAACAGCCTTTGAAAGGTTATGAATAGCAAGAAGTAATGATAAGCAAGCAACCAACTTGATGTTAAGTAATACAACTTATTAAACCATCATAGCCAAGAATGACTTTATGGGCTTTGGCCCCACTTTGAAACATGTAATGAATCCTAAAGAGAATAAGAAATGTGAGTACCCAGTAGACAATGGAATTTAAATACAACAATTCTGGGAGTTTTGTACAGTTGTTGATGGATTACCCACAGCTGACACGCTTCTACTTGATCAGAAGATAAAAAGCAAAGAGCCATTTAGACCATTTGTGTATTTAATGAGTTGGAATTCAAGAAGACATCTGATTCCACTAAATCAGCCAAGAGTTTCCAAAGAACAGATGGCATTTTAAGCCATAAGATAGTCCTTTGAAGGATCTTGAGACATGCAATTTATCTGAATACATGTTGCCCTCCTCTCTGACTTTCCTGGAGGCTAAGCACTGGCCTTCCTTAGGTGTAATCATGCCCTTCCTTCCACATAACAGTGCTTGGAACACAACAGGTGCTCAATAAATGTCTGAAGATAGTAGAAAATCTAGGAATGCTACTTGAAACTTCATGGACAATAATTACCTGACTACTTTATCTAGTTAAAGTTATCACGATAGTGTTGACTTTTGCAGATTTCTATTTACCTTGTATTTATTTTAAATAAGCCTGTGTTTTTAGAGATTAAGATAAAAATGTTGCCTCATGGAAAAACAGTGAAATGGTCCTATACATTAAAATAAACACCTTAGAAAGAAAAACACCTAAATTTTAGGGTCTGTTATTCTAAAGTAAACTGCATGCTTCACGTTTTAAATTCTAAAATTCTTAATGTTATTTTTAGGCACCATAAAGCATACTCCTGGTTGGCTACTTGTTGTAACAGATTTTTGCTACATTTGGTTTCATTTCTTCTGTTGTCATGATTCTGCTTAGAAGTTACCTTTTCTTCTCTTTTTTTTTTTAGTTTTTTTTTTTCTAGGGGGTATATATATTTTGTAAGTAAGAAGAAAATAATGTAAGATTACACAAAAAGTATGATTTTAAAATCAAGTAAATATTTTCTCCTTCAAATTAATGTTTCTTAAATTACTAACATAGTAGTATCTCAACATGTCTCTCTCACACACTCGCAAACACACACACACAAAATGGAATGTCTTCTGAAGAATAAATTTATGCTTTTTAAAGAAACTAAGGGTATTCAGTTCCTCTATAATTATTCATTTATTATCAAATAATCATAGATGTGACTGATTTGATAGGTTATTGGAAGAAAGTCTATGGTATCTTTCATAAATCCTAGGATTAGCCTGATTTTTAAATATGATTTGTGTGGGAGTGATCACTATACGATTAATACATTTAAAGACAGATGGCTAGAAAGACAGGTGGGTAAAGATAGTTCATTCTACTGATCTACATTCGGAGATCTTTCGCTGATGTTGGCAAGGATAGGAATAACTCACGTATGGGTGATCCCATCTAATAAAATTATTTCTAACAATTCCTATGGGTAGAAACATTGTTTTTGTGACTCCAGTTTAGCATCTTGGTCTTTTCCCCAAATGTGAGCTTATGGAGAGAGATTTTCTTTAAGGAAAAATATGGCTTGGATTGTTTTCCTAGTATTTCTTTCCTTCTCTCCATCAACTGATTCCTCAGCCTGGGGCTTTTAGCAAGCTTCCTGGTTTGAGGCTGGCCATCCTACTACATAGTTTGGAGTCTAGGAACTATATATTGCTTTACCTGGATGTTTTAATCAAAATCAAACATCTATATAGTAGTGTATATATATCAGTCCCAACGCCCTAATTTATCCGCCCCCCCATGTTTCCTCTTTGATGAACCTAAGTTTGATTTCAAAATCTTTTGAGTCTAAGTTTTATAATTTCTATTGTATTATTTCCAATATATTAGTGATTTCATTACGATATTTGTCTTTTTCTGTCTGACTGACTTCAATTGGTATCATAATTTTTTAGGTCCATCCATTTTGCTGCAAATGGCATTATTTCATGCTTTTTCATGGGTGAGAAATATTCCATTGCATATAGTTGCCACATCTTGGATGAATAACAGGAACCTAGTGTATAGGGCAGAGAAATGTACTCAGTACTGTATGGTGATCTATATGGGAAAAGGATCTGAAAAGGAATGGATATATGTATATGTATAACTGATTTACTTTACTGTACTCCTGAAAAGAACACAAATTTGTAAGTCAACTATATTCCAATAAAATTAAAAAAAACAACTAAAACCAATCATCTGTGTTTTAAGTTTAAATTTTCACCTTGTACTTCTGTAAAATAAATCAAACAATAAACCTCATGAATGAGGATTGATAACAAAGATAAACTTAAAGCTATTTATACTTAAGAACTCTCTCAAGACTGAATGTCTACAGCTACTACCAAAGTTATTAGTAAAAAGAAAATATAATTTAAAAAAGACGCTATGCTTCAACCATTCCCACTACTAGAACATGCACACTCCTAAAAGTTTATGGCCTGCTGGGTATAAGTTAAGGTAATCTTTTAAAATAAGGAACTGTGTTAATTTGCTGTAAGCCCAAAGACTGGCACGATTATTTCAGATTTTTAATCCTCCCAAGACACACACATAAACACAAATGAGTACCACAACATTTCTTCTCAATACCTTGACTGTAACCTTGAGAAAATGTTTTAGAGAAGGTCTTCAGGATGGTGGAAGAAAAGAAAAAGCATAGTTCTCCTTGTATTTAGTCACTAGCAACACTCTTATCTTATGCTTAAGTTTCTTAGGCTCTGATGTCCAGCTCTAGATTTGTTCTCTTCATTCAGCTGGACTGAAATGAGGGTCTTAGCACTAGTTCTCCACAAAAAGTTGTTTTCAAGGGGAAATAATACCTGAAAGAATAATTCAGTTCATGAAAGTAGACAAAAGTAGTGTCTTTTTTCTGAGTTAATGTTTAGATCCTTTGTTAAGCGGTACTTGTTATATAAAGTTTTTTCCTGTCCAGTTCAATTACATAGAAAAAAAAAAAGGATGTGCTTTTAGAGTTTGAAGCAGAAAATATTACCAAGAAAATTGTAACAAATGGTATATCCAGAGTTTGTAGTTCATTGTAATACCACCTGTGTTTGTTTTGCCATGAAAATACAATGAATCACCAAAATCCAGTGTATTCTAGTCACTGGAATTCATTTCAGTTTTACTTCTTTATTGACAGTAAACATTCATATGAATGCTAGATATTGCAAACAATGCAAACATGCACAACATCTTTAATGATCTTATCACATAGAACAAGAAAAGAGATGTGAATCCATGGGAAGCTAAATTACAGTAGAATTTTTAAATAGATCAGTAGACCTTGAGTTGATCCTCGATGATGGTGAGAAGGTGGAAGGATTTCTTAAAAATATGGAACAGTAAGATAAGATAAACTGATGGATAGATAGAAGATAGATATAGATAAAGCAAGTACAGCAAAATATTAGTTGTAGACTCTAGGGGGTGTGTGTGTGTGTTTACAGACAATATATTTACACTCTTTATGGCCCTCACTGTACAATTTTGTGGGCCATTTGCCTTTTTTAGCATTATTTAACATTATTTCATTAATATTTCCCAATGTCATATTTCTTCATAAATTTTTTAATAATGATTTTTATTTTTTCCATTATGGCTGATTTACAGTGTTCTGTCAGTTTTCTACTGTACAGCGAAGTGACCCAGTCACACATACATGTATGCATTCTTTTTTCTCACATTATCATGCTCCATCACAAATAACCAGACAGTTCCCAGAAGTTCCCAGAGTTCACATAGGATAAGCAATGAATGAATGAATGCATGCATGAATGAATGAATAAATGAAGGCAATAAATACAATGAAATGAAAATGAAATACCTGGTAAGTCAGGATAAAATTTCCTGTGGCCTTATTAAGTCCATAAAATTTGCAAATTACTTCATAAAAGTGCTTTACAGGTTTTGGCATTTTAACGATGTTTACAGTGTTTTAGAAAAGACAAAGATTTCAGTCTTATGGCAGTTTGCCAGAACAAGGAGCAATTGTGCACGCAGTTATGCTATTAAGTTATTAAAGGTAGTAGGAAATTTACACAAAACAGACCCTGAATTGTTTTAAACGCTATACAGTTGAAAAGGTTAACAAAGGACAAATCACCGTCTTGAACTCCTTTTACATTTTAAATCTGCTTTTATTTCCCACTTGTCCACATTATCCTCTTAAGTAAACAAGAGTTATGAATTTTCTTTGTAAGTTAGCAGCATAAGCTTACTGTCCATGGGTACAAGGTCTTATGATTAAAAGTTCATGACATTGGGGCAGGGGGGGATCAGTATATCCAAGTGCCAAGGAGTTAGGGGGAAAAGTTCTTTCATTTCTAGAACCATAATTTCTGTCCCAGGATCTAATACTGTAGGAGGTAATATATGTGAAAGCTTCTTGAAAGTGTAAAGCACTATATAAATGTAAAGGATTAGTATTAGTAATGTGGTAAATCATTTTTCTGAAGGTTGGTATAGGCCATTTATATTTTTTAAGTAGATGAATAGACGAAAAATACATTTACTCCAAGAATGGCTGATTTCTTCCTCTAGAGTAGTTGAAACACTTCTCCTGGCTTGATTTGATTAATCCCTATGCCATCCTGGTGAGATACTGGAGGCTCACATTGCATTTTTATGGGTCTTGCCTGCATTAAGTTTCAGATATATAGATGTCGTCTTTCACAAGTGTGGCTGACTAGTCTTTCTCTTAATTATTCATTTTATCACTGAATTTCAGATAGACACACAAGAGAGACCCCAGCGGGGAGGCCACTGAGGAAGTGGTTCTTGTTACTGCATTTGGAAGCTCTGATAGGGTCTCTGAAGACTTTCCCAAGACTTTGAGGGGGGAGAGGCATTCTTGGAAATCTCAGTGAGGGGGAAGGGCCCCTGGAAAACTGCTTACCCAAACTTATCCTCTCCAACTTGCACAGAGGAGCATCTCTATGTTTGGTTTGACGTGAGAAAACTAATTATGGAACATTCCAGCACTCCCCATAAAAGGTGAACTTGGGGGAGTTTATCAGGTCCCAGGAGTAGTAAGAAAAGGATCAATTCATGAGTTGGAGCAGGAAAGAGTCAGGGGACTTGGAGTCTGCCAGCTGGAAAGAAGTTAAAACCACTGAAGGGTCCTGGGAAATAATGGAAGCTATCTCAAAGTTCTGGCTTGTGTTTTGAGTTTCTTCTCCTTGTGATATCTGCAGATCTTTCCTTGGCTTTCCAAGGGACCCTTCTCTATGCATTCAAGGGTTAGCACTTGTTTTCTTCCCACTGTCCACACAGAGCGGGGGCTGAAAGTGTAGGTTGTATTATGTCAGTATCCGGCAGCTACAGAAACGCATACATTGAAAGATTACTCAGCATGACAGAAGTGATGGTAGTATGATCAAAGCTCCTATTTCATAGTTTTGTCTACAAAATTGGTCAAATGATATTTGAGAGATATATTTAAAAATCATATCTCTTATACGTGGAATCTAAAATATGGCACAGATGACCCTATCTGCAAAACAGAAACAGAATCACAGACGTGGACAAGCAAACTTATGGTTGCCGAGGGGGAGGGTGTGGGAGGGAGCTGGACTGGGAATTTGGGGTTAGTAGATGCAGACTATTCCATTCAGAATGGATAAGCAATGAGGTCTTGCCATACAGTCTAGGGAACTATATCTGATCACATGTGATAGAACATAACAGAAGATAATATGAGAGAAAGAATGTATGTATATGTATGTATGACTGGGTCGTTTTGCTATACAGCAGAAATTGACAGAACACTGTAAATCAGATATAATAAAATTTTAAGTGTTATTTTTAGAAATGTTAGCGCCTTCCAGGCTGTATATGTTTTTCTTTAACTATTTCCCTAATAGGCATTTTCAGAACCTGTTGGGACCAACAATGGCCTCCTGGGTCCCAAGTTCATAATTCCTCAGTGCTCCTGTCCCTTTCTGGATGAATGAGCCCTGGCTGTCCCCAAGGATCTGCCCCATTGCAGCCTTCTCAACAGAATCTATTTTTCCCTCCCATGTACCGTGTACCATAGGAGTGGGGAGGGGGGAGGAAGGTGACTTCCTTCTTCCTAAAATCTACTCTCAGACCATTGTTTCTCCTTTTCTGAAACAAAAAGACAGCTCTTGTGAAACATACAATTATATGTCCTCAGATTATACCATCTAATCTATTTTATCGGTTACTCTTTCTTAGCTATGAGATATTTTGTTGGAGTTCATTCTGTGCTACAGTGGAATAAGGATCCAGCATTGTCTCTGTGGTGGCGCCAGTTTGATACCTGGCCTGGAGCTGTGGGTTAAGGATTCAGTGTTGCTGCAGCTGTGCCATAGTTTGCAGCTGCAGCTAGGATTCCATCCCTGGCCTGGGAATTTCTATATGCCATGGGTGAAGCCATTAAGACAGAAAGAAAGAAAAGGAAGGAAGGAAGGAAGGAAGGAAGGAAGGGAAAGAAATAAAGAAAAAGAAAGAAGGAAAAGAAAGAGAAAGAAAGGAAAAAATTAGCATGTGTTTTTTTTTTTTTCGTTTTCATCACAACTGCTATCTTAATCCTCCATGGCTTCAACAAGAATGGAATGTTCTTAGCTGGCCCCTCCATCACTTGAGTCCTTGCGTTCCTTGACCTTTTCACCTTCAACTATCTTTTGCTCTACCCATCTTCATCCCTCACTGAGTGCTTACACTCCCTGGGATCTTATTGCAACAACTGCACCAGCCCCATAATATCAGTTTCAAGCCTCTGCCCTCTCTGACCATCACTCCTTGTCTTTCCAATTCATTTCTTGAATTCAATAAGCTGTTAACCTCACATGGATCTCTATACTTCAGCCAACCAATCTTCACCATTCATGCACCTCTTCATGTACTCACATCCCCAGAATGGAACTCAGGAGCCATCATGGTAGGCTCTCCAGAGTACACACCCTCCA
This sequence comes from Catagonus wagneri, assembly GCA_004024745.2. Lineage (NCBI taxonomy): Eukaryota > Metazoa > Chordata > Mammalia > Artiodactyla > Tayassuidae > Catagonus > Catagonus wagneri. The sequence goes on along the minus strand of PVHT021183543.1, from coordinate 32,566,015 downwards.
CTCCCTTAACACCCTCAATCACAATCACCTAGAAAACAACCCCACCACTGGTTAAGTCCTACTTGCTCCCTACTCTCCATCTGTTCCAAGGCAGCTGAATATGTCTGGGGAAAAACACACGGCCACTCTCTGATCTCAGGTGGGCCCTCAGCCTGCTGGAGAGTCTCTTTATTTATACCCAGTGAGTCACTCCCCTGTCACCAAGACAACCACTTTACACCTTGTTCAAACATTAAACTCAACCCCAATTTACTTTCTCTCAGCATTTCTTTGAGAAAATAGAAGCCATCACAGAAGAACTTCATCTTCACTCTACTAAACCAATCTGCATCTTGACTCCTACACTCTCCCTGGATCCCTGGCCCTCTCTCACTCAGTGAGTTTGCTTCTCCCTCATCCATTTTTTCCTTTTTCCTGACTCTAATATATCCCATCTTAAAAAACGAAATGTAACAAACAAACAAAAAAGATCCTTGATGTCTATGGCCCCTTTCAATTACTGCCCCAAGCCTTTAAAGCAAAATTTCTCAAAACGAAGACCTGTCTCTATTATTTCTATACTTTCTCACAACCATTTTCTCTTGAATGCACCAGTCCACTGCAAATCACATTTACTAAGGTCACTGAGGAGTTCTACCTTGTGAAATCTACTGGTCAGTTCTCTGACCTTCTCTTAGTACACATTGCAGCAGCCTTTGACATAAGGGTCACCTTTCTTGTTGAAACAACTGGTTCCTTGGCCTTGAGCGTCTTACACTGTTGTTTTTCACTTCACTAGCTATTTATTCTTATTTTCTTTTCTGGTTCCTCTTAAACATAAGAGTTCTCTAGGGCTAAGTTCTAGACCCCTTTTCCTCTCCACCTCTATGTAGTCCCCAAGTGATATTAACCAGGCCCATCTCTCTAAATATGATTCATGGTCTTAAGAATTCAGCCCCTGCCTCTGCCTCATGCTCCATACTCGGCTTAATCAATATAACATGTTCAAAAAGAATTATGAATTTGACCCCAAACTCACCATTCCACACATTTTCATCTTAAATTAAAAATCAGATTAATTCCATTAATCTGATTGCTGAGGACAAAGCAAACGAACAAAAAAACAAAACCTGGGATTCATCCTTGACCCCTCTTCTCTCTCTCTCCGCATCCCCCTGCACATCTACTCCATCCACAAATCTTGATGTCTTTACCTTCAAATATATCTCCTTTTAATATTTATTGACTCTCTATTCCTCTAGTATGTGAGATGCTTGAGATAAAGAATTTTTATTTGCTACTGTTTTTCCATACACTTAGAACAGAAATTGACAAATATGACCCACTGGTCAAATTTAATTCTTCATTAAATACTTTTTTACATTTTTCAAATGGTTAAAACATTTTTTAAGTAAAACTTTGTGACACGTGAAAATTACATGAAACTTGAATTTCATTGTCCATAAAGTTTTATTGGACAGAGCCATGTCACTCATTTACATTTCGTCTACATCTATTTTCTCATTACAGTGGCTGAGATGAATAGCTGTGGCAAAGATTCTTATGGCTCAAAGAGCTGAAAATGTTTACTATGTGGTCACTTACAGGGAACATCTTCTGACCTCTGTCCTACACTGACCTTCTCTCGCTGTAGCCAAGGCCTAAATTTATTTTTTTTCTTAGTTCCACTGAAAATCTCAGAACTGAGTTTTATTGCTCTTAATCATGTGACTATTCCTAGACCAACCCCTGAACAAAGGATTGGACTGTAATTACTTAGATGGTCTTGGGTCACATGTCCATTTCTGAAGCTGGGGAATAGGGAAGGCTTAAGTCCTTTTGAGCATATGAACTGAGTATGGAGGGGATGCTCTAACCCCAAGAAAGTTGCATAGAAACTTTAATGGGAAGAATAAGCAGTTGACTTCTACATGAATCCTTTTATTTTAAAGATGACGTGTAACACTGTGGTTTAGTTCTCCTATGAATTATAGCTTTCTATTGAGAAGTCACACTTAGTCTACTAGAATGTAATTCCTGATACTTCAGACAATCTGTGCCTTAGATAGGCCTATGCTTTTTGAAAATCCATGGACTTCAAACATATATAATTATTGCGAGTTTTTTTTGAAGCCAGTTGCGCCAGAGTGGGATATAGTCCAGAAAGCCTAGAAGGAAAGGTCATATCTGGGAAATTATCCTTTGAGTGGTTCCATACATGCTGTTGGGCCACCTCACAGATGCCCTGGGCAAAAGCCAGTGTGCTGGTACCCACATGCACACCCAGTCTCCTTGGCAATGACAGAGTAAGGTCCTTTGGGTATTGTGTCTCATTCCAGCTCCCTGTCCTCATTGGGAGAATTAAGGACCACCCAGCCAGAGTGGGAGGTTATCTGCTGCCAGGCCTTCCTGATTTATCAGGCAAACCATGATTTCAAGATATCATAATTGATGGAGAAGCAGGGAGGACTAATTTATGATCAAACTGTGTTTATACCTCCCCTCGCCAAAGGGATGCCATTGATGATCATTAAAAAAAAAAACAAAAACACATTCGTATGGTCAGATTTATGTTTTAAGAAGCTCAGATGGCAGTTTGGAGGCTCAACTGTAGTGAAGGAAGCAGGCATTGACAGAACTGGGCGTAGGCGTTAGTAGTTCTTCTAACTTGAATAACTCAGTTTCCTATCCTTGAAGTCCTGCAAAAATCTTTGTATCAGCAAAAGGTTTCTCTTTTTTTGGTTGTTTTTTTTTTCTTTTTAGGGCTTTTCTCGTGGTATGTGGAAGTTCCCAGGCTAGGGATCAAATCAGAGCTGTAGCCTATGCCACAGCCACAGCAACACCAGGTCTGAGCCAAGTCTGCAACCTATAGCAACACTGGATCCTTAACCCACTGACTGAGGCCAGTGATTGGACCCGCAACCCAATGGATACTAGTTGGGTTCATAACCCGCTTAGCCACAACAGGAACTCCCAAATACATGAAACGTTTCTTCATCACAGTATCAAAATGTAGGTGTCTTTGAGAGCCAAGCTGAAGATAGAGATGATTTCCAAAATCATAGCAACACATCTGCAACACAGAAACTGTTGCTTCCTTATTGAATTTTTTTAATTTGAGGAATAAATTCGAGAATCAGACTTCAAGGGTCTTGTGATTCACTCTTTGCAAATTAGAAATGCTTTAAAATTTTGAGCTGCACTTTGCTAGCATTTTCTCCTTTGAACAATACTTTATTCACAATTCTGCCTTTCCTTTTCTGTTCATATCCTCTCATTGAGAATTCTCCTTGACAGAGCCCATTTTTTTCTACAATAGAAATGATATTTTTCGTGTGACTAATAAAAGCTGACTGTCAAAGGGTGACAAATAAGCTTTTGTAGTTATAAAACTGTTAACCATAGTTGCAGAATCATGTTATTTCTGATGTTCCATCCAGCTGTGGCATAATCTCACCATGAGAGCATTTTCTAGAGTGAAATCTAGCTCTTATAGAGCCCCTAGTGTGTTATGATGTGTTTTCATTTTTTTAATGCTATCAATTAAAAACTATTTCCTTTGACAAAATGGCCTTCAGTTAAACCAGTAAACTTTCCTGTGAGTTTCTGACAAAGGTCACAAACAGTGGCCAGGTAGAATGAATGCCCCTTAAGTGAAGAGTAACTGTGCTCCAGCAAACACTGCCAAGTTCAAGGAATAGGTCTTTGGGCATTTGTCCAATTAAAAAGTTTGGTCTAGGAGTTCCCTGGTGTCTCAACTTGATAAGGATCTGGTGTTATCACTACTGTGACACAAGTTCAGCCCCTGGTCTCAAGCTTCTGTATGCCATGGATGCAGCCAAAAATTAAATAAATGACAAATAAAAATAGGAGTCCCTTCTGTGGCACAATGGGATTGGCAGCATCTCTGGAGCTCTGGGATGCAGGTTCGACACCCAGCCTGGCATAGTGGGTTAAAGGATCCAGTGTTGCTGCTGCTGTGGTGTAGGTTGCAACCATGGCTCAGATCTGATACCTGGCCCATAAACTTTATTTGCTGTGGGCAGCCAAAAAAAAAAAAAGTTAAAAAATAAAAATAAATGAAAGTTTGGTCTACAGCAGACTTCATTTTCATTGTACTTTTCCAGGATGCATAGTGATATAAAAATTGCCTGCTCTTTCTCCCTAACCGCCCCTCCACACACTCACAAAGCGTTAAGGAAGAAAGGAAGATTAATTCTTTTTGGAAGAACTAAGTATCTTTCCTTGCAAATAAGGAAGAAAAATAAGAAATGTTAAGTACCTTCAGCAACTTGGAGATAGAAAAAAAGGACAGCAGACAATTAGACTTGCTCAGAAATGGATAAACTAGAACCCATGCACAAAAATTACAAAGAGGCTGGCAGATTTTGGCTTACTTCTACAACCAGCTTTCTCAAGCACACTTAGTCTAAGAGTGGAATGAACTGCTTTCAGGAGTTAGTAAAATCCTTGTCTTTTCAAGGCCTTAAAATCAGAGATCCCTTTGGGCTAGAGATGCTGTTATAGAGATTCTTGGACTCCGTACTAGGAAAAAACGTTGTTGGATGAGGAAGACAGGGGCCCCCTTGCTCCTCCAAACACATTCTCCACATGGAAGCTTTGTCTAAATTGCTTTTAACATGCTGATAGAATTGCTAAAACTCTAATGAAAGAAGAGTGGAGGAAGCAGATTTAAATCAAGACTGAAGCATGTAGAGAAAGTAATGAAAGAGTAGCTCCAATTTTTACAGTCAAGTTGTCATCCATCAAAGGTTCAAGGATCTCCTCTCTCCCACTATGTTTCTCTGATACTCAGTGGACCCATTTTTGCTTGTCTAGAAATCCAAGATCTCTTCCAACTCCACAAAGCCCAGCTATAAGTCAGGCTCCATTCAGGAAAGCAAAAGCACCCTGAATATTATGAAATAAGGAGCTGACTGTAAGTTTAAGGTCTTGCAAAATTGTGGAGAAGTTGGGGAATAAGGTCTGAAAGAGAGAGTTGGAGGATCCTAGAAAAATCACTAACCATACCTGCTGAAGCAGTTGTGTGGGTGGACACATCAGAGCTTTCAAGGGACTGGAGGAACCCGGGCATGTCCAGCTGCCAGAGTGAAACTGAAACTGGGAGTTAGTGTTTATGGGGAGCCATTGCCTCTGTGTTTGATGGTGATACCTGGAGTGTTGGCTTGGGACACTGTTGGGAGTAAGAGCTGTAACTGGCAGAGGGGAGGGGGGATCACCTGGAACCTGCTGACACTTCTGTGTTTGTCTCTCAACTTACTGAACCATGATGCCTTTCTGAGATGTCAGCTACCTGACATCCACCCTCCAGGCCTCCTGGATCTCTGGGCTGGCCAGCTCTCACCCAGGATCGTACAATTAAGAGGATTACGTGAAATGTAGGTCCAGTTTAGCTAAGTTGATACATACCCTATTTTCTTCTTTAGCTAAAAGCAACCAATCTATATTTTCTCCTTTAACTCAAGGACTACACCACTGTGCCATTAATTTCCAGAAAACTTAATTCAACCTAAAAGTAAATCATATTTTTTCCCTTAGAAGTTTACCTATTTGCCACACCTTGCCTCTGGCAAGTCTGCCTCTTAGCAAAGTGCAGTTTGTTCTCGTCTTCTTTCGTTTCCTGTCTTTTAGTAGGGATTATAATCAGTTTGTTTACTCTTCCTCAATGTCAGCAAAGAAGTATTCTTCATTTAATTTTCTTAGAAAATGTTAAACTGGCATAAAAAATATAGATGTTTGGTATTAGAGCAATAACATGTAGCAAAATAAAATGCCATCTTTAATAAGAGCACCTGTGCCTTATATTCTGTCTTTTTTCTGGTGTTTCTCAGAAAGGAAATCATACATCATGAGCAGCTAGAGAAAAATATCACTGTATATTTATAAGAGTCAGAGCAGCAGAAACTACTAAATTTATTCCATATTCCTCCTTTGATTGTTCAAGCATAGGCCACAGATTTATGAAATCACATGCACTCTATCTTTTTTCTGAGTTTCTCCAACTGAAGTTCATCCTGAACTGGAATTGTGAAACCAAAGACAATTAAAGTAATCCATAAATTAAGCCTTTGCTTGTCATTACCACAAGTGGTTTGATTGGGTGTGGGGATGACCTTTTGTGTCTTTTTAAAGGGATAGTGTTTGCCCATTTTCCTTCTCTTTTACAAGTTCGGCTAGTAACTGGAACATTTGAATGTACATTAAAAAACCTTAGATGTTTCTATTCATTTTAAATATAGATTAAAATGAGGATGTTTTGAGGACGAAGAATGAGAAATGAGAACGTTTTAATTATTTCTCAAGTTTTTGAGGGAAATAATTTATTTCTCAGGAGAAAGAAGTCTTGAGGTATTTTTAAATAGATGTGAAGCTTGAGGAAGCCAGCTGAAATATTACAGAATAGCTCATACATTCAGGGGAGACATGGGAGGTTTGTTTTTGTTTTTACTATTTCCAGATTTCCAGTCCTTTATCTCTCCCTTCCTTGTCATAGGGTTCTTTCTCCTCATTGCACTGCTCTTTGACTTGCTATGCTGTCATGTAGACACCCTACAAATGGCCTTAACCACATGACTTGCTTTTGCTAATGAAATATGAGTGACCATGCTAAATCCTGCAACTGAGTGTAAGTTTAACGAAGCAAGCATCATAAGTTTCCCCTTCCCTCTTCCTCTTACATGAGATCATCAAGTCCATTCTGACGGCTTCGCTTAAGGCTTGGGTTCTGGCAAATACATAGAGCGGAAAACCACCCCGACTCACAAAAATGTAACTATGTATTATTGTTTTGTTTTGTCTGATATTTGGAAACTGTTTGTTACTACAGCAAAAGCTATGTACTCTGGAAAGAAATTGTACCAAGCTGTTAACAATGGCTATTTCTATATTATTGAGATTATAGGATACTTTTACAACAGGTTGATTCCTCTCCCCCTTTTTGTATTTTCCTTGTTATCTGTAGCCCATACCATTTTCTAATCAGAAAAAAAAAGGAATTTCTTTTCTTTTAAACGTTCTTTTGGTTATTCTTTAGCACTTTACATTTGAATTAAATTTGAAACAAAACTAAATTTTGACTAAAGGTATTTGCCACATTCAGGACAAACTAGGAATGCTGCCATTTAAAAACTCATCAGTCTTCAAATCGATCTGCAGATTCAGTGCACTTCCTATCAAAATCTTGCTGAATTTGCAGAAACTGACAAACTGGTCCTAAACTTTAGATAGAAATTCAAGTAGAGAAAGCAATCGTGAAAGAGAACAGGAGTTCCTGTCGTGGCTGGAGTTCCCGTTGCGGCTAGAGTTCCCATCATGGCTCAGTGGTTAAGGAACCCGACTAGTATACATGAGAATGCAGGTTTGATCCCTGGCCTTGCTCAGTGGGTGAAGGATCCTATGTTACGGTGAGCTGTGGTATAGGTCTCAGACGCAGCTCAGATCTGGTGTTGCTGTGGCTGCAGTGTAGGCTAGCGGCTACGGCTCTAATTGGACCCCTAGCCTGGGAACCTCCAAATGCCATGGGTGCATCCCTAAGAAAACAAAAGACAAAAAAAAAAGAAAAGAAAAAGAAAGAGAGAGAGAACAAAGTTGGAAGATTCTGCTTCCTAATCTCAAAATATTTAAAAAAAAACAATAAATTGACATTCATCACAATTTAAAACTTGCATGCCAAAGGACAAGACCAAGAAAGTAAAAAGCTAGGCCATAGAATGGGAGAAATATTTGCAAATTACATTTCTAATGGAGGACTTATATCCAGAATATATAAAGAACTCTTAAAATTCAATCATAAAAAAAGACAACTCGGTTTTTTTTAAATGGGCAAAGGAACTGAATAGATGTTTTTACAAAGAAGATATTCTAATGGCCAATAAGCACATAAAAAGATGCCCAACATTTCAACATCATTAACTATCAGAGAAATGATAATAAAAACTACAATGAGAAATCTCTACATACCCACTAGTATGATTAATTAAAGTGACACATAATAGCAAGTGTTGGTAAGGATGTGAAGAAATTGGAACCCTCATACATAGTTGGTGGGAATGTAAAAATCACACAATTACTTTGGAAAACAGTCTGATGGTTCTTTGAAAAGTTAAGCATACGGTGACCATATGACCCAGCAATTCCACTCCTAGCTATATACCCAGCAGAAATGAAAACATATGACCATGCAAAAACTTGCCCACAAATTTTCATAGCAACCTTATACAAAATAGCCAAAAAGAGAAAACACCCAATCAATCAATTGATGAATGGGTAAACATAAGATCTGTCTACACAATGCAATATTATTCAGCTGTTAAAAGGAATGAAGTACTGATACATGCTGCAATGTGGATGTCCCTTGAAAACATCAGGCTAAGTGAAAGATGCAAGTCACAAAAGGTCAAATATGATTCCATTTGTATGAAGTGTCCAGAGTAGGCAAAACTACAGAGAAAGAAAGTAGATGAGTGGCTTGGGATGTATGGGGGATGGACAGACAATTGCTAAAGCACATGAGGGTTTCATTTTGATTGACTGTGGTGATGGTTGTACAACCCTGTGAATATACTAAAACTCATTGTATTATACACTTTAGGTGAGTGAATTATATGGCTTGTGAATTATATCTCAAAGAAGTTGTCATAATCATTATCATCATTTTTCTTATTGTTATTATTGCTTCTAGTAATACCTTTCCCTGCCCCATATCCAGAAACCTAATGGCCATTTATTGTTCTTGTTACAAGTGAGGACAGGGAAGCACTACAAGTTTCACAGAGAATGGGGAACCAGGCTCACTCTACTCTGTCGCTCTGAATCTCCATAGGCCAGAGAAGTGAAAATACTAAACTCAAATTCCTCTTTAATGCTAACCTGACTCTCCATCCTTATTTCCCATTATGGTACACTTCTCCCTCTGCCTTTGTTGGCAGCCATCATGGACTGTCAAATTTTCTCTACAGTACCCTCAATTTTCCACTTTTGTACCCATGGAATATTTTCATCTCAACTAGAAATTAATGCATTCTAGTAGAAATGTATGGGCGTTATTTAGGTTCAGGAGTTATAACAGCAAACTGGACAGACTAAATCACTTAATCTCTACACTAGGAAGGTTACAATCTACTAGAGGAAGAAATTATAAATAAGTGAACACAAATATTGGTAAATACAGATAAATAGCCAAATAAAGATATAACTAAATTTGGGCAGTGACCATTATGATACAGCTCAAATTGTTTAAATTTTCTTACTTAAAGCATTCTCGTAAATAAGTCATCTCTCAAAACCGCATTCAGGAGATTTTCTTACTTTACTTAACTTTTTTTGGTAGATTTTAGTAATACTGAAATAGGACCTTGCATTTGGTTCAACCTTTCTGTATTCATTCAACAAGTATTTATAGAATGCTCACTGTGTGCTAGGCTCTCTGAGAGATCCTGGGGACACAAAAGACTTGTGCTCTTACCTTAAGGGAGCTTACATTTGGGGAGGTAGACATTAATCAAAAACCCAAAGAAAGTGAACAACCAAGTTGTGTGTCATAAAGCAGACAAGACAGGATGTATGTAAAATGGAGAGCTGATATATCTTTAGGAAATTAGGTATCCATTAAAGGGACTATCCCAGTACTGTTGTATCACTTAGTGGGTTTATACATGTTTGCCTTTAATAAAACTGAATGATGAGTTAATCAATGACATACCTTTCCCCTGAGAACTTCTTATGCAGCCTGTGTATTACAGCCACACAAAGTATGGCCAAATTATTGTTGGTTTGCTATTGGGAATGTAATGTTCTTATTAGTTGGCTCTTCTGGTCTACATGAATCACCAACTTTCAGTGGATCAGAATATTGCAAAATTCACACAGCTAACATGATTCAAGGCCAATTTCTGTGTATTGAGTCAATAATTCATTCAGAGCATTATGTTGGATCTTGCAGAATTCAGAGATGAATCACAAACTGAATCAGAGACTCAGGGCTGTGGAGGAGGGGGAAGCTAAGGGCTCCAGCCCCAGCAGTACCTGGCCTAAACAGCTCCCAAGGTGACCCTGATGAATGATCAAGCTTGAGAAACACTGGTTTAGGAGATGAGGTATAAGGACATTATTTAAGCTAATTAATTACAAGGCAGATTATGGTAAATTGCCTTAAAAATGTACAAAGGGCTATCTGTAATGGCTAAATTGCTGACTATAACTAGCTTAATTTTTTGAGAATAAAATTCCTATCCATTTGTCTTTATAAATTCTCCAAAAGTTGAGTAAAAGGAGGAATATCAGAATCTTTCCCAAGATCATATGCTATCACTTAGATGTGGAATCTAAAAAAAGGACACAGTGAACTTCTTTGTAAAACAGATAAATACTGACTCACGGACTTTGAAAAACATATGGTTTCCAAAGAAGATGGGTTGGGGGTGGGGGATAGGCTGGGAATTTGATTTGCTAATGCTATAAAACTGGTAATTGTTGTACAATATAAATGTAATAAAATTCACTGAGTAATTTAAAGAAAAAGAATCTGTCCCTTGAGGGACTTAATCAAATTACCCGAGCCTCCCCTACCCTAGTCCCAAGCCCCTACTGAGAAACAATTCTAGGGGAAAGTAATGGATAACCTTAAATATTCACAATATTAATTTGATAATATTAAGTGTGAATGCCAACTAAAACCAGTGGTACCAATTTCATTTCACACTTTTGTCTACATTTTAGCTTGCTCACTAAAATTTGACTCTTCCCATGAATGTTTAATTTACAACAGCAAATTTAATATCTTGTAGAGTATGGAAGAGGTGAAATCAGAGTAAAGCGATGGAGTCAGTTTTTTGCTGATTGCCACATATTAGTTGTATAACTTTGGGCAAGTTACTCAACACTTTTGATAAGCCTTAATTTCCTCATCCATAATATTGGTTTAATATTCTCAACCTACTTCACAGGTCCTAGAGAAGATTAATAGAGATAGTATTTTTTGATAATATATAGCACATATTAGGCCCTTTAAGTCTCGCAGTGATAGGACTTCCTTTTCTTTCCTGGAGATATCTTATTCCTGGATTCCTGACTCATCAATAGTATCAATAATGTAGAAGATATTTCTAAAGAATTTTTAAAAACTTTGGCAGTGTAATTGTAGGAAAAATCTGTCTATCATCTATCTTTCTACCTACCACCTATCAGTGAAATACGGGCAAGCATTACTGTATTGAGATTCTATATCTGTTGGGTCTCCATTCAATTAACAGAATTAAATTAATATTGACAGGTTATTGATGCCTCAAATAAGCAAGAAAATATTGACACACACAAAAAAAATGGCTGAGGAGAGACAGCAGATTGATTTAGCAAATGTTAAAACTTTTTTTCAAAGCTACTATCATATAAAGACTATGGTATCAGCATAGCTGTTCACAAATTAGCAGAACAGAGAATTCAGAAATAAATCCAAATTTACATGGAAATGTAATTCATACTGAAAGGCATTTCAGTTAACTCAAAAAATAATGTTTTGTTCAATAAATAGAGCTGAAAAAATCTCCAAATCATTTGAAAGACAGCAAAGCTATGTCCTGCCTCATATCACGAATTAATCAGCTATTGAAAGGTAAATAGCTTAAATATCTAAATGTAAAACATAAAAGCAAAAATTTGAATATTGGTATAACTTCTGGGAGCAGAGGAAGACTTCCTAAGAAGTCTAAGTTAGGCAACATTGTAAGTCAAATATACTTTACTAAAAAAATTAAAAGAAAAAAGAAAAAAACAACTGAATGTGGGAAGATATTGTGAATAAAAGATTACCTAATTTTGTAGTGAATTACTTTTCCAAACAAATTGTAAAAACCAGAAAAGATTGAAAAGATCAGCAGATCGGATTGCATATGCGTATGTGTATACCACATCTATTAAATTTCTACAAACAAAATAATGCAATGAAAGTAAGATAAACATAGGAAAACATTTGTAGCATATGTCTAAGTATTAGCCATATCTGTAATAATTATCAAAAATAAAAATGTATGGTACTTTATAAGGAAAAACTATTTCGGTAGAAAAATAAGCAATGGATAGAAACAAAACTTGACAAAATGAAGTGAGAATTGTTCAAGAAAAAAGTCTACAACGAAAAGTAAACCATATTTTACTAGCTAAAAATTAAAAATTGTATAGCAAAATATAACATAAAACTTAAAGACAAGTAATAGAGTGGGAAATATATTTGTTACATGCTTGACAGAATTATTCCCTAATGTAGAAAAAGTTTTAAAATTTAAGTTTAAACACAGATGGCCAACAAGCACATGAAAAAATGCTCAACATCTCTGATAATTAGAGAAATGCAAATCAAAACTACCATGAGATACCACCTCACACCAGTCAGAATGGCCATCATTAACAAGTCCACAAACAACAAATGCTGGAGGGGGTGTGGAGAAAAGGGAACCCTCCTGCACTGTTGGTGGGAATGTAGGCTGGTGC
>PVHT021183543.1:32488001-32552532 GCA_004024745.2 Catagonus wagneri | reverse complement strand
ACCTTAGAAAACTCTACATAGAATTACCATATGACCCAGCAATCCCACTCTTGGGCATATATCCAGACAAAAATTTCCTGGAGAAAGACACTTGCACACGCATGTTCACTGCAGCACTATTCACAATAGCCAAGACATGGAAACAACCCAAATGTCTATCGACAGATGACTGGATTAGGAAGATGTGGTATATATACACAATGGAATACTATTCAGCCATAAAAAAGGATAAAATAATGTCATTTGCAGCAACATGGATGGAATTAGAAAACCTCATTCTGAGTGAAGCAAGTCAGAAGGAGAAAGACAGATGTCATATGAAATCTCTTATAACTGGAGTCTAAAACACTGCACAAATGAACATCTCAACAGAAAAGAAAATCACGAATATGGGAAACAGACTTGTGGTTGCCAAGGGGGCGGGGGAGGGGTGGGGGAGGGGTGGGAGGGAATGGGGATAACTAGTGCTTTAATGATGGAATAGCAAGGAGGTCCAACTGTAATGCACGGGGAACTATATCTAATTACATGTGACAAATCCATATATGTACATGTAATCGGGTCACCACATGGTGCAGTTGGAAAATCTGACAGAAATCTGTAAACCAGCTATAATGCAAAACTAAAAAAAATAAATACATTAAAAAAGTAAAACAAAACAAAAAAAATAAATAAAATTTAAGTTTAAACAATCAGCACAAAAATGAGCAAAGTGTTTTGTCTAGATGATACACAGAATAAAAAATCCAAAATGGCCCCAAAAAAGAAAAATATGCTTAATTTTTCTAGCAGTTAGGCAAACACAAATAAATACAATCAGAAATCATATATTTTATCTATAAATTGGGAAAAATTAAAATATCAATTTAATCCCATGAGAGGATAAGGTAGAGAAGGAGACATTGCCATACATTTTTTTGAGGGAATATGAATTATTTCAAAAATGCACATAGCATCAAAATAATAGTAATAAAATTAAACTATGCAAGTACCCATTAACATAGCACTCGAATTTTGGAGAATTTACCCCACAAAATCAGATTGCAATTCATAAGGACAAATGTGCAAGGTTGTCTCTTTTGGTTTCCTCTATTAATAACGTTAATCTGAAAATAATCTGAATATCCTTCAATAATAGAAAGACTGAATCAATTATGGTACCTCCATACAACAGACTATGATAAAACTTTTTAAAGTGGTGTTTTAAATAGTATCTGCTAAATTGGATGAGTAGCCAATTACAGGCAGGCTAAGTTATTGAGAAGTGTGAGGATATTTGTTCCAACTGAAAAAATATTTAATCCCTAGATATCTGTATATATCTACCTAAGAATCTGTGAATAAAGAGGAAAAGTGTGAGATGAGAAGACATGCGTAAGACAATGAACATCATTCATATTGGGAGCCTGACTTCTGGAAGAAAGGTGATGGGGGAGATGATTTGTTTTTTCATTAAACATCTTTGAATTGTTTCACGTGTCATGGTAAGCATATAATAACTTTGTAACTTAAAAATATAATAAAGAGAGAAGTCAGATCACGTACAATCCTGAATTCACATGCAATAAATAGCACAGGTCTGGAAGGACTCATGCCGGATTGCTAATTTTGGAACCTCTTAGGAGAAGATAGATATTAGGGAAGGAAGGAAAGAAGAGATTTAGTTTTGTCTTTTACATTTCTGTCTTTATTCATATGTGTAATTTTATAGTGAATACTAATTCATGTATTACTCATGTGAGTTAAATATAAATACATAATTTTAACTTTATACCCACGTAATACAATAGGGACATTGTATTTTTTTTTCCTCCTATTGGTAGACAGCAGTTATTGCCACATACATTAACAAGCATCAGAGTTCTAATTTGATTGAGGAGGATAATCATGTATTAGTTTAAGATCTGATGCCTTGCAGAGATCTGTCATTCTCTGAAGGTATTGACTTGTAGTCGTCCTGACTGGGAAAGACAAGATGAAATCTGCAGATTCTTGTGAAATTCAGCTGTATTATCTCTTATTGCTCCTTTAAACTTTAACTAATTAAGAATCATTTAGAGGTTTTTAGCTACAGGGATGGCTGAAAGGGTATCTTTATCCCCACTTAGAGGAAAGGTTTTAACATGGAAAATGAGCAATGGATGATTGTCTTGCCAAGTGTAATTAAGAAAATTTAACAGCACTGATTATACCAAGTCGTGGAAGTAAAATCTACCAATGGCTTCTATGTAGCTAATGTTGTAAAATTAGCATGTTAAGAATTATTCCATCTAATTCTTGGGATAAACTCTAATCTCTCACATATTGAATAATATATGTTATGTCTATGGCCCAAAGCAAAGAGGTCTCACTTTGCCTCCCTCTCTCCTATGTTATCTGGGACCTTGGTGTCAGCTATGTCACCCCTCCCTTCTCTACCCCTGAGACCTGCTGTGCATGAGGGTCTCCATTCTCAGCTGCTCATAACTTCTTCTACAGTTTGCTTGTAGCAAATTCTCATTTTTCACCTCCAGAGAAATGCATGCTGATGAATATTCCTGAAAGCTCTGCCTGCAATGTCCTTCCCCCACAATGAGCCACAGTCACCCCCTGTTTCCCCAGAAGATCCTCCAAGAACTGCAGTCAGGTCCAACCCAGATTCCCATGGAGCCTTTGCTTTGCCCTGGGACCCAGTGCACATGAAAGTTTGTGTGTGCCTTTCAAGAACGGGGTTTCCATTTCCGCCAGTCCCGTGGAGCTCCTGCACACAGTCCCCATTTGCCTTCAATACCAGATGCTCTGGGGATTCTTTCTCCCTGTGCCAGATCCCCAGGCATGGGAATTTGACATGGGGCTCAGAACTCTCACTCCTGTAAGTTAGGCTCTGTGATGCTGTTACTTTCCAGTCTGTAGGCTTCCCACCCGTGATGTATGGGATTGCTTATGTCATGTAATCGCCCCTCCTACCTCTTGATTTGGCCTTCTCTTTGTCTTCTGGAGTAGGATATCTTTTTGGAAGTTTCCAGTCCATTTGGATGAAGGTTTTCCATGTTTGGTTGTAATTTTGTTGTTTTTATGAGAGAAGTTGAGCTCTAGTCCTTCTGTTCCACCATCTTAATCCCATCTCTTCAAGTCCTCATTTTTTAAGACCATTGTTAGCCCTAAAAAACTTCAGAAGCTCAGAGAGGGAACCCTTAGTGACTGTCACAGACATTGTAGGAGGCAGGAAGTATCTGGGCAGTGGGAAGTGAAAAGTTTTCTTGCAAACATGAGCCACACCTAGTCGAAAAACCGTGGAGCCAGAGCCATACAAAAATAGCAGTGCAAGTTGTGTATGATAGAGGCACTCAAGATCAGCTATCAGAAAGAGAAAATAAACCACCAGGATTCAGGAGTTCACACTGTAGCACAGTGGGTTAAGGGTCTGGCATTGCTGCAGCCATAGCACAGGTTGTAGCTGTGGCTCAGATTCCATCTCTGGCCCAGAAACTTCCATATGCTGCAGGTGTGGCCAAAAAAGGGGGGGGGGGATATCAGCAAGGTTCAGTCTGTTGAACTGGTGGAAAAAACTAGAAGATGACATTTATGTATAAATTCTCTAAGATAGCTTGCCCTGATGTGGTTAGTGTTACATACATATTGCAGATTACCTACGTGCACAGGTATGTATAAAAAGCAGGAATTAATTATTCAGCGGTGCTGGTGATAGATCTGGTAATAGGGATGCTAATACAGCCTGTCTCTTGTATCTGAAATACTGTTGTTTGATATGGCTTATCTTTCCCAAATGTGGTGATCATTTTGCTGGATATTCAAAGGACCAGCCTGATACACTGAAATATTTTTTGCCTAGAGCCCTATATTTTTCTTCTACTTCCCCACCTGCTTTCAAGAACAAAAGATTCACTCATCTAATTGCTTGTAATTGTCATATTTAAAAGACACATAAATGTGGCACATGTACCTTTACTTATGACTGTAATTGTAAGAATGAAGTCCCTCTGGAAGAAGGAGAGAGGTAGAATTAAACTCATGGATGGGACTAAGAGCACTGTTCAAACTTCAGTGATGCGTGGGCTTGTTCAGGAGAGCCATGGGGTGCTCTCAGGAAGTTGGAAAAATAGATCGGTCTCTGAGAATCTAGAAGAAATGTGGACGAGACAGTGCATGAGAGTAAGCAGTGGAAGAAAGTGAGTGTTGGAGACAGAAGTGTCCTTGGAAGCCGGAGATTCAAACTCTAGGGAAGTAGATCAAGCAAGATTGTAGGATTTATACCCTCTCCATACCCCTCTGGCCCTTAATAATGTTGTCATATAAGCGGCTGACTTTGGCTGCCGTGGTGTCTGTTTCTTGGCCTAAGAGCTGTCTTTCTCTGTGCTGCTTGAGGCTAGCATAGCAGGACAGAAGCAAAATTTATAAGCACTCACTCTCCCTCCCCATCTCCTCTCCACTTCATAGCACACAAAGCACAGTGTCCTTTCAAACAGTGGGGTATAAATGCCCAAACTCCCTCCCTCCTTGGGTGAATAGATCTCAGAGACTTAGCTTCATTGCATCTCTGGACCCCTGATGAATTAAACTGGAGTATCTACCCTACTAACGCTTTCTCACACACATGCATGGTTTGCCTTACCTTCCCAGGTATACTTTACCATTGCCTCTCTAATGTCACCTGGGATCCTGTTCCCCTAAACCTAGCTGCACCCGAATCTCTGTCCCCAAATATTACCCTGGGAAATCCAAACCAGGATGGGAATTTATATACAAAAATGAAGAGCCAAAAACTCAAAAAAATAAAACCAAACTAAAAAAATTAAGTAAAAAAAAGATATGATCAGACTAAGGAAAGTTGAGATATCAGTCAATGACAAGGTTATTTTCAGAGTGCCCTTGTGGGTCAGTGGGTTACGAACCAGGCTGGTATCCATGAGGATTCGGGTTCGATCCCTGGCCTTGCTCAGTAGCTTAAGGATCTGGCATTGCCGTGAGCTGTGGTGAAGGTTGCAGACTGGGCTCGGATCTGGCATTGCCGTGGGCTGTGGTATAGGTTGCAGACTGGGCTCGCATCTGGCATTGCTGTGTGGCTGTGGCGTAGCCCAGTAGCTGCAGCTCCAATTCAACCTCTAGCCTGGGAACTTCCATGTGCCCCGGGTACAGGCCTAAAAAGAAAAAGAAAAAAAAAGAAAAAAGAAGAGAGGTTATTTTCCCATCCTTAACTAAATCTCTTAAATAACTTAAGAAACATTTTTATTTACTGATTTTTCTAGGTTAGTACTTCATGAAGGAAAGAGAAACATAACGGGCATTTTTAAAAGTCAGCTTTTGAAAACTGCAATGCTTTATGGCACAACATATTGTTCCCTGTAAGAATGGGAATCCACATTACTAAGAGAAGCATTGCCTGGTTCATTATAGTCCGTGGTTTCCTGCTACAGTAGTTCTTTTTGGAATTAGGTGGTCTTTTCCAAAGAGCACTTGTATTATGTGTTGAAATAATGAAAAAGCTGCTGAAACACAATATGCATTTTTTAATCTAGTAATAAAGAAAGTAATATGGCTGAATAATGCCTGGCTAGATTAGCTTTGACACTGTATTTGCTTTGTGTCCAACTTTATCTGGCAATGCATTATTCACTAGTACTATACACAGTGCTTTATTAAGTCTTAATCAAATGCATTTTATCGCAAGTGTCAATTCAGTGCTTTCCCATCGTATTTATATATTTTTAAATACTGAATTCTTTGTAACAAATGACAAATGCTCAGGCTGGAAAAGCATATCATATTTCTGGAGCTTGGGAATGAGGTCAGGGTATAGGCACAGGCTGGTTTTACATCTATACTGAAATCATCTGCAAACAGATGATTATATTGTCCTTTCTTTTCTCTTCCTGATAAACCGAAATGTGAAAATGTTCATTTAATTTTTTCTTCATCAGTGTGAAGCAGGCATGCATTGGTCACCCACTGAGGGCAATTTAATAGGTTTGTAGAACACACAGATAATATGTAGATTAAAACTTTTCATGGAGATTTTTTTATTTAATACGTTTTTTGGTCTAAACTTTTAAACGTGACTATGCTCTCAAATGAAGTAGGTTAAACATAAAGATTTATGTACAAACTGACAAGGGATTACAAACAGCTACACACATTTTCAAGTAATTAATTAAGAACAAGCTGTATATTTTGTAAACACAACTGGGTCTTTGAAAGCTTCTTAGATTTCTTTGATTTTCTAAGGAAAAAAAATCCTTACAAAATATACTATTAAACTGTGTTAAGGTCTGAGGCTTACTATTCTGATACTATTTGACAAATTCAATTTTTAAAATTTTGCAGAAATCCAACTTCACTTTGCTTTATAGTCTGGTTCCTTTTTTTTTTTTTTTTTTTTTTTTTGCATTTTAGGGCTATACTCAGCAATGTATGATCTGAGGCACGTCTGTGACCTATACCCCAGTTCATGGCAATGGCAATGCCGGATCCTTAACCCACTAAGCGAGGCCAGGGATGGAACCCACAACCTCATGGTTACTAGTGGGATTCATATCTGCTGTGCTACAGTGGGAAATCCAGTCTGCTTCTTTTATCAAACAGCAGCTATGGGTTTATGGGTTTATAGGATGTCGTATTTAGATAGGAAAATATCAGTATTGCAATTCTAAAATACCAGTTTGAAGAAATCTGTTTATCTATAGGTAAGTATATCTTTTAAACTAAAGCTCATAACTTTGGATTAAAAAAGTTACTACATTAAAAGTAGTGCAGGGCCTTAAATGAATATTATATTAATCTGGGCTGCTGTCCCTCCAAGTACAATGCTAAGTGGAGATGGAGTGTTAATGGCATTAGTCTCTACACACTAACATGGCATTAATCTTTGAGTAAATATCACTAGTCACATACTTTTATGTACAGAAGTAATACTTAGACAACTAAATATGTAATTAGTGCCTACATGTGGAATACTAAAATAAATTAGAGGATTCTTTTACATAATGCACTATACACCCCCATATTGGTATATGAATGATAAATTATTCCTAATAACAGAACAAAACAAACTTCAATAATCTCCCAAAATAGCCCCCCCGCACCAAAGATGATTGATTTCTTTTTTTTTTTTGTCTTTTTGTCTTTATGTAGAGCCACACCCGCGGCATATGGAGGTTCCCAGGCTAGGGGTCTAACAGGAGCTGTAGCTGCCGGCCTTCGCCACAGCCACAGCAACGCGGGATCCGAACCGCGTCTGCAACCTTCACCACAGCTCATGGCAACGCCGGATCCTTAACCCACTGAGCAAGGCCAGGGATCAAACCCACAACCTCATGGTTCTTAGTCGGATTCGGTAACCACTGAGCCACGAAGGGAACTCCTAATTGACTGTATTTAATTCTAAGTTTTTTTTTTCTTTTTATGGATGCACATACTGTATATGGGAGTTCTCAGGCTAGGGGCTGAATCAGAGCTGCAGCCTCAGACCCACCCCACAGCCCCAGATATCAGCTGCATCCATGTCCTATACCTCAGCTCATGGCAATGCCAGAACCTTAACCCACAAGCAAGGCCAGGGATCTAACTGCATCCTCACAGACGTTATGTCTGATTCTTAATCTCCTGAGCCACAACAGGAACTCCTGGTTTTTGTTTTTGTTTTGCCACCCCCACGGCATATGGAAATTCCCAGACCAGTGATTGAATCTGAGCCTCAGCTGCAGCCTACGCCACAGCAACACTAGATCCTCCACCCATTGCCCCCAGGCTGGGGATCAAACCCATGCCTTGCTTCCACAGAGACAAGCCAAATCCCTAACTCACTGTGATATTTATAGTTTTATTTTAGAAAAGAATGGTTTATGAAAACCCTTCGTGAAATGGTGTATCTGGACATCTTAAGATGTAGAAGTGTCAGGAATCCTAGAAGATTCTATGCAGAGTAGATTCAGAGGCTCTGTTTTTTAACAATACCTTCTGGAACCCAGTAGTGAGTGGTGGGTATGGGCTCTTTTCATTCTCCCTTAAAGAAATCTTCTACATTTCATTTCATCTTTTCTTCCTTTCTCGCTTCTTTTCCTCAGTGAATCATTATTCTCACTTTGCTACTGTAGTGGGTTTTCTTGCTTGTTTGTTTGCCTTTCCTTTCTATTGTTTTATTTTTTGATCTGTCCTGGCCCAGACAACTTCTCGACTCATAGGTAAGGCTTGATCACTTGAGAAAAGATTACAGAAACTTTTTAGATTTGTCTTGATGAGTGAAAAACTATTTCAGCTTTTGAGATCAGTATTCATCAAGTCAAAAAAGGCTGCTTCAGGAGTTTTGGGGAATGCAAGATTAAATGAATTTAGTTTTCTTTATTAGTGACATTCACAGAACCTTTAATATTCTAATATGAGTTATAAACTTCAGATGGAATGCTTTCCCACCTCATTTACCCACAGGAAGCCCTCTGTGTGGGGGTTGGGAGCAATGGCAAACATTTACAGGACTTAGTTTGTGTCAGACACTGTTCTAAGTGCTTTACCTTGTGAGGAAAAAACAGATCTCCTTTCCAGTTGCATCGAATGGAGAAATCCAGGCACAGAGAGGTTCCGTGCCTAGCTCTCTGTTAGCAGCCAGCGAGGGGTGGAGCAGGGGATCTGAACCTTATCCCTGCGCTGGGCACTTACATTAGTGTCCGTTAATGCCTTTGTTCTACTGGCCAAGCTAATCTGTTGAGCATTTTAATGGGACTATTAATCTAAATGCAATTAAAGTTCTGAAAAAAATGGGAGGACAATAAGTTACCCATGATAGTTTGTCAGTAACAGCCACCCCTCCCCCCAAGTGGTTGAGTCCGATTTGAGTTCCAGCTTTCACTCCCTCCTCAGGGTGCAATCATCAAGCCTCTTGTGGCATATTATAGGGTAGAGGAGATATTAATAATTAGAGAATGTGACTGCCTTCCCTTTTCCAAATGGATTTTGGTACATAGAGTTCATAAATGACCAGTAAGAATTTACTGTTCAGGTTTACTTTTCCCTTGGGAGCCTATAATTATTTTTAAATATTAGCCATAAACCCCTTGCTATTTCCTTAAAGTATCCAGTTGCTTTCATGAGACGCAATTGTGTGCCTAGAATTACTTTGATACTTGACTTGGAGACTGTAACCAAACGTGTTTATCAACATGGAAAAACGACATGAAAAATTTGGCTTTGGCACTGCCCAAAATGTGGCGTCCCCAATTGTCATATTTTTTTCCTGTACGTCATAAAGTATGACTAGTAATAGGAAAAAAAATAAGTATCTTCACACAAAATGTAATGCTTATATTAACATCTGTCAGCTATTTTGTGAGAATATTGCCAAAATATAATATTTATCTTGGCATTCAGTTCCATTCTGCTTCGTGTGGGTTTCTTCTATTTTATTGCCATTACCATAGCATAACAAATGTCTTTCAGATGTGAAAAATCAATTATTTCCAAAATGTCCCAGTAGTTATTAGGGCAGATTAATGCAAGGTGTTATAAGAGTAATATCCAAATAAAATGTCATAATTGAGCAATACAGCTCACCACAGGAACAAGACTGAGTTGATCTTGATAACTCTGTGAGAGAGAAGAGAGAGAAATTGACATAGTCAATAAAAGTAAAATATACAGGGTCGTGTTTTGTGGTAAAATCAGGCAGGTGGCTTGGTGGTAGTATTTTCAGTGTAACGATCAAAACCATTTATGTCTGGTTTCTATCTATGAATGTGTAGCTGGTTTCTAATGAGTATCAATGCGAGATGAACTTGGGCAGGGACATTCTGATACCAAGAGGTCTCTGTGGGAGAGTATCAATGATGAAAACTCGGGTGTTGCCTTTTGGACTTTGGCATTTGGCAAGTTCATAGCAAATCGTTATGAAAGGTTATTTATTTCTAGAACTTTCATTTCCGTGGTTCTCAAAATTCTTGAGAAGGTACTGGCAAATACATGTAAATACTTGGATCTAATGATCCCAGGATACCCCTGGGACCTAGGAATGGACAGGAGTAGGTCTGATTTCATGGGCATGAGACCTGTACAATCAACAGAAATCTGTGCTTAGAAGGAATCCACATTAAACGCTTGCTTGATGTTCTTCTCCCACTGTTTGAATGTTTTAATAATTTTGGAAAGGAGTCCTGCATTTTCATTTTAGGGCAGTTCTCACAAATTTGGGGGCTCCTCAGGGGAGTTGTAAAGGAAGGACAAGGCTCCATGATGATTCCCAGCCTTCCCATCTGGATCTGGGAAGTGGCTTTGTAACTACTTCCCTGGTAATAGGGTTCCTTTATTTCTTTCTCTCTTGTTCTATCCCGTCTTCAATCTGATCTGGAAAATAGACCCTCAGCAGTGTTAAGTCCCCTGTAAAGGGCCAGATGTTCTCCATGCTTGACCTCAGTTTGCTCTGGAAATGACTAGACATCTAAGTTGTTGGACATCTATGCACTCATTAACCTTCCTATGTAGTTATTCACTCTTTTAGCTCTGACATATGCTGGGTACCATGCTTCATGCCATGGGTATAGGCTCGGTTCCTGTTGTGCCAATCTTAGCAGTTTAGAAGAGTAGATGGTCAAGACAAGAGCCAAATAAAAGAAACTGTGATGTAGTAGAACAAGCCCACAGGGACACAGAGGAGGAACACCTAAGGAAGTGAGGTCTAAACAGGGACTCACATGGGGATAGATATTTTTTCACGTGGAGGGGAAAGCAGAGAGTGTTCTAGAAGTAAGGACCAGCATGAACCAAAGCCTGGAAGTGAAAGGCTGCCATCTTGAGGAAAATCTGCCCGGAGGAAAATTAGACTGACTGTATTCAAAGCAGGTACCTGCCAAGCCAAAGATCCCATTCCAAGGGATTAGAAGGTGTTAGTACTAGAGTTTTGGATAAGGTGGTGGTTTTGACTGAGAGGCCACCACAGAAGGGGCTGCATCTCCTTTAACCAGATTTTTGTTCACAAAGTCTGCGTAACACAAGTATGAACCAGAATAGGTTTTTAACATGTGATGTTCCAGGTCAGTGCTTAGAAGCCAAAAGTGTTGTTGACTAGAGGAAAGAAGTTATATAAACTGGTAATCAAAGTTAAGTACTAATATGGCCTAAATATTGGTGCCTTCCCATAAATTCATATATGGAAGCCCTAATGCCCAGTGAAGCTATCTGGATGTTGGGCCTTTGGGAAGTCATTAGGTTTAGATGAAGTCCAAGGTGGGGCCCCCATGGTGGAATTAGCATCATTTGGAGAAAAGGAAGAAAGGCTTATCTCTGTCCCTGTGTACCTGTGAAGGAAAGGCTGTGTGAACATGCAGCAGTAAGAAGGCAGATGCATGCCAACCTGGAAGAAGACCCTCAACCAAAAATCCTATCTGCCTGCACCTTGGTCTTGGACTTCCCAGCCTTCAGAACAACTGAGTGTTGCTTAAGCCACTCAGTCTGTGGAATTTTGGTATGGCAGCTTAAGCAGACTAATGAATACACCATTATATCCGAGTGTCCTAAGAATCTCCAACATTCTGTTCAGGAAAACCCAGAACTTCATCTTGAACACACGGTATAGGAGAAACAGGAGGGAAATCATTGTACCACTGAGCACATCACATAAGCCAAGTAGCACAGGGGGTCCCCAGAGCAACACACAGACTGAAAGTTACCAGTGTATCTGTGGCTTCCCAAGAATTTATCAGAAGGAGAAGAAAGGAGTACGTAGTCCACTGTGGGTTTTGCACCTTTGCTTTGTAGGTGGGTGATCTTTAGAAATATTACAACTGAAACCTTCCAGGGAGTTCACCTGCCTGGAACCTTCTGCAAATCCAAACCCTATGAAAGCAGGCACAGACTCATTAGCTGGGATGGTGTGAATTCTAAGCTTATTTTTGACATATCTGTTCCTGCTTATAGTGTAGGGAGGGAAACTATAAAATGGGAACTGACTTTCCCGTAGGCCTCCAACAATGCTGTTTGGTTTTATACTTTGAGAGGGGGAAATTAAAAAAAAAAAAAAAAAGAGTGAAGAAGAAGAACCACTGAAAAAGACTCCACAGCAGAGCAGGGGAAAGAGCAACCTATTATCTTCCTTTGCCCATAAGAGGTTTCCCTTTCACTTCGAAAATGTGAATTTGATTTCTGTGGGACTGCTCTTACTTTTTCCTTTATAAGTGAATGGACGGAAGGAACCTATCTTATGATAGTAATCTTTCATACGCACAAATAGGCATACAGTTCATAAAATTGATCAAATTTAATAATATGCACAGAGGCAACCACTGCAACCAGCTTCTGGTGTGGTTGCCTCTGGACAAAAAAGGGGACTAAGTAGGAAAACATTTTCTCTTCATATTATACTTATCAATGTGCAAATGATTTTACAAGAATCATGTATTTTTTATAATAATTAGGTAAAACTATGTGGAACTCAATGAATGACATTATTTTTCATTTATTTTTAGGACTGCACCCGTGGCATATGGGGGTTCCCAGGCTAGGGGTCGAATTGGAGCTGTAGCCGCCGGCCTACACCACAGCCACAGCAACACCAGATCCAAGCTGTGTCTGTGACCTCCACCACAGCTCACAGCAACGCCAGATCCTTAACCCACTGAGTGAGGCCAGGGATTGAACCTTGTCCTCATGGGTGTTAGTTGGGTACGTTAACTGCTGAGCCACGACGGGAACACCTGGCATTATTTTTTAAAGTCTGTAAAGTGTCTGGCTAGGGGGAGGGGGCAGAGGGGGGATGTATTCGGATTGGCATTTGCAAACTATTATCTATAGAATGGATAAACAAAGGTCCTACTGTGTAGGACTGGGAATCATATTCAATATCCTATAATAAACCATAATGGGAAACAATCTTAAAAACACTTAGTAAAAAATGATAATAGTAAAAAATTTAAATATGCACAAGGAGACAGAGGAAAGGACATAGCCAATATTATTGTGCTCTATTTTTATCACTCATATGGTCTGCACACCTGCGGACTAAGACACATTTGTTCCAATTGTGGAAATAAGGCGGTTCACATATTGAAATGATTCCGTTGCCTCTACAAACCTAGACAGTGACCTTACAAAATCCAGCTTAATTCATTTTCAGAGCCTTCTATTTCTGATTTATGTGAATCCAGGAAAGTCAATAAGCTATGGCAGTATGTCAAATCACTTCCCTCTCCATTTTTTTTAAATTATTATTATCATTATTATTTTTTTGGTCTTTTTAGGGCTGCACCCATAGCATATGGTGGTTCCCAGGCTAGGGGTCGAATCGGAGCTGTAGCCACTGGCCTAAGTCACAGTCACAGCAACTCAGGATACGAGCCATGTCTGGGACCTACACCACAGCTCACGGTAATGACAGATCCTTACCCACCAAGCGAGGCCAGGGATTGAACCTGCATCCTCGTGGATACTAGTCGAGTACGTTAACTGCTGAGCCGTGATGGAAACTACAACCCTCCCCATTTTTAGTGTGATACAGTATGAAAAATATAAATTAAATGATTATTATTTTTTGGATTGGCCAGCACAGACAAGCCAGGTATTAGTTTGTCTTTAATTAAATATTCTGGAGTAATTGATGACAATGAGACATTTAGCTTCTCTGTGAAATGTGAAGTTTAGTGATTGGAAGCTAAAGTTTAGTGCTTTATGCCCATAGCATCAGTGAAGAATCCCCTACTTTCTGGATTTTTAAATATAAGTCCATTTTGTCTTATTCATATTTAAGACTATTTCAGCATATGAATGATAGACTCTGGCTTCTAGCTTTGATTGGGGTAATTTGTAACCTTCAAGATACAGATTTTTCTCAAAGCTCTACTCAACAGTATATGATTTAAGGTATAATTTAATGTGAGGTTTATCACTCTTATTTTCCTGCCAGAATCACTGTATTCATTCATTTGTTTTCTCATTTAAGCAACTTATATTTATTAACTACTGAATCTGTTAGGTTGTTTCCCATCAAAAGTGACTAAACAATGAAGGTCATAAACAGGAATAAAAAGCCTGGATCATAAAGAGAAATTTGTAAATTCAAATAGGGTTAAAAACTTCTGTGAATCAAAAGATATTATTTAAAAAGAAGGTAATTATAATTCATGAAGAAGCATTAATATTCAGAATATGTAAAGAACAAACTAAAAAAATCAATGTAAAGCAAACAATAGAAAAATAGTTGGAGAACACAAATAGGTAAATAATAAAAGAAAAAAGCTAACAGCCCACAAATACAGGAAAAAAATGTTCAAATTCATTAGCAGAAAAATCTAAATTAAAAGCAAAATGATATATCATTTCACATAAAAACCTGACTGTACAAAATACAGGCAAGAATGTGAAAAAGGGGGATTCTCGTATAATTGGAGAGAGTTTAATTAGCACAGACTTTTTAGAGAATAATTTGATACTGTCTAGTAAATCTGATGACACACATCTTTTAAGTGAGCATTTACATCCCTAGATACATACGCTAGTGTTTTTAATTACTATAATCTTGCAACTTTGGGGCCCAACATATTAATCAGTCATGAAATCAACAGAATAGAAACAGAAAGTATCAGAGTGCATCACAGGTAGTAAGAATAAGCTATAAAATTTAAAATACACAAAATAACATTATATTTTGTTTCAGTATAAACACACGTACTAAAATCTTTATGCATGAGAATAATGAACACGAAATATAGCGTAGACTGAAAGACAGAAAAGGGATTGAGAAGGACTACACAGATCTCCTTTAATGTTTCGCTTCAGGGAAAAAATATATATATTTTTTCAAATAACATGAAGTCTGGAGGCTTAACCACTTCATGAATGACCCTAATATATTCTTTCTCTTCATTCTACTGGTCCCAGTATGTTTTCTTTGTGGTCACATGTTGGCTACTGATACTCCAAGTATCAAAGGTGTACTTACCAAGTCCGGGGATAGAAAAAGGACTATTTCTTCCACATGCGGGACTTTTAAAAAAATGAACTCTATCTTGGAAGGACTTCTACCCTGCAACAGTTTGCCCAGACCTAGGTAATGTGCCTGCCCTTACACCAGACACTGATAAAGGCAATAGGCTGAACATGACTGGTTCATTCCACTCAAGATTTATCCAAGGCTGTAGAAGGAGAGGGGGGCATTGAACAGAATTAAAGTTCTACCAGTAATAAGAGGAAAGTTCTGTTGAATCAGTAGTGTTTGGGGCTATTATATATGCCCTGGGGATACAGAGGTGAGTGCCACAGGCTCTTCAGGGGAGTTCTAGAGGAGTTTAAATTCTACTGGAGAAGACTGATGATAAAGGGAAAATGGATAAGATAATTTCAGATAGCGACAAAACCATGGGGAAAAGAAAACACTGGGGTTTATGGGAGAGCAATTAGAGGGTCACCTGGAAGACCCTTCTGATGAGGTGACCTTTTTGAGCTAAGACCTGAATTACACTAGTCATGAGCATATATGAAGAAAGAGAATGCAGGCAGAGGGAACAGCTGTACTGGTATAGGAATGAGCTTGCTGTATCAGAGGCAAAGAGGGACCAGGAGGGAAGAGAGAGGGGCAGGTAATGGAATCTGAGAGCCAGATGTTGTAGGGAATCTTTGAAGCATGGCAGGGGCTTCATGGTCTCTAGGGGGTCATGTGACTCCAGGAAGGCCATCAGGAGGACTGTGATGTGACCTAATCTGTGGTTTAAAGAGTGGCAGAAGCTGTGGCAAAAGCCCAGGCTGGTGGTGATGATGGCTTGGACTAGGATTGGGGCATTGGTGGTGGAGAGAAGAGAGGCTGCTCACCGCTCATGAAGAGAGAGTGAAGTGGGGAAGGCAAAGCATTAAAGAAGATGTACTGAGGAGCACAGGGAAGGGTTATAACTAAGCATTGCGTAGATAAGCTGGTTCTTGGGACCAGAGCTGAAACCCTAGAAAGAGACACAACCAGCATATGAAGAGAGCCTTCCAAAAAAGACACAGTGTGATGGTAGAATAAGTTCTCTGCATTTCCAGAGTTTAGAAAGGCTGTGACTTCAGCACGTAGATGCTTCAGGATACATCCACAGACAGCACTGTCATCTTTGCTCAGTGTTCAGAAGCCAACACTCTAGCTCATGCTTCCAGCTGTAAGGTGGGAAGTTCTTTAATTTATATTTGGTTAGCCTGGTCTTCCAGAAACTCAGAAACAAATTAAGGATGGAACCATTGAAGACTGCAAAGAGACATAAAGGAGTTTGAAACTAAGATCCTAGAAAACAGCTCTGAATAAGCAAGTGTTTGAGGATTCAACAGGTCCTTTGGATGCCTTGAGCTCACTCCTGCTCCTGGTTCACTAGAATTTCTAGACGTTTCTGGACCTCTTTGTTCATCTACTCTTATTGACTCCTGGGGGTGCTTTGCACACCTGCAGGACTGGGCATTTTTATTTTCTTGCTAATATGCTCTAATTGCTTCTAATAGCAGCCTCCATCTTAAATATGGGATTTAGACCATTAACTTTATATGGTATATTTAAAAAGTAATTCCAATAAATATATATTAGCCATTAAAATAACTTTTTCATGGAGTTCCCTTCATGGCTCAGTGGTTAATGAATCCGACTAAGAACCATGAGGTTGCGGGTTCGATCCCTGGCCTTGCTGAGTGGGTTAAGGATCCGGCGTTGCCGTGAGCTGTGGTGTAGGTTGTAGACGTAGCTCGGATCCCGCGTTGCTGTGGCTGTGGCGAAGGCCGGCAGCTACAGCTCCTGTTAGACCCCTAGCCTGGGAACCTCCATATGCCGCAGGTGCGGCTCCAGATAAAGGCAAAAAGACAAAAAACAAAACAAAAACTTTTTCATTAGTAAATAGATCCACTTAAAACATGATTTTAATATCTATATCTAAAAATGAAAGTGCATGGTTTGGTTTGGTTTTTAAAGACCCTAAAAATGAGGCACATATACTATTCCTTTCCTTCTTTATCTATAAATTTTCACTTACATCTGTTGATCTGAGTGCAGAATAGTAAGATGATTGACAGAGTAAACTGAAGACGACATGCAACATGGGTGTATTTTATATGGGGTTCTTTTAGTAGTCAGTGACAGCAACACAAGGAAAACTAGAAAGGGACTTAGTGATTGTATGTAACTGGAAGCTCTGGGTGCAACTGGATGCAAGGATGCAAGTGGTATACCCAGGGCACAGTATTTCTCTCTGGCTTAGCCACCCTTCCTCCTTTTGGCTCCATTTGTAAGTAGTTATCCATTCATGATGGCAAGATAGTAATAGTGGCACTAGCCTGTGGCCTCTGAGGTTCAAATCCCTGTGTTCAACAGCTCGGGAAAAATCTCATGGTTTATCTTTGCACTGTTTGCACCCATTCCTGGAAGAACTTCTGTGTCAAGGGAAGTAAGTGCCCTGATTTGGTCACATTTCCTCCACTCTGAGAGAATGGACTGAATCCACTCCATCCAGATATACAGCCTAAGAGGAAGGTAAGGTTGATCTACTAGTAGGAAATTGGTGGCTGATACCAAAATAAATTGGGGAAAATTCTAAGAAACCAGAGAACATATTTACCCATTGCCCTGTTTCAAGCCCCGACAGTGTTAGAGGCAGGAATGTTGACCTGTTGGGACTGTAATAATTTGTCAAGAAAAGCTACCCAGCACTATGCTTATTTTCTTGTAAGATAACACATTATTCCTGGAGATTCTCAGTAGTTGGCTTCTGAGCCCCTAGCATTAGAGGTAGCCCCAGACTCAAAGAAGGCAGAAAGGGTTTCCCTATCTCATGCCAGGTGTTTGATATATGTCATTTAATCAACTACTTATGAATATTTAATTATTAGTCCTATTTTTCGAATGAGGAAACAGCCTCAGGTTAAGGAACTTGTTTAAGGTCATGTAACAGAAGTGCTCTAGCTCCTGTTTGAACCCGTCTTTCTTAATGTAAAACAGCATGCCTCCGCCCTAGCCAAATAAACTCTCCCATTAACTCCCTCACTGGTTCAAGCAATTGGATTTATTTGTTTCCTCTTTCAAAATTTCAAATTCTGTGGCATTCATTTTAAAAGGCAGACTTTGTATATATTATAACGTAATAAAATTTAACACTTTTTTTTTAAGATCCTCAATGAGGAAATTGTTAGTTTCTCTGTAAGCTTTCATTTCCTGAACATGTAGTGAATGCCTATTATCTATAAGGGGACAGGAACAAGGTGATACACATTAGCTATACCATCTGGCATGGTTTTATATCAGTAAATGTCTTCCCCAGTCTTGGGGTTCCATTCAATTTCAAATCAACCTCAACTTTGAGTCCCTGTAAGCAATTACAAATGATGGAGTAAAAATCTCCCCCTTGAGATCTCCTTCTGCAGATCCCCTTCTAGCCTGGAATATACGGGTAGCTGCCGCCATTCACGCCAGACTGTGGTTCTTGAGTCTTCATTGTTTCTATGTTTTCTTGAGTTTATATTGTTTCTATGTCTTCCGGATTGTGCTCCGTACCCTCCTGCCATTTTTTTTCACTCCCGTTTGCATCTCCAGCCTGGAGAACACCCCAACTGCAAATTAGGTTCTCAATAAATGTTTCTTGAATTAAGTTATCTGCATTATTAGTGAAGGACCATAGATATTTGGTATAGCTGTATCACCAAGTATTTAACCACTGAAATGATTTATACATGTTTTAGGAAATACATATAAAGTATCAGATGATAGATACATGCACATATTATGTATCACCTAATACTTGACTTGTGCATATGGAATATATGATTGCACATGCTTATGCACATTCTTTTATGTATATGTATACACGTAGATTGTTCGGACTCATAACATTTAAGGTTTTTAAGTTTTTGTTTTTAAACAAATTTTATAGCTGAAACCTTTCCTGGGGTTTGAATTCTCACATCAGCATTTTATGAAACCATAAACCATGAATAATTTACCTTCTGACCTCCATCCTTTCTGACCTCTTCCCTGCTTTATGACATTAAAAACAAACACATATGAAATGAATTATATTTCCGGGCATTTTTTAGAAAGCCACAAAAAGCTGTAATTCTGAATTTCAGTAAGTTCTCTTAGAAAGTCATTCTGACATGTAACGAATTGGTCATTGAAGAAAAGAAAGGAAAACAACCATTTATTGTCAAGCTTTTTTAATTTATCTGAAGGTGGATTTACAAAAGGATATTAGGAAAACCTCAAGAGTTGTAAATCTTTAATTTCCATTGTCACATCTTGCAGCGATGCACAATTCTATATTATTCACGATTTCTTAAACATGCAGGATGCCTTTCTTGATTATGATTCCCATCCTGTTTTTTTTAATTTATTTATTTTTTTGTCTTTCTCTCTTTTTAGGACTGCATCCGTGGCATATGGAGGTTCCCAGGCTAGGGGCCCAATCCGAGCTACAGCTGCCGGCCTACACCACAGCCACAGCAACTCAGGATACGAACCGCATCTGCGACCTACACCACAGCTCATGGCAACGTTGGATCCTTAACCCACTGAGCGAGGCCAGGGATTGAACCTGCATCCTCATGGATGCCAATCAGGTTCATTAACCACTGAGCCACAACGGGAACTCCTCCCATCCCTTTTGTTTAAAGCAGAAATGTGATTATGGCAATAAGCTAAACAAAGCATACTGTCCATCAAACCTAATGCCTTTGGAGGCTGCACTTTCTCTGACTTAGGGACACATTTACTCTCTTGAAAGAGATAATTGTTATTTACTAGCCTATTTTTTTATATCCTCTTTTCCATTTTTTGGTTTGATGAAATAACAGAATAAATAACCTAACCTTGATTTTCCTAATGTACAAGAAAATTTTAGTTTTTTTTTTTAATGTCTTTTTAGAGCCGCACCCATGGCATATGGAGGTTCCCACACTAGGGGTTGAATAGGAGCTGTAGCCGCTGGCCTACACCACAACCACAGCAACGCCAGACCCAGATCCTATCTGCAACCTATACCACAGCCCATGGCAATACCAGATCCTTAACCCACTGATAGAGGCCAGGGATCGAACCTGCATCCTCACAGATGCTAGTCAAATTCATTTCTGCTGAGCCCAGATGGGAACTCCAAAAATTTTAGTTTTCATGTGCTGAACATGTGGGAGTTTTACTGTTTGGAATCATGAAAAAGCTGCAGATGGGCAAATTGAGGCTATTAGACAATAAATAACTTGACTAAATTCAAGGAATTAATTGATGTCCCAGGTCAGAAGCAGCAGTGAGTTAAGCAGGCATGTCTCACGGACTCTTAAAAACATGCTTTTTAAATCAGTGATATTACTGCAAAGCAATAGAGCCTATCTGAGACAACATGAATAGACCTGAAGGCATTATGCTAAGTGAAATAAATCTGAAAAAGACAAATACTGTGTGATCTCATATGTGGAATCTAAAAAATATAATAAGTTAGTGAATATAACAAGAAAGAAGCAGACTCACAGATAATAGAGAACAAAATTGTGGTTACCAGTGAGGAGAGAGAAAAAGGAGGGACAATATAGGGCTGAGGAATAAAAGGCCCAAAGTATGAGGTATAAAATAGGCTACAAGTATATAATCGTACAGCACAGGGAATGAAACAATATTTTATAATAACAGTAAGTGGAGTACAAACTTTAAAAATTATGAACCACTCTATTGTACACCTATAGCTTATAAAATATGTATACACACCAACTGTAATGCAATAAGAAAAATAGTGCAAGTGGTATGCAGTTAAAACAAAATAAAACAAGCACAACCATTCTTTTTGTTTGTTTGTTTTTTGTTTTGTTTTTGAGATTTTAGAATGGATTTTTTTTTTTTTATTCCTGCAAAGCAGAAAGTGCCACTGGGATTTTGACAGAGATTGCATCAACTATAGATCACTTTGCTAGAAGAGTTGACCCTTGAGCAATGGTGGGACTCAACCATTCTTGAAATTGAATTCTTACCTCCTCACTTAGCTGTGTATTCCTGGGGCAAGTTACCTATTTCCTGTGCTCATTTGTGCCCATCTGTGAAGTGATGTGACATTTCTGAGCTCTTAGAATTTAGTTAAAACATTTATATAATGAAGCTTGGCTTATACCAAGTAATAGATAAAGAACAGCAAGCATTGAAAGAGTAAAAATGCCTGTGTAGAATTTAATAACTTAGGAAGCATACAGAGGGTGTTACTTCTGAGTGCTTTAATTTTGGCCAGTTACAAATATTTAAATACACTGTGTATTATCTTAGTACCTTCCACATCACTAGCTATTCATACAGGTGGCCTTGGTCTGTACCTTGTGATAGCTGCCCTGACTATGCCTCATTTTGCTGCCAGTTTCCCTCTTGGTATTCCTAGTATCAACCACTTTTCCATTTTTATTCCTGTTTTTCTAGTATAGAACTTCATCACTGTTTACTGGTTCTATCATGCCATCCTACTGGGCATCCGTTCTTTTAGTATTGCTCCCTTAAGTCTATTACCTGGACTTGAGGCAAAATTTTTTTTTATTTTATTTGTATTTTTTTTTAATTAAAGCATACTTGGTTTACAATATGGTGTCAATTTCTGCTGTACAGCAAAGTTACCCAGTTGATTTTTTCTTTTTTTTTTAGGGCTACATGTGTGGCATATGGAAGTTCCCAGGCTAGGGACTGAATTGGAACTACAGCTGCTGGCCTACACTGCAGCTCACAGAAACATCAGATCTGAACTGTGACTGTGATCTACACCACGGCTAATAGCAATGCCGGATCCTTAATCCATTAAACTAGGCCAGGGATCAAACCCCCATCCTCATGGATACTAGTCACTTCGTTACCATCCTCATGGATACTAGTCAGTTTGGTTTTTTTTTAGGGCTACACATTCAGCATGTGGAAGTTCCCAGGCTAGGGGTTGACTCAAAGCTGCAGCTGCTGGTCTAAACTGAGGCTTGTGGCAAGACTGAATCCTTAACCCACTGAACAAGGACAAGGATCAAAGTCGCATCCTCAGGACACTATGTCGGGTTCTTAACCCACTCAGTCACAATGGGAACTCCCCAGGAACTCCAGATTTTTTTGATTTTTTTTTTTTTGCTGTGGGGAGTGCAGTGACTTGATGTGGGATTTCAGTTCCCAGAACAGGAATTGAACCCAGGCCACAGCAGTGAAAGCACCAAGTCCTAATGGCTAGACAACCAGGGAACTGCCCAAATGTTTGAATTTTGAAGCATAGTTCGAATAATAAAACCCAATAAGTAAAAGCCATCCTCTGTGCCCCAAAATCCCTCAGGAAAGTGTGATAGTCCCACCATGATTTTGCCTTTTTTCTGCTTTCTCTTTGTCCTTCAATATAGGCTATACAAAGGAGGAAACGAGGCCAGGAAGGTTAAATAATTAGCCTGAGTTTACACAGTGACCCAAACCAGGGTCCCCTCCTGGGTTTCTCTGCTTTCCAGTCCAGATCTGAACAGTGATTATATAGATCAGGAATCAGCAGACAATAGTCTCTGGGCCAAATTGATTCCCACCCCCTGTTTTTGCAAATAAAATTTGATTGGCCTGCAACCAAGACCTTTTATTTGCAAATTGTCTGTGGCTAGTTTCATGTTGCAACAGCATAGTCAAATAGTTGCCTCAGAAACCATATGGGCCACACAGTCTAAAATATTTACTAGCTGGCCCTTTGTAGAAACATTTGCTAGCCCTGTCATGGATCCTACTTGGATTCAAAAAAGTGAAAATGAGAGTTTCTAGGATTTCCACAGTGAGGAACTCCATGATCAGAGTCTTCAGCCACTTTAATGAAGGTCAATGAAATGTTGCCTTCACAGCTAGAGGGATCACTCAAGAACTGAGGATTGAATCTACTAGGTGGTTTTTAATTACCAAGGCATCTATTAGGAAAACAGCTTGACAGGATATAGATTGCCCAATCAGTTATTTTTACAGGGTTGGTGACAGTGCCTAATGTGGAAGAAGCAGGAAGCCAAGGGGATGGCCGGTCTCCTCTACCCGACTGTGCCCAAGGAAGAGCAGACAACTGCAAACAAAATGAGAAGAGAAGTTGTCTGCAACAGGCAGAGACTGTGAAATAAATGGCAGAATTTTCAGTGTTGAGGCAGGGGATTAGGAAAAGCGGCTGAACAAAGAAGATGAATTTTAAGAGAGTAAACTTGAATACAAAATGCTCCAAGACTGAAATTACTGGATATTTGCATATATACATGTACAGTCACCTGCTGAAGGTGCTCAGGATGTTTGCCATTGACCTATTTGGAGGGCAAAATTGGAAGACCCGATCATTCAGGAAAAAAATGACCAGTTGTTTAAGGTAAATACGCCAAAATACCAAAAGGAAATTAGCATGAATAGTATTTCTCATAAAGGGAGTTCCTCTGTGGCAAGCAGGTTGAAGATCTGGCGTTGTCTTTGCAGCGGCTCCAGTCACTGATGAGGTATGAGTTTGGTCCCCAGCCTGGCACAGCGGGTTAAAGATCCAGTATTATCACAATTGTGACATAGGTTGCAGCTGTGGCTTGGGTTTGATCCCTGGCCCAGGAACTTATGTATGCCATTGGTGCAGGAAATATTATACCTATTTCTCACAGAGGCAAACACTCCTTCTTTGAGAGGTTATTTGCCTTTGAGGGGCTGGAGAGCAGAGAGACGCATCTGGTACAGGATGTGAGGATGTGTTGGCTGAAAGCTAAAATAAACCCCGTTCACAGTGCGGCAGGAACATAATGGTGATTAAGCCTTAGATTTGGATGTGGTTCTCGTTCCGAAGAACTCAAAGTATGGAAAACTGCAAAATGACATTCTGGTGGTGTGAGAGAGTAAGTGCGGTTTCCATCTGCTATCATCTGATTGACTTCCAGGGCATGACTATGTGCCCTGGGCTTAGCTTGCTGGTGCCCTGGTGGAGTGGTATCTAAAGAGAGGGGAGAAGGGCTTGTGGGGATCTGTGTGCTCT
The DNA here is from genome assembly GCA_004024745.2 of Catagonus wagneri. NCBI lineage: Eukaryota > Metazoa > Chordata > Mammalia > Artiodactyla > Tayassuidae > Catagonus > Catagonus wagneri. The sequence goes on along the minus strand of PVHT021183543.1, from coordinate 32,528,608 downwards.
TTCCCGTGTGGAAGTGGAATAGAAAGATTGTTCTCCTCAGCTACTTCATTCATGATTTCCTTTACTTTGGTCAAGTATTTGCTGGGTACCCTGCCCTGGAACTGGAGACACAGAGATGGATTAAAAACTTGTGCCAAAGAGAAGATACAAAGACAAATCATTGCCATACAGTTTGCTGAATCCATTCTAATACTTGAGGCAGCATCCAGGGCAGAAGCTGATTGAGTGGCAAGCAAGGATGAAATAGGGAAGCAGTTAGAAAGGATTTAGAAAAAGAGCAAAGACCCAAAATATGCATGACCAGATTTCACTGTCCTCAAAGGAAGTTGTTTTTGGATGGTGGGGTGTTTCCGTGTATTTGGAGAAAAACCAAAAGGGACAGCAGTCCACTGTCAGTGTTCTAACCCTGCATGCAGGGCCTAACTCTCCCTTCTGCGAGCAGGCTGTGTGTCTGAATGCAAAGGTGAGAGGCTTCCATCACACTTCGTGGGAGCTCTCCAGTGGTTTTCAGTTGGATTTGAGAGGAAAACTCACCTCCCTTTTGCTGAGGGCGGGTTTCACTGCTGGTACCAGTCCTTAGCTTTCACTGGCTTTCTCATCAATGTTCATCATTTCTCTAGTAACTGCCATTTACTGAGTACTTATCTGTGCAGGTGCTATGCTCATGCCCTCTCTATTGATCATTTAATTCTCCCAATAATTCTAAGAAGTAGATATCATTTTATCCAGTTTTCAAAAGATAAGTTGAGTCAGAGAGAATTAGCCCATCTTTCCTAAAATCACTTGGATGACGTGAGTCTACTGTGTTCCAAATACTTTTAACATCTCTCCAGTGTGTCTTTTACCACTTTTTACAATTTGATAAAGGGGTTCAATGGCAGAGACAACTACTAGATAACTACTTGTAATGGAAAAACTCAGCTTTTCCTTCCTCCGTGAGAAAAAAAACCCGTTCTGCCCTAGCATGTGTTTCTCCCCCATGAGTTTCCTTTACTTCTCACTTCTGACACTTCTGGTCACCAAATGTGTGTGTATTTTTCCCATTAAATAATTAATTCTCTGTGATACCAGCTGGATGTCCTACAACTCAATTCTAACATCACCTACCTGTAGGTAGTGTCAGATCCCAGAGTCAAGGGTTCAGTCCCACAAGACGACTGAACTCCAGTTCCACATGCCATTTGCAAGTAGCAGGTCTCTGGCTTCCACACCTCCTGGTCCAGTTTGGCTGCACATTGGAATTTCCCTCAAGTTTGATGAATTTGCTAGGGCATCTCACAGAACTCAGAGAAACACTGACTTACATTTAACAGTTTAGGAAATGGTATGACAAAGAATACAGATGAACTGTCAGATAAAGCCAGGCACATTGCAAAGTCGGAAAGGGACCTGAGCACAGGAACTAGTGTGTTACCTTCCCCATGTGGGTGTGTTTGCCCACCTGGAAACTCTCCAGCCCCCCCACCATTGTGGTTTTTATGGATTGTTTCTCACATGGGCATGATCAATTACAGCTCCCTTTCCAGCCTTCCTCCCCCCTCCCGGGAAAGATGTGGGGTAGGGCTGAAAATTCCAGTCTTATATCTGTGGCTTGGTCTTTCAAGTGACCAGTCCTTATCCAGGAGTCATCAAGGAACCCATCCAGAGTCATCTCATTAGAAACAAACAAACAAAAAAAGATACTCCTGATTCTCCTGGTGCTCTTATCAATTAGGGATTTTACAAGGATTTTAAGATCTCTGTCAAGGGCAGGATCAAAGAAACTTTTAGAACAAGAGACCTTCCCAGTGCACTTACCGCTTAGTAAATTACAATGGTTTTAGGAGCTCTGTACCAGGAACTGGGAGAAAAGATGAAAATATTTTTTGTACTATCTCACTACTGCAGAGTTAGACCACTGGGATGTTAAGGTCCTAGAAGTGGCATCTAGTTCTAGGATATATTTGGTCCTGTCCAGAACTGTCCAGGTTACAACAGGACTGTTTCCATTTTCATCGTATACTTTAGAAGAGGCCAAGGAAACCATGTGGGCATCACATGCAAGTATCACTATAGTTTTGTTTTAGAAAGGACAACTTGTAAAAGTTTTCCTTTTCACAGACAAGGGGCATGCCAGGCCTGGCAGGGAAAGTCCAGCCTTATGAGAAAACTCCAGACTGGAGGTGCTCAGGTCGAGAAGTCTTTGGACTGTCAGATGCCAGTTGATATTGGGGACCTCCACTCACCCCCTGCCTAGTCCAAGCTCTTGAAAACTCAAGGCGATAACTCCTCCCTTCATAAATATTCAGGGTTTATATTAAGCACAGGTCAGAGGGAGAGGTTAAAATCATAACCCAGAGTCATTTGAGCCAGGATTTGACCGTATTGAAAGTTAATGCATGAGCACTTCCCCTTGGTCCTGAGAATGATCCTCTCACCAGTGTGAGATCTGGGAAATGTCCAAATAAGTTCATTTCACTGATATTCTAGTGTATTCATTGTTGCAGAGATGCTTGTAGGATTTCTCTCACCTTTGAGTTGAAAGAGTGTATCTTCCTAATCACTCTGTAGTCAGTATCAAGAGGATTCCAAAGCATAAGAATAGGTAATTGGACTTAAGCATAAAGTTGAGGGTCTTAAACAATAAAATTAGGCCACAAGATAGACCTGTTTAGAAGGGGCTTCAATAATGAAGGGTGCAGAATCTAGATGAAGGCCCCTGAAATGGGTGAGTCTTCTGGTTTATATACTTGGAATTCTAATAGGAATAATGACAAAAATAAAATTTATCATTGTAATGGCATTTTTTTTTTCCCAAAGGACTTTCATTGAACAGATAATCCTTGGTGCTGAGGCTACAACACTGTATTAGATAAACACAGTCCAGGAGTTTCCGTTGTGGCTTAGTGGTCAAGGAACCCGACTAGTATCCATGAGAATGCGGATTCAATCCCTGGCCTCACTCAGTGGGTTAAGGATCTGGCACTGTCGTGAGCTGTGGTGTAGGTCGAAGACGTGGCATGGACCTGGTGTTGCTGTGGCTGTGGCGTAGGCCAGCAGCTGCAGCTCCTATTCAAACCCTTGTCTGGGAATCTCCATATGTTGCAAGTGTGGCCCTAAAAAAATAAAAATGGATGCAGTCCCTGATCTTCTGGAAAATACCATCTAGTGGACCTGCTTCTTTGATTGCTTTGAGGTCTTTTCCAAACTTCAGATCGTACTTTCTCACTAATCCATGAAGAAGATTGGTCAGGTTTCATTCTACCGATGAGAAAGCAAAGGAGTGAGTTTGTAGGACTAAGAAGGAGCACAGTCCACTTCAGAAGCAAGTATACTTGACCTCAAACTTGATGCTCTTTTTGTTAAAAAAAAATTATTGCAGTAATATGCATATAGTACAAAATTTATCATTTTAAACTTTTTAAAGTATACAGTTCTATGGAACTAAGTACATTCACATTGTTTTCTAACAACCATCACCACCATCCATACCCAGAACTTTTTCCATCTTCCCAAACTGAAACTCTGTATCCTTTGAAGAACAACTGCCTAGTCACCCCTCCCCCACTACCCCCCTCCCCCAAACCACCATTCTACTCTCTGGCTCTATGAAATTGACCATTCTATGTCCCTTTTAGACCTGGAATCATACACTAGTTGTTATTTTGTGACTAGATTATTTCATTTGGCATGATGTCCTCGATGTTCATCCATGTTGTAGATGTGTCAGAATTTCCTTAATTTTTAAGACTGAGTAATACTCTATTGTGTGCATATACCACATTTTGTTTATTCATCCATTTGTTAATGCACACCTGGGTTGTTTTTACCCTTTGGCTACTGCAAATAATGCTGCTATGAATATGGATGTACAAATATCTGTTCACATTCCTGCTTTCAATATTTTGGATATGTATACCCAGAAATGGAATTGTGGGATCATGTAGTAATTCTATTTTTAACTTTTTAAGGAATTGCCATACTGTTTTTTATAGTGGCTGTACCGTTTTTTACATCCCTGTGCTTTTTTGACTACATCAGAGTTGCCTTGGAATGATGAATGGAGGGGGGGGGAATAGCACTGATACTCTAAGAATGTCCCTAGCTGATTTGATACTTTCCTTGTATATCAGTTTAACTCACATTTTTGTCATATGATTCATGATGTTTACAAATAACATGTTTCTTTTGCTCCTCAAAAGTATGTTGAATGAAAGGGCATGTTTAACTTTTCAGAGCGCTTGAAATAAGATGAAATGTCAGTGTTTTTGAGGTGTCAAAACAAATGACATAATGTCAGCATTTAGAAGCTCAACTATTTGCAAAATGATTGCTTTTGTTTTCTGCCAGGTATTCCATAGCATGTTTAACAATGGGCTATGATAGCTGTGAATCGTGTGTCTGATCTGCCCCAGACTCAAAAAGCCTCCAGCATAAATTGACATTTGTTTATCATTTCTTTATGGGTTTTTACTTGTTTCTGCCATGCAGAGGTTCAGTGGATATTGATTTGAAAACTAATGGATAGGTACCCACTGTGTAGAGTTGATGTGTATGTCTGTGTGAGTGTGCACATGTGTGTGTGTAGATAGGCGGGTGTTTCTCCCAAATGAGAATTGGGGAAACACAGCAGAAGTAAACCACAATGAGTCAGACTCTTGCATAACCTCCTCTTCTCGAGTGCAGGCATAACCCATGACTTGCCAGTAGACCATGGTGAAGATGATGGGATGTCCTGTGATCAGGTTGCATTTTATAAGACTCTCTCTCAGCAGGAGAGATTCTTCTGCTGACCTTGAAGCTGTCATATTGTGATGGTGCCGAATGGCAAGGAGGGGGCATCTCAGGAGATGAGAGTGGTCCTCGGCTGGCAGCCAGCAAGAAAGTAGGGACCACAGTCGGTCCTACATCCCCAACAAATTGGAATCTGCCAATAGCCACTGAGCTTGGAAGAGATCCACAAGCTTCAGAGAGGAATCCAGTCTGGCCAACACTTTGGTATAGATTTGTGAGACCCCAGAGAACCTAGTTTCTGACCCCTACGAACTGGGACATGATAAGTGTGTTTTTCTAAGCAGCTGTGTTTGTGGTAATGCGTTATACAGCAAGAGAAAAAGGAATACAATCAGGCATACTCAGTATTCCCTTCCTTTCCTCTTCTTGTCCCTTTTATGTTTATATCCATTTTCCAGCTATTTCCTTCTTCTGTGGTACCTGGTATTACCCTCAATTAGGACACTGATTTCCCCCAGCCAAAAGGAAGGCACAAGACCCAAAGGAGGCTAATCTGATGTTCCTTTCTGGGAATCTGAATCGAGAAGTATAAAAAAGAGGCTGGACATGTTTAAAGCTGATTCGTCCTAGCAACTTTATCTTAAAATGCTCTTGCTACCAGTTTTCCTGGAGATTCTGTTCCTCCTGTTTAGCCAATCCTGCTTCTTCAACTTTCTCTGTGAGCTCTACTCACTTCTTCAAATTTCTCTTCTGCTTAAAATGAGTCTGTTTCTCTTTGTTCAGCCAAAGTGTTCATACAGCCCTGTCATGACCTCCTCCAACCTTCTTTTTCTCATTGCTTTGTATTTTGACCTTTCTTTCTAAAAGACCCTTGCTGTCGCTAATTATTCCTGAGGACATTGTCCCCAAAGTACTCGGGGGTTAAGGAGAATTCTGATCATTGAAATGATAGGACTTTGCAATCAGAAGAATGGAAGGGATGTATGAAAATTGTCAAGTTGCCTTCTTAATTGTAAGCAGGATTACTTTTTTTTGGTAAGCCCTCATTAAAAGATACTTAGAAGGGATAGATCATCAAGATGTACATATATTGTATACAAAGATAAAAACATTCCTTTTTTTTAATTTGGAAAAAAGCAAGTACACAATGGCACTCAGCAATGGGTTTTCTAATTTCTGAGAGAAGGGGAATAGCAGTTGGTGGTATAGGTTTTCTTGATCTTCAGATTTGAGTGTGTAGAGATGTCTGTTTCCTGGACTGCCATATCAAAGATAGAGGTGGAATCTTGACGGAAATGAAAGCTCCAGAACAGAATTAAAAATAAAAATTGAAAAGTGGAGAGAGGTGTAATTTGTCATTGGAATTGTGATTTTTTGACTTCTATGACACACAAATCTTCTTTCCTTCATGGTAACACTGTATGTGAGAAGTATTATAGTGTCTCTCCCCTCTTGTATTTGGTCACGATATGTGAAAGTTAAGATTATATTCTTTACAAAGAAGGGTATAAAGAAGTTAAAATGATACCATTAATGGTTTTTTTTGCAGTGTCTTTGACACCATGTCAATTATGGTAAAGCTTTTTTTTTCTAGTTAAATTTGTTGAATTAGAAGGGAGGGATTTTTCAGTGTAGTCTTAAAATGATGTATTAAGACTGTCCTGGGCAGATTCTCTGCTTGTGCCTTGATGAGATTTCAAAAAATATAAACAGCATTCAATACTGCTGAATGGAACATGTTTGAGAAGGGATCTGTGAGAACAGATGAATCACGATGAAGAGAAAGATGTAGGGAAAACACACACAAAAAAAAAATCAACAGCTGAGGATAGATTTTTTTGAAACTTTGGTGGATTTAACCTTGCTCTTGGGGCCATTTTTAGCCATATTATAAAGCACTGTATTGCCTATTTTCCTATTACAAGAACATAGTTGAGCTTTTGTTTCAGGGTTGCAAAAATAAATGAGTTGATGTTTTTATAATATTTCCTTTGAAACATAAAACTGAACACGGCCCTTTACAAGATTTCTTTCTCTTCCACACACATTCTAGGGTCAATTAAAATGAAATCAATCTTAGAGCTCAGGAAATGTAAAGATTTAAAATGGGCAGTTCTTGAATTTGCTGTCAGACTGCAGCAAGTTCTTGAATTTGCTGTTTCTTCCTGCAGAAACAAGTTCTCACTCCCGTTTCATTTTTAAACCTCGAGAATTGGTTGAATCTTAAGTCTGTGTTCTGGATGACACTCCTCATGCTTCCCATCACCTGACCGTCACCCCACAATACACATCTTCCAGTATGTTTGGGGGTTGTCAGAAATGGTATAATTAATTATGTGAAGAAGTAAAGTCAGAATGAAGTACATTATTTTTCCAATAACAAAAGTATGTTGCCTGAGAATGACTGAAGACCAGTGAAGCATTGTTCCCATGTCCCTGTGTCTTTAGTGAGATGTCTCAAGATATAGACAGAGTCAATAGGGATTGGCGTTTGAGGCCTTGCATATTTCTTCATATGACTGAGAAATTAAAGATCTAGTTCCTGCTGTGGAGCAACAGGATCGGTGGAATCTTGGGAGCCCTGGGACGCAAGTTTGATCCCTGGCCTGCTACAGCAGGGTAGGGATCCAGCGACTTAGGTTGCAGCTGCAGCTTAGGTCTCAGCTGTGGCTCAGATCTGATCCCTGGCCTGGTAACTGCATATGCTACAGGGCATCCAAAAAAGAAAAAAAAAAAAGGATCCAACAGTTAAATAATGCATTGCACACAAAATTTGTTAAGAGCCCAGATCTCCTCTTAAGTGTTTTTGCCACAATAAAATATCAATTAAACAAACTTTAAAGAAGGATCCAGCATTTGGGGAAATAGAATGCATGTAGTTTAGAAGTACCCCTCAGTGTTTGAGCACTGGCTTGAATACTCTCAGTGGCTTGCACCATCTTTTATGTGAATAGGCTCCATAGGACTAATAGCCCTCACACCACCTTAGCTGGACCATAGTCTTTTGTGCACAAAGACCAGAAGTTGTTGCATTCTAGCTCCTTGTTCTTATTTAACTTCAGAATCAGGATCCTTGGAATGAAAACCTTGGTGATAGATCAGATAGGTGACTTTTTTTTCCCTAAAATACTGTAAAACTCCTCCCCAAAGAATACTTTTTTAATTTTTAATTCCTATCTAAACTAGATCTCTCAGGAGTTGATGGATACCATTTTATATTGCACCAAAATGGAAGATATACTAGTGTAAGGTTTAGCTGACTTTCTAGAATTTGTACAATTATCAATTCGAACCCAACTTCTTAAGCCACGTGAGCTTGGGACTGGAAATATTACTGAGTGTACTCTGTGGGGAGCACTGAGACTTGACTACAGCCAGCATTTCCTAAACCTAGGAGAATTCTTCTTGAATCATGCATCCTCAGTCCCAAAGGAAATGCCCTCCAAGGTAAATCCTAAACTCTCCTTTTTCTCTTTAGAATGGTTTCAAAAGACTCAGGCATTTCCATTCACTGTATGAAGTATTTAAGGTGAAGAGTGAATCGCTGGTGTTAGGGATTCATGTATGGTTTCTGAAGAGACTGTGTTGATCTTTCCTTCAAGACTGTTGATGGAATTTTCTACATTAAAAGCCAATTTCCTCTTTGGTTTACACCAGCTTTTCGGCCTTGTTAGAGATGCAGCCATTTGGGGAGAGAATTTGGCACTGTTTCTGTCAAATAGGAGAAGTTAATTATTTACGCAAACTTTTTTTTTCTTTTTAGAGGACTAGGCACTGACATGATAGAACATTTCCACTTCCATTCTGGGCATGGAAAAGATGTAAAACAGGTTTGGTATGAAGCATAGGGGTATGTGCACATGTGTTTTAAACTCCACCCTCTCTGAAGGGCTGCCAGTGTTTGAAATCCTCAGGAGATGGAGTAATTCATCTCTTCTGTTGCCTGTAAAAATCACAGGGTCTGAGAGTATATTCCCCTTTGTACCATTTGGAAACTATTACTGGCCCCCAGGGATGGATGCAGCAAGAGGAGTGGTATCTCACTAGCCTAATTTGCAAGTTTCAACAGGCTAAGTTTCACTGTCCTCCACCTTTCTCTTCCTTATCCTGTATCATTTCCTTGGGTGAAGGCTTTGGCAGTCTCTTCTGCTCTGTGCTTATCTTTTTCATCTTATTTACCAAAACCCATTTTTCCTCACCAGGAACACAATTGATGTGGCATGTACATCTCCCCCCAGCTGGCTTGGCTGTTCCATAGAGGTGTCAACAGGCTGTGGTCCTCAGATATAGCAGTGTCACTGTGGACACCATAGTGAGGATGACTCAGCATCCCAAGAGACAAAGTGGCAAACATTTTATCTTTACTCCAATACAAGGACAGGGTTAGGAAGCACACTGTAGAGAAAAGACAAGGAAAAGAGATTAAAGATGAAAACTTCCAGCCAATCACGTCCTACAGGGAAGCATTGTAAAAGCCACCCTTCCCATTTGGACTGGTGTAAGTAGCAGTTGCTCGGAGGAAGGATAAAAGCCCTGAAAGGTTGATATATTCTGATATGTCAGTTAAATGTAAGACAATGACAGCGCTAACTTGACATTTGGGACACTGAAGTTTTGAAGCACTTAGAGGCAAAGTATGTGTTAATATATGCAAACTAATGGAAATCATCAGTGACCTGGAGGTTTCTTACAGGTTGATAATGTGGCCCTTGATGCCACAGAAAGTGACCATTGCTGGTGTAGATTCTGACAATTGCAGGGTTACATCGTGACCTTATATTTCCTGTGCATTTTATCTACTTAATAGTCTGAGTAGCTGCTCTTTTGCCAACAGTTTCACTTGCACATAAAAGTAAACAAACGTATTTATCACCCCTGGAATTAGTAAGTGTTAATAAAGTTGCTACTTCTTGCATTTTAGACTTTTTCTGATGACAGACATATCCTAAATTAACTAAAATGGCTTGCTTCCTTCAGAGCTCAGCAAGAAAGGTAGAAATATCGACACTATTACAGTTATCACCAAAGGGGTTCAAAAGATGGTATATGGTATCTTTGTCATCAGCATACTCTAACTCTGTCTCAGATTGATTTTCCAAGGGCTGTGTGCCTGCGCGCACACACACTGCTATTTCCTTTTGTATGAGTTTTGATGTCGCTTTTTAATAAAATTCGTTTTGAAGGTTATATTAGACTGCAGTGAGGAAAACCAGCCAACCGGTGAATTAATATGCAGAATCTGCTCCTACCCTTTATATGCTGTTTTACATGTGATTTTATTTAAAATCAGCATTCCACACAAAATGATTCAAAATAACTGTGCATAAAGTCATTCTGAGTCAGTTTCTGTGATGTACAATATTTGTTAAGGTTCTCTTTTCAAATAGTACTGCCTTACCCAATTAATTCTCCCAATGGGGTGAACCATGATTAGCTTTTCTCTGTATACAATTGACCTATGAATATATGGATTAAAAATCGATATAATCCACCTCCTGATTTGTATACCTTCATGTTACCCTTCTGCCCCTGATTTTATATTTTCTTTTCTTCCCCTTGCTGATCATCTAGGAAAAAAAAGATGTATTCGCTGACCCAACTCACCTTCAGTTCTTAAGTATTTTAAAATATTGTTTCTTCCTGAAATAGTAGAAAGCAGGCTAATCGATGTCCTCCTCCAATGAACTTTCTTCTAGCTACATCTTCCTTAAGACTTGTGACATTTAGCTGTGTTGACCACCCTCTTTAAGTGGCGTTTTCTACCACACTCGCAGTCAGCTGGCACCAACCTTTAGCACCACATCTGTGCCAGGAGGCACTGTCTGAAAGCCAGATCTGCTGGCATTGATTCTTTTTTCTTTTCCTGCCTCTCCCTTAGCTTCTCTTGGGTTTACTGCATATTTTCTTCTGTTTACCAATCCCATTGTTGTAGTTACTCTACGAAGAAAACTCCACTCTTCTGTCTTTTAGAAAGGGCATAAGACATGAAATTTGGGTTAGGTTCTCTCTCTCTCTCTCTCTCTCTCTTTCTCTCTCTCTCTCTCTCTCTCTCCAATGCCTTGACTATAACAATTACAAAGGAATTGAGTCTACTATATCTTTAGGTTAGGGTTTCTTAAGTATTTGGCATATATTGTCTCTTTTAATTCTTATGCCCCAGGCTATTTGTTATGCATCCTCATTTTATACCTGATATATTTTATCTGTTATCCCCTTGAGAAAGGCTCCCTCTAGGTCACTCTGAAAGCCAAGGTGAATTGAAAGTATTTGGCATCACTCAGAAATGGAAAAGATTTTCTTTTCTGTGGGAAGGTTCATTTGTTCCATATATTAGATTCCAGATATAAGTGAACCTTTCCACGGAAAAGAAAATCATAGACTGGAGAATAGATTTCTGGTTGCCAAGAGGGAGGGGGAGGGAGTGGGATAGATTGGGAATTTGGGGTTAATAGATGAAAACTATTGCCTTTGGAATGGATAAGCAATGGGATCCTGCTGAATAGCACTGGGGACTATGTCTGGTCACTTGTGATGGAGCATGATAATGTTAGAAAAAGAATGTATATATGTATGTGTGACCGGGTCACCTCGCTGTGTATTAGAAAACTGTGAATCAGCTATAATGGAAAAAATAAAAATCATTATAAAAATGCAAAAAAATTAAGTGTAGGTTAAAAAAAGAAACGGAAAGGAGAGTTTGTGCTAGTAAAATTTCTTTAACTAGGATGATGACTTTAAAAACAATCATTTGGTAATTAGGTTAAATTGTTGCTGTATTAGGTTGAATACCATCATTATTTTTTTTCCTAATAAAAAGGGAGAAATTAATATGTGGGGGGGAAACTAACTCAAAATATGTCCAATTCTGAATACTCTAAGCTACATACCTAAATATTCTTTGTATTTTCAGTTTGCCGTTTTTTAAGGTGCCTTTCTTAACACTCTAACAGTAGTTTAAAATTTAATCTTTTTTTTTTTTGGTCTTTTTGCCTTTTTATTCTAGGGTTGCAGTCATGACATAGGGAGTTTCCCAGGCTAGCAGTCTAATTGGAGCTGTAGCCGCTGGCCTACGCCACAGCCACAGCAACTCAGGATCCGAGCCATGTCTGCAACCTACACCACAGCTCACTGCAACACCTGATCCTTAACCCACTGAGTGAGGCCAGGGATGGAACCTGCAACCTCATGGTTCCTAGTTGTATTCGTTAACCACAGAGCCATGACGGCAACTCCGCAAAATTTAATCTTTCTTTTGTGCATCAAAAACTGACAAGAGAAAACTTGTTTCCTTACAAACGAGTCCTACTCTTTTTCCTCAAAGTAATCAACTTCTTTGTGGCTCTGACATTAAAATGTTTCCAAATGGTTATTAGTTCATGGACATTAGATTCTGTAATACAACTCTCTATATCTGGATGTACTGCTATTTGTTTGAAGGTGCATTCTGCCATTATCAGTGCTCTCACTTGCATTGAGGGATGAGCCTGAGCGAATTTGGGAATAAAGCCAGTTGTTTTCTCTGCTGCATTACAGGGAAAGTTATTCAGGAACATGCCCGCGGTGGCAAATTTACCAAACAAGATGTTTGTTGCCTTGACATTTTGGACTAGGTACCAGCACAGCAAGTCCACAGAGAGGTGCTTCTACAATTGCTTAGCAAATGATTTGATTAAATATCATAGGATAGAAAGAACATTTTGTTTTATTTTTTATTTAAAATATAATCATTTTAGTCAACCAAAGTTTACAGTGCCAATTGTATTATTTTATTGAGATCCCCCCCACCTTTTTCTTTTTTCAAGTGATGCAATGCTTTGTACATAACACATCTATATATACCTCTGTCATTCGTCTGGTAAAAAGATAGGATTTTTCTACCCAAACTCCAAAATTAACCAAGATTAAGTACTGGGCACCCTTTGTCTCAAGATGTTGAAAACCACAGTTTCCTGCTCTCAGTCTCTGAACTGAAAAAATTACATTTGGGACAAATCTGCTCCATAAATGACTAGGGTGAACCCATTTTTCCCTTTGCAGAGTGGACTGTAAAATGACCCAACTGTTAACATTCTAGCAAGTGTGGTTAGAAAGTCATGTCAATGTGGAGATTGTCTCTGAATAATTAAAGGTTGTGTTTCTCAGTAGTTTAGCCTCATGTCACACAGTTCTTTAAATTTAGATTAATTTAAAGGAAACAAAGTTTAAAAATTGGTTCGGTGGCAATAACCACATGTTCAATGCTCAGTGGTTGCTTAGGATCGAATTTAGATCAATGAGACTTGAGGCGTATTCTGGGGCTCTCACCTGAAGACAATCTCTTTTCTTGATGAAGAAGCTGCAGCTCTTGGGAGATGCTGGCAGCTCCATTGGGGTTCTGGGGAAAGAGGGTCCTAGACAGAAGCAGCGTCTTGCTGCTCTCTTGTCACCCAGCCTGCAGTGCTAATTTGTTTCCTGAGCTTCTCTTTCCTGAGCCTTAGTTTTTCAAACCTGAAACATCAAATGCTTTAGGGGAAAGGATATGGTGAGTTAGCTATTTCCATGACTTATTTATTCTAGTGGGTGTTTTCTGTGTTTGATTTATTTTTATTTACACACAAATTGTCATTAAGTTTTCTTTTTTTTGCAGACTCCAAATCACTTTTTTTTTGATATTTCCTTCCCTCTTTTCTCATACCTTCAAGTCACTAAAATAGCCATCATTTACTTGGAAGAACTGCATGTAAGTGGCAGTGGAGGGTGAAAAAGAAAACTCTCCAGTGGCAAAGGAGTGGATAAATTTTTAAATGTTGAAGTGCACGACTTTTTACTATAACAAAGTAAGTCATTACAAGATATGGCATAAAAATTTTTATTTGAACTTTTAAGATCTCACATTTAATTTCCTAGTTTGAAGAAAAAAGGTAAGGCAAATATAAAATTTAAAAGCTTTAATGTAGGAATAGATGTCACTGGGTTATCAGTTTGTGTAGATATTCTTTATCTCCTGTAAATGCAAGCAGATTAAGGGAAACTATATACTGCCAATGAACGTGAAATAGGTGAACTGTAGATCTTATTGAATCACTTCTAAAAACAGGAAAACATTCTTTAATAATGAGCTGAATATATCTCCCTACTTACCATTTTATTTTATATGGTTACTTTTAGGAAAATATCAGGCTGTAACTATTCTTACCTCTGTCTACAAAGGAGAAAATTTGAATATCAGTTTATTGTATGAGTTTTTATATTGTTTCCAGTTGTTTAGGAGATTAATCATTATTTAAATTGACCTTCCCTAACTTTCCTTCTTTGCTTTTTACCTCCTGTGGCTTTCTTTGTTTTAAGAGAGCTAGCTTCTTTCCAGGGAAGAACTGGTACTATTTATACATTGATTCCTTGTTTGTGTGCTGCATGAATGAGTAGCAAGTAAAAGAGCAATGGCAGTATCATTTGAAAAATACTAGTCCATTTTACTTTGTTACCTCAATTTTTAAGCTGAATTGCCATGAGCTAATTGTTGACTAGAGTATCATGTGAGTAGGCAGATGAGGAAATTCTGTGACTAAAGAGGAAATTTTTTGGCTAAATCATGTGGATTTCAACCTTTCACTATTTACAGCTTATGTGACATATTTGTAACTTTGATTAAAGTTATAAAAAAAGATAGCTGTGTTTCATTCTATTGTGTTTGATCCTCATTTATTAAGTTCTCATTGGCTGCATGGAACAGTAGTAGATTCTTCTTCGGGCAACCTCATCTTCCTTTGGAATCATTATCTCCAAGTATGTTACATTAATTTCTAAATATTGGCTTTAAACTCATCCCCCCCCCCCGAAACACATCCCCTAAGTAATTCTAAGGAAGCAGAAAGCAGTCATTTGCAAAGATATCTTTAGTCTACGGCTCCTCTTCTCAAAGTAGGGGTAAAAATGATGATGCTGCACAACTAAATTGGACAAATATGGGGAATCTGTTCATTCTTTATTTATTGAACCAGCCACATTTATCATGCTCTTATATTGAATCTGTCACCAGGGTGAATGTTTGGGAACATGTCACTGCTTCTGCTGTCAAGAGAAAGGGAGGCTGCATTAGTAACATCATATTTCATGTCTTTGGCACCCTGAGTGGATCGCTTTTTACTATGTCTTCTCTACAAGATAAAATTATTTTCTATAATAGTCAGTGGCAACCATTATTTTCTTAATTTGTTCTTTTTTACTGAGATATAATTTACGTGCTCCAAAATTTATTTTTAAATTGTACAAATCATTTTATTTTTTCAGTATAATTACAAGGTCATGTAGCCATCACTACTATTTGGCTATGGAAAATTTCATCACCCCGAAATAAACCCCACACCCATTAGTAGACATTCCCCATTCCTTTTTCTCTCTTCTCTAGTAATCTAATTTCTGTCTCTATGGGATTTGCCTATTCAGGACGTTTCATATAAATTAAATAATATATGGTCTTTCATATCTGACTCCTTTTACTTAGTGCAATGTTTTTAAGGTTCGGCCATATTGCAGCAAGTATGACCATCTCATTTCTTTTTCATGGCTGAATAATATTCCATCGTATGGATATACCATTTTGTTTATCCATTCATCAGTTGATGATCTTTTGGAATATTTGTACTTCTTGGGCTATTATGAACAGCTCTGCTTTGAATATTTGTGTGTACAAGTTTTTGTTTGAACATTCATTTTCAGTTCTTTTGAGTATATACCTCAGAGTAGAATTTTTTGGGTCATATGGTGACTTTGTGTTTAACTTTTTGAAGAAATGCCAGACTGTTTTTCCATAGTAAATGCATCATTTTATATTTGTACTAGCACTGTGTGAGGATTCTAGTTTGTTCACACCCTTGTTAACACTTGTTATTTTCACTTTTGTTTTGGTTTTGTGTTTCAAAGAGCAGAAATTTATTTCTCACAGTTCTTAGTTCTTAGAAGTCCAAAATCAAGGTCTTGGCAAGTAGTTTTATTCTGAGGACTCTTAGTCATTATATGCTCACATGACCTCTTTGTGTTTATGGGGAAAGAGTAAGCACTCCAGTGTCTCTTATTTTTTTTTAATATGTATAAGTACATTTTTTAAATTGAGGAATAATTGACATATGCTAAATTAGTTTCAGGTATATAACATAATGATTTGATATTTGTATACATTGCAAAATAATCACCGCAGTAAGTCCAGTCATTGTTCATCACCATACACACAGTTTTTTGTGGCAGGTTTTTTTTTTCTTCTGATGAGAAGTTTTAAGATTTACTGTCTTGGCAAATTCCAAATATTCAATAAAATAATACAGTATTACTAACTATAATCTCCATACTAGACTTTATATTCCTAGGACTTATTTATTTTATAACTGGAAGTTTCTATCTTTTGATCCTCTTCTATTTATTTCACTCACTTGCCATTCCCTGCCTCTGTCAGACATGGATATGTTCTCTGCCTCTATGAGCTCTTTTTCTTTTAAGATTCCACATATAAAAAAAATAATATAGTATTTGTCTTTGTCTGATCTGTTTAACTCAGCTTGATATCCTCAGGTCTATCATGCTGTCAAAAATGGCAAGATTTAATTCCTTTTTAATGACTGAATAATATTCCATGGTATTTATATAACATTTTATTTATCCATCTACTGATGGGCATTTAGGTTGCTTGCATGTCTTGAATATTGAAAATAATTCTGTAGTGAATGTGGGGGTGCATATATCATTTTGCATTAATGTTTTTATTTTCTTCAGATAAATATCCACAAGTGGGATTGTTGAATCACATGGTAGTTCTATATTTTAAATTTTTTTGAGAAACCTCCATACTGTTTTCCATAGCACCTATAAACAATTTAAATTCCCACCAACAGTGCTAAAGCATTCCCTTTTCTCTGTATTCTCGCCAACACGTTATCACTTATCTTTTCATATTACCCATTCTGATAGATGTGAGGTGATATCTCATTGTGATTTTGATTTACAGTTCCCTGATCATTAGTGATTTGAGCATCTTCTCATGTACATGTTGACCATTAGTATATGGGTTTTGGAAAAGTATCTACTCAGATCCTTGCTCAGTTTTAAATTGGATTTGTTTGGATTTTTGCTATTGAGTTACATGAGTTCTTCATATACTTTGAATATTAATCCCTTATTAGACATACAAGTCACAAATATTCTGTTGATGGTTTCCTCTGCTGTGGAGAAGCTTTCTAGTTTGCTGTAATCCTGCTGGTTAATGTTTGCATTTGTGCCTTTGCCTTTGGAATCAAATCCGAAAAATCATCACCAAGACTGATGTCCTGGAACTTACCACTTATGTTTTCTTCTGGGAGTTTTATGGTTTCATGTCTTATACTGAAATCTTTAATCCATTTTGAGTTAATTTTTTGTAAATAGTGTAAGACAGTGGTCCCATTTTTTTGGTTTGTTTGTTTTGAATGTGGCTCTTCAGTTTTCCCAAGAAAATATGTTGACTGTCTTTTCCCACTGTATATTCTTAGTTTCCTTTTCTGGAAATTGGCTATATTCAGATGGGTTTATTTCTGAGCTTTCTATTCTGTTTCATTGGTTTATGTGTCTGTTTTTATTGATTTAATACTATAGTGTTTTGATTACTATAATTTTGTATATTTTGAGTTATGACAGCCATCCCAGTAGGAGTAAAGTGGTTGATTTGTGCTATTGTTTATAAATAATGATTTTTAAAAATAATACATTTTAAAATGTGAAAATATTAAATTTTAGTAAATTATATTTTATTTGAACCAAAATTTTCATTTTTTCCAAATTATTAAATCTTACAGGTTGCACTAGTTCAATCCTTAAGTATCCAACAAAATTAAAAACCTCAAGAATTCAAATAGAATGACATAATTAAAGTAATTCAAAGTATTTCAAACCTATTTATTTGTTTTTGCAATCATGTTCTGATTGTTTATTATGATTCTTATGCTTTAAAGTAGAAATATGTAGTATCACATACACAAAATTGCCTGAAACCAACTTGAATGATTACAAAGAGATACGAACTTAATCTCAAAGCAGATACAGGTAGCTGAGTTCACATGGATCTTAGGCTGGCTATGTAACTGAGATTTCTATGAATTACTTTTTATAAATAGAAAGATAAGTTTTTTTAAGTTTCTACTTTTAAGCTTAATAACTGATAACAGTTTTTTTACAGCGTGGATCAACAAAAGATTTTGGGAAAGAGGCTGTTCTATTACTGACATTGTCTGGAATTATTAGGGTGCATTGCTAGTAAAAAGCACAGCAAAGCCATCTTTGTTTAGTCTCATTGATTTTATTTATTTATTTGTTTGTTTGTTTGTTTATTTATTTATTTAGCTTTTTAGTGCTGTACCCACGGCATATGGGAGTTTCCAAGCAAGGGGTCGAATTGGAGCTACAGCTGCTGGCCTATGTCACAGCCACAGCAACATGGGATCCAAGCTGCATCTGTGGCTTACACCACAGCTCATTGCAATGCTAGATCCTTAACCCACTGAGTGAGGCCAGGGATTGAACCCTCATCCTCATGGATCCTAGTTGGCTTAGTTAGCCGCTGAGCCACAAAAGGAACTCCCTGGTCTCATTGATTTTAAATTTTCTTTATGTAGTATATTTCCTTACTAGCTGCATCTAGGACAGATCACTCCCTGCCTTTGGACGTAAAATTTTGAAGCTTTGTTGTTGTTGTTGTTCCCAAAGGGAATGTTTAATATTTTACATGGGAAACATCTTGGCAGTGAAGAAAATTTTCTGATTTGGTTCCCAATCAGGAAATCACTCTTGAACCATAGATCATAACCTGCCCTTTCACCAGAGTGAGTAGAAGAAAGGTGATAAGATAGATAGATGCTACACTGAACTTACAAAAGATTACCTCGGGCCAACCAACGCTATCCCTTGAGAAGTGAGAAAAACATTGTGAAAAACATATTGTAAGGAACTATATAACAAATTACCTCCAAACTTAGTTGCTTAAAACAACAGGTATTATTTCACACAGGTTTTAGCATTTGGGGATTGGGGAGCACCTTAGCTGAGTGATTATGGCTCAGAGCCTCTCTCCTGGGATTGCACTCTAGCTGCTGATGGGGCAGCAGCCATCTGAATGCTGGTTTGGGGCTGGAGGGTCCACTTTCAAGCTTATGCATATGACCGTTGCCAAGAGGTTGTAGTTTTTTCCATCATGGGCCCATCCATAGGCTACTCAGAGCATACAGCTGGCTTCTTCCTGAGTGAGTGATAAAAGGAGGAGAAGAGGGGGAGCGAGGAAGGGGAAAGAGGAGGGGGAGGAAAAAGGGGGAGAGAGAACAGTCAATATGGTAGCCACGATATCTTTTATAACTTTTTCTCAGAGGTGACGTACCATCACTTCTTGCCTTGTTCTCTTGGTCACTCAGACCACACAGGTACACTGTGCGAGGAGCTACATAGAGGTGAGAATACCAGGGAACAGGAATCACCAGGGCCATCTCAGAGGCCAGCTACCACACAAACCACCCTGAATTTACATTACCCTGTGTATTTAGATCATTTTTTTAATTAAAATCCCATTGCTCATTCTAGAATGTTGCTCATTCCAATCTTCTAATTTTCTCAGTTAAAAAGTAAACCATCCATGGAGTTCCCGTCGTGCTCAGTGGTTAACGAATCCAGCTAGGAACCATGAGGTTGCGGGTTTGATCCCTGGCCTTGCTCAGTGGGTTAAGGATCCGAAGTTGCCGTGAGCTGTGGTGTAGGTTGCTGACACAGCTCTAATCCCGCGTTGCCGTGGCTGTGGCAAAGGTCGGCGGCTACAGCTCCTGTTAGACCCCTAGCCTGGGAACCTCCATATGCCGCGGGTGCGGCCCTAGAAAAGCCAAAAAAAAAAAAAAGTAAACCATCCAGGTATTGTTTCACTCCAGCTGGCTTAACTATCTAGTTAATACAGGCAACTATTCACCGTATCTTTTCACTAGGAGAAGAAACCTATTACTTAACCTTCCAGTTTTTCTTTCAAAGATAGTTTTTTTTTTTTAACGCAGTGTTTTAATCCTAAGAATATATGCGTATTTTTAGAATAGAGTGAGTTGGAAGCATTGGACTAGAGTCATATATTTTCTTGTTTTTTAAGCTTGTTTTTACAGTATTTGGTTTAAGATGGCTGGTATTTTGGGGAATTGTTTCCTCCTATCAGTAGAAAAACAGCCTCCTTTAGGGATTTCCTGTCATGGCTCAGTGGTTAATGAATCCGACTAGGAACCATGAGGTTGTGGGTTTGATCGCTGGCCTTGATCAGTGGGTTAAGGATTCCGCGCTGCTGTGAGCTGTGGTGTAGGTCTGCAGACGAGGCTCAGATCCCATGATGCTGTGGCTGTGGTGTAGGCTGGCGGCTACAGCTCCGATTACACCCCTAACCTGAGAACCTCCATATGCCCGGAGTGCGGCCCTACAAAAGGCAAAAAAGACAAAAAAAGAAAAGAAAATAGTCTCCTTTCGAAATTTCCATGACTTACAATGTTTTTATTACCACTGAAAGAGTAACAATACTTTCATTTCTTAAAAGATTAATTTGTGTTTTATTATACATATATATCCTCATGTTTTCCCTGGATAGGTCCTTTCTTCTCATCACAGAATCAAGAGATAACGTTATGGAATATGGGAGTTTATACTTTAATTCTCAGAGGTAGGATCAAGCTGCCATTGTCATATACTGTAGTTGTCCCTAAAGAAATTCTAGGTGTGATGGTTAGTGGGCTCAGGTTACATGTAGGAATTATATATGTTATAATCTTCTTTTGGAGGTAATTATTCTAAGGCAAAATTAGGTTTGAGTTTGATTTTGAATGGTAATGATGCATTTGAACCCTAGGATATTTGAATTATATTCCATTTCCTTCTATTAACTTAAATTCTGTACTCTTTTTTCAGTTGTGTTTCTTTTAAAGTACAGATTTTGAAGAGTAC
Organism: Catagonus wagneri; assembly: GCA_004024745.2. NCBI lineage: Eukaryota > Metazoa > Chordata > Mammalia > Artiodactyla > Tayassuidae > Catagonus > Catagonus wagneri. The sequence continues at coordinate 32,507,941 of PVHT021183543.1, read as the reverse complement.
TTGTCTTTTGTCTAGGGGTTGTGCTTTTCAAACTACTTTTGTTTGCCCTCTCATTGAAAACTGCTGAATCGGAGAGAGATGATTACAAAGTAAAATCTCCATTATTATCATAAATGGTTTATGACCATTTTTGTGCTTCTTTCTTACCAGTTTAGGGATTTGAGAGTCTGGGAAAATTAGAGACTATCCTTCCGATTTTGAATATTTTTCAAATTAGTTTTTCTCTCCTACTGTGTTTTAACAACAAAAAAGCACAGAATTTGTGAGAGTCAAAACTATGCATATATGTTTTCAGTAGAAAAAAAAATGCTTGCATGTCTTGCGTAATATAACTTATTTTAGAAAGTTTTTTTTTTAAGGTTTAAACCTATATGTAATATATGAATTGGAGAAAACTAGAGACAATGATTAAGTTCTTAGTAGTATACTTTTAATCCTTAGAAATATACTGCTTCCATATACTGTTTTGGGGAGACATCTTTCAGTTCTTCATTGATTTGTTTGAATTTTGAAATCCTTAGAAATATCATCCCTATATTGAAACTAAGGGTAGGCTTCCACTAACAGGATGGAATTTTTTCCCTTCCCCCTTCCCACCTCAATAAAATACACGATTTACATGGCATGGCTTACATTAACACAGAACAATTTGTATTCAACTTTTCTATTTTAATTCAATTTAAAAATCTATTTCTATTTTAAATTTAGTGAAGAACAGACTATTTCAATGAATCTTTTGGTGATTTCTATAATTATGATTTGATAACACATTTAGATTTTATGTATCAACTGTGTTTAATCATTCCAAATTGTGTTCAGAATGAATCTCCAAGGCAGGGTTTGCTGAGTGTCAAACCCATGCTCCTCACTATTACTGGTTACTAGGGTTGTGTCTTCATTTTGTACTTAAATTTATGGAAAACAGGCTCTTTCTATCCAAAAACCAGAATGGGCCCAGTGAGATTCAGGTGCTAGACCTAAAAGATTTCTGGCCTTTCTGCTTCTGCCCCTTGTGGTGGTTTTGTGCCATCTCCCTGTGTATTTGGTTAATGTAGCATTACCCAGGAGGATAAAATTCATGGGGAGAATTAATTTCTGTCACATGAAGCGGGGCAGGGAGAAGTAGACGGCAGAGGTCTACATACATGCACACATACGTACATACATACATACTAGCCAAGGGTGCAAAAAAGTCAAACTTTCAAGGAGTGGAAAAAACTAGTTTTTGGCCAAAGAAGATAGACTTGATCCCAGAGTTAGTGTGGTGCCTTTAGCAACTGGCCCTGTGTTCCTGCGGTGCTCTGCACATAAACCAAAACAGAGGCGATGTGAGTGAAGTGAAGTCCTGAAAAACTACCCCACTGCCAACTGTAGAGAAGCTAATGGAGCAGCCCCATGAGAGGGAACACGGAAATTTCCATAAGGGTGGCTGTCTTCTCACTCCCAGGAGAGAGTAATTTCTGGAGTTCTGACTGGTTGTCCCCCTGCTGGCATGAAAGTAGGGGATAAAAAGCAGAATGATCACAAACATTCAGAGCTAATTATCTTCAGCAATAAACAAGGTTTTAGCTGATCAGAAGACAAAAGAGGAAATAAATTGGACAAGGAGCAGGAATGAAGCGGAAAGCATAGGTAATATGATGTTGTCTTCAGCCCATCTATGGCTTTAATGTCTCATCTCTGGTGCATGGGAGAGAGGAGCTAGATCAGCTGTTGGGAAGAGAGAAGTTGATGGGACTAAGTTACCTACGGAGGAACTCCTGATGAGAGGAGAGGCTCAGGGACCCTTGACCATGTAGGGGAAGCTACCTGAAGCCACAGGCACTAATTTGATTCTCAATAGAGAGGAACAAATTCTGGCCTAAGAGAGTTAACAAAACCAGAGAGATGATGATGGTAAAGCCCCAAATTACTAATCCAAATTGCTCACAGCCAAGACCAATCAGCTTCCACACTCTACTCCTTGTCATTGGCCACAAATGGGAGCAGACGTCACACTTGTATTCAGAGGGAGCTGAGTAAATCTCAGCTAAGGTGAGATAAGAATTGATCTGGCTCATAATTATACAAATAGAAGTTCTAGGCCAGCCTGCCCAAGTTTACCATGGGTGAGGTGTAAATTGATTACATGCAAATTAAGAAAATAAAATGTATGGAATGAATGAACAGTTAAATCTGAAGAAGCAAAAAACACATTGTTTCAGGGAAAAAAATGGGTATAAAGGGATGCCATTAAAACACGCTTTCATTTACATTTTAAGCATAAAGTTGGAATTTGGGGGGCACCAAAGGGGAGGAAACAAATGACGCAAACTCACAGACAGAAACAAATCACCTAATGGTTTAACATGGTGAAGCTGTGGTAAAAGGACAAGGGTAAGCACTAGCACTGGAGAATAGTGAAGGAGAGGGTTACAAATACAGCTGTGTGTTTTTAACTCATGACAATAGTATCGTTTTTGGATCACTGAGAAAAAGGGTTTTCCAGTAAATAGTGGGGAACAACTGGTTAACCATTGCAGAAAAAAAGATAAAACTGGATCCCTATGTTTTACCTCTAAATAAACTCCAAGTAGAAGAAAATATTAACATAAAAAAGAGCCTATAGGAGTTCCTGTTGTGGCTCAGTGGTTAATGAACCCAACCAGTATCCATGAGGATGCGGGTTCAATTCCTGACTTCGCTCAGTGGGTTAAGGATCCGGTATTGCTATGAGCTGTGGTGTAGGTCACAGATGCAGCTCGGATCCTGAGTTGCTGTGGCTGTGGTGTAGCCCAGCAGCTACAGCTCCAATTCGACCCCTAGCCTGGGAACCTCTATATGTTGTTGGTGCTTCCCTAAAAAGACAAAAAAAAAAAAAAAAAAGAGAGAGAGCCTATAAATATTTTTAAAGTATGCTAAATGTGTTTATAATCTTGGCAGAGAGAAGCTTTCTTAAAAAGGTATAGCATCCAGAATTTATGAAGAAAGGATCAGGAGTTCCCATAGTTGCTCAGCAGAAACGATTCTGACTAGCACCCATGAGGATGCAGGTTCCATCCCTGGCATTACCATGAGCAGTGGTGTAGGTAGATTGCAGCCATGGCTAGGATCTGGCGTGACTGCGGCTGTGGCTATGGCTTAGGCCAGTGGTTACAGCTCCGATTCAGCCCCTAGCTTGGGAACCTCCATATGCCATGAATGTAGCCCTAAAAAAAAATAAAATAAAATAAAAATAAAAAAGATCATTAAACTTCACTATATAAATCTTGTTAGAAAACAAAATCTTTGGGGTGAAAACATTTGAGAAGGGTCAAAATATAAAAGGCAGATTAGAGAAAACTATTCACATAAGTCAGATTGAGACTCATTATTTTTTAAAAAAAATCTCACAGACCAAAATAACCAACTGTGGAAAAATGGACAAAGGATATGAATAGTAAATTTATAAGTAATGAAAAATAAGCAGGTGTTTAATACAAGAATAGGTGTTCAACTTCATTCAAAAGAAAAGCCAAAATATATAAAAAATACAAATTACAAAAAAGATCTAATTTTGATACCCATATGACTGGCAAATAATTGAATCTGAACATTCCCAAAGGCAGTATATTGATAAAGAACTCCCAGTTGTGAGAATGTGAACTATAATGACTTGCCTTGGGAGTCTGAAGATAAACATTATAGATTTAAGTGTGGCCTGTTCCTGACCACTGCAGTAGAGCAGATATCACAATAAAGTGTGTTTTGGTTCCCCATTGGATATAAAATTATGTTTATGCTGTACTGTAGTCTATTTAATTCAATAGCATCATGTCAAAAAAAACAGTATATAGGCTCTAAAAATACTTTATTGCTAAAAAATACTAACAATCATCTGAGCGTTCAGTGGATCATTCATTTGCAGTAATAACATCAGTGATCACAAATTGCCATAATAAATGTAAGAATAAAGTAAAAGTTTGGAATATTGCAAGAATTACCAAAATGTGACAGAGGCATGTAGTAAGAAAATGATACTAGAAAGATGAAGCTGATAGATTTGTAAAAAAAAGAATATGACAAAAGGTGCACCATTTGTGCAATAAAATGAGATATGTGATATGCCTATGGGGTATAATTTTAAAGTCAATTTATAGAAAGGTTAAACGTGAAAATGTCCACATTTACCTCATTTGTTATTATATTAATGAACTGTTTCTCCTTTTAAAAAAAAAAAAAGAATGAAACAAAAGTTAACGGTGTTTGCTTTTTGAGAAAGGGATGGGGTTGACTGAGGAAATTTTTATGTTGTCCCTTTCTGTATTGTTTTCATTATCTGATCGTTATACATAGCTGCTGAGGTTTTCTGAGCAGTAGCATTTTTAGTTTTCCTATTTCTTTCTTTTAAAAACCAAAACCAATCAATGTTGGTGGCATCAATCAGTTAGTTAAATCATTCTGATAAGATTGACTTCAGCCTGTATTTACATATTCTGGTGTGCGCTGAAAACCAGGAAATCAGCTTTAATATTTCTGTAGAGTGCTGTTGCATATGCATAGGTACCATTAATACACGTGAAACTACTAAGTGCAGGCTGATTCTTTTAAAGTGTCTATTCTTCTCCCACAAGAATTGAAATGGTTTCAATAAATTTTGTTTTATAAATATTTAACTTATGTTTGCTGAGTTTGAAAAAGGCAGTATTCCGCAAGGGTCCATTTTCTAAACGTAAGACATGAATGATTTTTTCATACTTACAGTATTTATGAAATATTGAGAATTTATGCATGTGGAATGTCTCATAATGGACTATTATAGACTTAAATTATTCTTTCTTAGCTCTCCAGTGTAAAATTCCAGGAATAGAAGCTATATCAAGTGAATATGCTTATTTTTCCTGCTATAGATTCTTTAATCTTTACAGAAATATTACTTGTTCAGCTGCATTGATTTAAAATATTTTTTAAAGAATGAGTTTAATATTCAAACAACTCAGTCTTCAAAAAGAATCCCTTCATGTTGCTATTTTTTGCTGTTATTGCATATATTGCAGGTCCTAATAAGCATGACATTTAATGTGTTTATTTTATATAGAGTATGTTATTAAGGTAGTGGCTGAATCACTAGATATAATTTGCATAACATTTCAGTGATAAAAACTGGTGTCTTGGGAGTTATTAATGAGTTGGAATGAGCCATTCATTTCTTCATAGAAAAGAGCTCTGTCTTCAGTTCCTAATACACTTGAACTCCAGTTACCTGAATTCTTTGTTTATTTATTTAGATTTACTTAAGTGCTAATGGCTATTCAGTGATTTGAGCAGAAGGGTCTTATAGGTATGTCTTTTTTTAATAATAATTTTTATTTTTTCCATATAGCTGGTTTACAATGTTCTGTAAATTTTCTCTTGTACACCAGGGTGACCCAGTCACACATACACATATACATTCTTTTTTTCTCACATTATCATGCTCCATCATAAGTGACTAGACATAGTTCCCAGTGTTATACAGCAGGATCTCATTGCTTATCCATTCCAAAGGCGATAATTTACATCTACTGACCCCAAATTCCCAGTCCATCCCACTCCCTCCCCCTCCCCCTTGGCAACCACAAGTCCATGTTCTCCATGTCCATGATTTTCTTTTCTGTAGAAAGGTTCATTTGTGCCGTGTATTAGATTCCAGATGTCTTTAACCTTAGCCTAATTATAGGAGTTGGAACATATCAGAGTTTGTACTTTCAAAGCATCCCTAAGAATTCCCTTTGTTTCTCTGCAGGTTAAGAATCTGACCTAGTCTCCTTAAGGATGCAGGTTCAATCCCTGGCCTTACTCAGTGGGTTGGGGAGCCAGTGTTACCACAAGCCGTGGTGTAGGTCACAGATGCAACTCAGATCCATTGCTGCTATAGCATACTCCTGCAGCTGCAGCTCCAGTTCAACCCCCAGCCCAGAAACTTCCATATGCCGCAGTGTAGCCTTTAAAAGAAAAGAAAAAATAAATAAAAATAAGAACGTCCCTGAAGCTTGACAATGTTCTAGCGATCATGTTAGCAGCTATGATATGGAGGCTTAATGTCTTTGCCATTTTGGAATCTGACAGACTTGAAACTTAGTATTCATTTTGGCCCCTCTGCATTTCATCTGCTCATCCGTGCTTATAAAAATGAAATAAAAAGTCCTTGTTCTTGCTCTTGCAGAAGCAATCGTAGATTTTTATGAGGAAAGTAATGAACATGTCACCCTGGATTTGGCAGCAGGGAGGAACAGGAAGTTCATAAATTGTCTTTTTGGGTGCCAACTGTTAGGCACCAGAATTGTTTATATTAGTGAAATCCTCTGGTTGTAAGTTATGTAAATTGTGTCTTTTTCTAGACAATGTTTTATGGTGGAGAGGGGGTTGGGGATCGTGTATTAAAGCTGAAATGGTCTCATGCTTAAACACTGCAATGTGGTAGACAGTTAATCTTCAAAACAGATAGTGAACATACATAACTGCTTTATTACCATCAACATATGTCTCTCCATAATTATCCTGGCTTATACCTTGGGATGAGCTAAGGATGCAAAAGCTGTCTCAGCTCAGATAATTTTGTTTTTATTCTTTGTGTTCCAAACAGAAGGTATTAGGGGGGAAAAGTCATGTGGATTTGCCTAATATTGGTGTGAGGAAAAACGTGACTCTGAAATTAATCGCACTGTCTGAGACCTGGGAGAGCAGGTGTGGGGAAGTCTGAAAATACAGCTGTGTCAATACACCTTGGCACATCTGAGACCGTCTGGGGAAATTCCTGAAGAGACATGAGGCACAGCACCGAGTCATTTCCAGTTATCTGGCAGTCACATATGCAAGCAGTATCTAGCGACAGGGTTGCAGCTGACTTTCCAGTGGTCGGGGATTAACTCCTGAGAGATTGTGGTGCATTTTGCAAATAAAGTGGGAACCACTTGAATGCTAAAAAGGAAGAACAGTCCCTCTTCTGCTCTCTCCATGGAGGAGAGGAGCTCAGTTATTTACTCAGTAACTGAAAGGAAGTGTTGTTGAGCAAAATACGCATGTGGGAATGAACACAGTCCACAAACTAACATGTGCAAGAAATGTAACTGTAATTTCCTATAGTTTTATTCACAGAGCTCCTCCTGCCTAGGGAGAACATGCATGCAGGTGTGTCCAGAACAGTTCAGAACCATGGCTCCTGCCCTGGCCTAATGGTTAACAGTGACCTCTACATCCCTCTCAATAGTATCCTTGCCAGTCTACCTGTGGTCCTCTAGTCTGCTGTTTCAACTTTTTCTTGAATCTGCTGGAGTGAAACAACCTTGATATTTCAGTGGCGGGGGCTCAGAGAAATAGTGAAAATCATACTGGTCAATACTTTAGAATATTAATCCCTTCAAAATATTCAAAGTTTTCTTTGTTCATTTCTAGTTTCAAAAGGGTGTGCATAATGCTATAATATGCATAACAGAGATGGAAACTGTTGGCCAGGGAGGGCCTAGCTTATTCCTCGGATAATGCAGTGTTTTATTTGGGAGGACTTGATTTACTTAAGGAGCCTCGTTAATTTTATGAGATCCTGAGTTGACTTATTATTCAAGAAATTAAACTCCTCTAACATCCACTAATGCTGGTAGTAAAGTACTTTCTATGACCATGGTGTTCTCTGCTCAAAAGTGCGGCTGGGTTGGAAATAGCTGGTTGTTTGAGACACAGTCTCAGGAGGAAATGGATGAGGTCAAAGGTGAGGCAAGTTGTTGGAGAACAGGAATCTTATATGTGAAAGAATCAGGGAACACATCTGCTCCTTGATTTAAGGCCCTAAATACATCACACTCTCCCTAAAATAAGCTTCAACTACCCCCATTAATCATAAGGCAGTTTTGAAAGCCAAATAACTGCCTACTTGGATCATATTTTGTAAACACTATATTGACCATATTTGGGTCCATGTAGAGCATTAAGTTCACGTCCATGCAGAGCTATTTACACGCATATGTACACACCTTCATACATGCATATATACAATTGTGTGTGCACGCGTGTATGTAATGTATGTGTATGAGTCCACATGTATAGATGTATGGCCTTTGAAATGAAATCATCTGGCTTCATAACTGACTGTCCCTCTTTGCACACAGCTTTCCTCCACTCTTGCCCTTAGTTTGGGGCTGGAAGGGAACAGCTTTTCCTCCCTTTCTGATTGCAAGTAACTTCAAGAAGTGCACCCGCTCTTTTACTTCACACCTTTCGATTCATATCTTCCTAATACCGGAGAGGTAGTCTGGGCATTTGTATTATTTTTTTCTTCCTTCCCTGCTTTTTGATATTCTTTATTTTATGTATGTATGTATGTATGTATTTATTTATTTAGTGCTACCGGAATGATTTTCTTAAAACACAGTCTTGATATTTCAGTTCCAGGTCTCAGAAACTTTTGATTGGTCCTTACTGTGTGAAAAATGAATGAATGCCTCACAGCAAAGGACCAAACTAACCCTACCTAGTCACAGTTCCTAGCCTTCCTTTTTGCATAATCTCTTCCAGGCACAGCAGACGATCTATGCTTTCCAAGCTGTGTGCCTTTTTCATGCTCTGCTTGCTTTCCCAGCTTCCTTAAAGTTCATCTGAAATGTGTCCTTCCCAGGACCCCTTGCTGATCATCTTAGTCACTTTCTCTTTCCTCTGATCGTACTGGAATTTTATCATTTGCATATAGACCTATCCATAGCTTGTCTTGAGTAGCTGTTTCCCCACCTGTGGTACCTGTGAATTCCTAGAAGGCAGAGACATGTCCTTTTATTCTTTGCATCTCACCTAGCATCTTAACCAACACTTGGTTAATAGAAATGCTCAATAAGTACATGTGAAATTAGAAAAGAAAAATTACCAAGCTAAAAATATACTAAAATTTTGAAATGACTATTCATTAAGGATCAATGTTTTTGATAATGACAAATGACTAGACACCAGTATTTCCCAAAGTGAGGTCCAAAAATGACCAACCAATTGTTCTACACTTGAATTTAAGGGAAAAATAATTTAAGAGAAAAAAATAATAACTTGAGAGAAAAATTATGTATGCATATTAAAATTTTTTGCAATGTAAGACTAAAGATGGTTTTCATAGTCATTTGGTTATTTCAGTAAGTCTTATTATGCTCTTTAAGGTTATGAATATATTGCGAGACTGTACTGGTCATGTCATCTTAGTCAATTCTCAGATAATTGTGTAGCTCTCTTCCAAATGTATAATTTTTCTTTTAATTATTTTTATTTGTGATTCTCTCATTCTTTTGTTAGAATTTGAATGAATTTTATGACTTGTTCACAAAAAAAAAACCAGATCACCAGCCTAAAAGCACTCTGTTGAAGCATATATGTTGAGATAAGAGTAATAACAGAAATACTATAATCAGATTAATGTAAACAATATTAAATGGTGATCAGGACGTCAGTGTAAATGTAGAATATAATCTGTGTTGAGATAGTGCAATGACTTCATTCAATCAATCATAAAAGACAAGTTTGTATAGGAGGTAAGATGGTAATTATTTTTGATTTTTTACCCTTCATTTATTTACAATAAGTATGTAACACAGTGACAATGAAGACTTTGAAACTTTCCTGCAGCTTTCAATCATAGTTATCTTCTGTTGAACCAAGTTTTTCTAGAAAGTCATATAATACTTTCCCATCAAAATTAATGCATTTTTTGCAAATGATGAGAAAGTCACCAGAATCATTGCAACATAATTTAGTTTTCACTCTTTATTAAAAAGAAAGAATGGAAAAATAAGTGTTACACTATGACCAAGATGGCTATAAAACCAGCCACAAGACTAATAATAAATGTAATGTTCAGAAAGAAAGCATAATGAACTTTTGGCAATCAAATGTATATCCTTGGAATCTGTCTTCACCATGGAAAAGCAGTTACTATCATGGAAAAGGCTCATGAATATTTTACTACCACCATAATGTGACAAGGGAATTCTCACACTGCTCCATTCGCAGATAGTAGTTAGTGATGTGCTTCCTTGTACTGATTTGGTGTTGAAGGAAGTGGACACAAATTATGGCCATGGATGCAAGTTTTGCAGATTGTTTCCTGGGCTTCTAGGATAAGATTCTGTTTTTCCAAACTAAAGTTCACCAGTTAGTAAAAGGAAAATAAAATGCACAATTTTTTTTTAGGGTAAAAGATATGTTTTCTCATATAGCACCTGTATTACAAATAGACCATTTCTATTTTCTTTTGTTCAGTGACTTCCTCAGATTTGTGTTTGGTATTCTGAATAGCCTGAACCCATTACTTCTGGTCAGAAATATGTGTATTCCAAAGACACCTAAATATTTGAAAGAAATACCATACATTAGCCACTATTTCTTATGTTGATTGATTTTAAACTGGGCTTCTCTAATACAGTATAAAGACAGAACAAAGAAACCAACTTGTGAAACGTGGTAAGGCAGTCATCATTGTAACATTTAAATTATGAGCAAAAACATTCAAAGAACAGCATTACTGTGACTGATATGAAACAATTTTAAAAAATATATTTTATCTGTGTTCAAATTTATTATTCGTATTTCTTTTAATTTACCTAAAATGGAACATCTTCATTTATGTCTATTGTTTATTAAGTAGATTTCAAGTGGAGAAAGTTTGAGGAAACATTGTTACTGATATTAAAGTATTGACTATTTTTGACATATCTCAGGCAATTTTTATAAGTGCTTTTTATATAAAATATTATAAAGCATGTTACAAATAAGTATCACTTACATGTAACTAAATACAGAAAACATAATGATTTAAAAACTAGCTTTTTACATTAACTCTCAACCTTTTAGCTTTTCATCTTATACAGGTTTGAAATATTTGGCGATTTCTAAAATACAGTTTTAGCTTGAGTCATTGAAGTATACATTGCGTTTTAAAGTTTTTTAAATTGATATCTTCCATCTAACCAAAATTTTCTGCTCTTTGTTTACTTTTCCCTCAAAATTTTGTTTTTTATTTTTCCCCTTTTCGAATGAAGAATGAAGTGCTTTCATTATAACGGAGTATAGAATTTCCAGAAATCATGATAATTATTGAAGTCTTTGTCCCATACAGAGTATGAGTGCTGAGTGTTCCGATCTTTTTGTTTTGTTTTGTAGTCCTCATTGCAGTGGTGAAAATGGGAATTAGAGCCTAATTCTGTTTTGTTTTATCTTATTTTGATTTAACCCCTGGCATTTCACTTCTGCAGATGATAAGGGAATCAAATAAAGTTACATATTATTTGATGTAAGTCTCACTGGATTGTATTCTCCTTCTGAGAATGTAGAATCTATCGAAAGTAGCACAATTAGAGCACAGCATAATAGAACAGGATTGCCTCAGTTCTCTCATATTTCATTGACTAAGACATATTATAATCAAAGAAGTTACATCACAGTCTTTTTCTTACACATAGTCTCCTTTCTTGGCTCTCTATATGACAAATTCATTTGTACCTATGACTTTTATTCATTCCTTTGTTTAAAGAAAAAAAACTTTTCTATAAGAGAAAAGAGAGGAAAGGGAAATTGTTTATCTTTTATTTTGTAATCATGAAAGATCCATATGAGACATCCAATATGAGACACCAATTTTATTAACAACTAACTTTGAGGGAAAAAAGCGAGAAGTGAAAATAAGCTATTCTTCAGAGTATAACTTTGTTTCTGGTTTTGTCATCATTGTTAATCATTTTGATTTGCAGACTATTTCAATCACTGAGAGCCAGTTTAAACATGGTTAACATTTTTGCTCCGTTTGTGGACCAGTGCTGGTCCCCATTTTTCATGAACAGAATAACCCTCAATTGGCCTTATAGATATAAATCATATCTTAATGCCCTTAACATCAGAGCATTTCCCCTCGGAAAACGTGTTGTAAATCCAAGTGGGTGGAAGTTGAGACTGTTGTTGCAAATGGTGTTTTCAAGATGAACCAGTTGCCTTTATTTAGAATTTTAATTCATGGTAACTTCTTAATTTCAACTGGTGCTGTCATCTTCAAATGACAGAGACTGAGTGTTAAATTGCTACTGCCTAATTTCCTTATCTCTCCTCTATATACTGGGTTTGATTGAAAGTTCAGATTTTTTGAAGAATATTTTACACAGGAGATATTGAAATATTGGAAATATATTGTTTCAACATAAAGGAAAGTGGAAATGTGTGTATGTGTGTAAAATAGATGTAGCATCTGATTTTGTTTTCTCACATAGGATCCTTTTGTTGTTACAAATGAATAGGCCTTATCATTTCAACAGTTTCCCCCAAGACTTGATTCTTTCTGGAAGTCTCTCTCTATGTAACATTTTATCCACTTTTACTCCACAAAATTATTTTTATGCTAATTTTTCTTATTGCAAAGAGGCAGTGTCCTAGAACCCAGTCATTGCCTCTATTTAACTAATCTGAAATGGGTCCACATTATGGCCCTTCCTATAAAAATTACTCTACCTGCCTAGATAAATAACTTGAGATACGAACTCAAAAAGAAAGATTGTGTAAAAATGAGAGTAATTACATGCAAGAGTCTGAATCTCTTTCACAAGCGTAATGTTGGGTGAATGAAGCCAGATTTCATAAAGTACATACTGAGTGATTCCAGTTATATGAAACCTTAAAACAGGTAGAATCTGTGTATGTGGTCACAAGTTAAGTTTAAGTTGTATGGGAGCAAGGTGGCCCTGGGGCACTGTTCATGTCCTGTTTCTTTTTGTTTTTTTAATGCAAGTACAGTTAATTTACAATGCTTCATATGTACAACAATGTGATTCAGTTTTACATATATATATGTGTGTGTGTGTGTGTATGTATATACACACATATATATATTTTTTTCAGATTCCTTGCCATTATAGGTTATTAAAAGATAGTGAATATAGTTCCCTGTGCTATTCACTAGGTCCTTGTTTTACATCTATTTTTTATATAGTAGTGTGTATCTGTCAATCTCAAATTCCCAATTCATCCCCCCCTTCCCCCTTTGGTAACTGTAAATTTGTTTTCTATGTCTGTAAGTCTATTTCTGTTTTGTAAATAAGTTCCTTTGTATCAATTTTTTAGATCCCACATATAAGTAATATCCTATGATATTTATCTTTTCACTGTCTGACTTATTTTACCTACTATGATAATCTCTAGGTCCATCCATGTTGCTACAAATGCCATTATTTCATTCTTTTATTTAATGTATGTCCTGTTTCTTAATCTGGGTGCTATTTATAGGAGTGTGTTCAGTTTGTGAAAATCCATGTAGCCGTCTACGTATTTGTACGTTTCCGTGCTTCCAAAAAGAGTTAAAACGATTCTCTTTTATTGTGAGCAACGTGGATTATCAGAGTCATGATGGAATCCTTGTTGGTGGAGTTACAGTCTTCAAAGCCACTTTAGTCACAGGTCCTCATTTTCACTGAGACTCTATAGATCATCCCCAACTTCACTCCAAGAAATTTGCTTTCTCTTTGTGCCCTTAGTTTTATACTTGGTCATGAAGACCTCTATTTTTCCCCTGCTGAGGTTAGAACTTTCTCCAAGTAGTATTTCCCTTACCCAATATAAATATCCTTAGGACAAGAGGAAAAGCAATATGACCCCTCCTGCAGTGTTGAGCACCTTTCCCTGAAGCTCAGGTTCCTCATTCCTCAGCTTCAGTCGGAACCATGACCAGGAGAAGCACTAGCAGGAGCTTTTTCACAGACTTTCTGATGACTAATCTATCACTCCAGGCTTTCGAGTAGCCTGGCTGGAAAGAGGCTGATATGAGACAATAAATTTAAACCAACTACCCAAATGAAACATCTCTCCCCACTTTGTGCAAATGAGTCCTATGACATTGTTTTGAAGACAGAAGAGGCTACGTCATTCTCAAAAGCAGAGAGGCTTCTTAGACAGGAAAGAATTTCCTTTTTTCAGAAATCTCAAAGTGAATGGTTAACTTGAGTGAGTCCAGATGGTGCCATAGGTGAGAACTCTATTCAGTGTCCTAGGACAAATAATAATGGAAAACCACAATAAATGGTAATCTTCTTTGGACTTTATTATATCTAGCATCTCAATTTAAAAGATAAGACATAAGTAGAAAAATGAAAAAAAGGAGTTCCCATCATGGCACAGTGGGTTAAGAATCTGACTGCAGAGGTCTGGTACAGTTGGTTAAAGGATGTAGTGTGGTTGCAGCTGCAGTGTAGGTTGCAGCTGAAGCTTGGATTCAGTCCCTGGTCCAGGAAATTCCACGTGCCACCAGTGCGGCCATTCAAAAAAAAAAAAGAAGGAAGGAAGGAGGGAGGGAAAGAGAGAGATGGGGAAAGAAAGGATGGAAGGGAGAGAGGAAGAAAGAGAAAATGATATAACATCATAGGCACAATCCATTAAAGACAAAACTGATAATTAAAACATTTTGCTTTGCGAAAGACAGTGTCAAGAGAATTAGAAGACATGCCACAGACTGGAAAAAACTATTTGCAAAAGAAACACCCGACCAAGGACTGTGGTCCAAAATATACAAAGAAGCCTTAAAACTCAAAAATAAGAAAAATGATTAAAAAATAGGCCAAAGACTGTAACAGCACACCAAAGAAGGTATACAGATAACAAATAAGGGTATGAGAATATCCTCTACATCCTACATCCTATTTTATCAGGGAAGTGTAAACTAAAACAATAGTGAGATATCACTAGATACCTATTAGAATGGCCAAAAACCAGAACACTGGCAATCCCAAATGCTAGTGATGATACAGAACAATAGGAACTCTCATTCACTGCTAGTGGGAATGGGAATGCAAAATATTACATCCAGGACTTCCCGTTGTGGTTCAGCAGTAATGAACCTGACTAGTGTCTATGAGGACAGGGGTTTTATCCCTGACCTTGCTAAGTGGATTAAGGATCCAGGAATGCTGTGAGCTGTGGAGTAGGTTGCAGATGTGACTCAGATCCCACATTGCTGTGACTGTGGCACAGGCTGGCAGCTGTAGTTCCAATGCGACCCCTAGCCTGGGAACTTCCATATACCTTGGGTATGGTCCTTAAAATTAAAAAAAAAAAAAGGAAGAAGACAAAAAATATTATATCTGTCTTGAAAGACAATTTGGCAATTTCTTAACAAAACTAAATGTATTCTTACCATATGATCCAGCACTTAACACTCCTTGATCTTTACCCAAAGGAGCTGTAAACTTATGTCCACCCACAGATTTACACACAGGTATCCATAGCAGCTTAAGTCATAATTGCTGAAACTTGGTAGCAACCAAGATATCCTTCAGTGTGTGAAGAGACAAGCCATGGTATATCACCTCAATGGAATATTATTCATTGTTAAAAATAAATAAGCTGTCAAGCCATGAAAGCACATGGAAGGACCTTAAATGCATATTACCAAGTGAAAGAAGACAATCTGAAAAGGCTGCACACTGTATGATTCCAGAGAAGAGTCCAAAATCTTCAGAGAAAAAGGAACAGCTCCTTGCTCTGCTACTTTCCCCCTTCTCTCTTCTTCCCCTTAGCAGCCCTTCAGTAAATCTAGCTCTGATGCAAAAGCAATATTAGCTAAGTTATTGGCATAACTATCAGTTTTTCCTCTGTCTTTCTCTGGCCCCTTGCAGGAGAATTAACTTTAAATATAATAAAAGATGTGGTATTTGTCTTCCCCTTCTGATATACTTCACTTAGTATAGTAATCTCTAGTTGCATCCATGTCACTGCAAGTGGCATTGTTTCATTCTTTCTATGGCTAGGTACTAGTTTATTGTGTACATGTACTGCATCTTCTGTATCCATTCATCTATTGGTAAACATTTAGGTTGTTCCCATGTCTTAGCTGTTGTGAATCGTGCTACTCTGAACGTAGGGGTTATGTGTCTTAAACAGAAAAATGAATGTGTGTGTTGAGTCAATTTGTGATTCAACAAACTGAGTCACTTTGTTGTACAGCAGACATTGGCACAATATTCTTAATCAACTATGTTTCAATTTTACAAAAAAATAAGAAAAACTCCCATCATTGCATCTCTATTATATTAACTTTATTCTGTTTTGAGTCTTCTGTGACTGTAGCACCAAGCTGGTCAAATGTGTTCCAACCTCCTAGTCCTCTATTTATGTTTCACCCATATTTAGTCAAGATTGTAAAAAGTTGTGAACCAACAATATGTATGTGGTTGAATGGTTCTTTAATTCTGCAAGTGTGCGTTTTGCTTCAGCCAACACTTGTGATAAGCTCACGTGCCAGTACTGAATAATAACAACCAGGTTGGTGTCCTGATGTCTTCCTTTTACTCTCTAATCCACTCTTCACCCTTTGGCACCCTGTTCTGTGCCCTGGAGACCTCTACGAACTGTATTATCTGGGCTACTTCAGTTAGTGATGGGTGCTGTCAGGAGGTCTCAGCACAGGACAAGGAAGAGGTCAAGGTATTTATTATGGCACCTGCAGACACAGCTTAGTATTGGCTATATTTCTCTACAGAGTATCCCTCTCCCTCAGCTGTGGTTTTCACATGGTTTCAGTAACTGCTTTCACTCTGGCCCCACTGGAGTAGAGGTGGTAAAGGCTTCCCAAAGGCTACCCAAGCCACAGGGAACTTTATTATCCCACCTTTGAAAATAACCACTCCATGGGACTCTTCTTCAGTTACCGTTTGGACTCTCCCATCTCATCCCCCAATCAGAACACATAATGTGCACTTCTGATTAAGACATGAATGCAAGATATTTCATCACTTTATAATGAATCACACTATGCTCCCTTGGCAGTGACATCAAATAGAGGGTACTGTCAACTTTTGTGCAAGTGGCTTCGAACTGAGTTTGAAATGTGTGGCTATTAGCTTGCATGCCTTCTTTCTATCACTTCCAAACAGGCACCTTGTTTTCTTTGTTAAATTAATTCAGATTGTAACACAAGAGTTATGATCATAACATAACGCTACCAATACTGCTAGTAATTATAATAATAGTAACCAGCATTTATATAGCTTGGCACATGTTTTTGCATGTTTTTTCTCATTTTGTTCCTAAAAACTTCTTGTTATGTTACTGTTTTTCCCCTGATTGATAAATGGGAAAATGGAGTTCCTCCTCATACCCTTCAAAATTTAGTAAAAGGAAAGATAGATTCAAGTAGAAATCTTTCAACTCTAACAGAATAAATGTGGTGGTGAAAATAGAGATTTGGGGGTCAATAGTATTACCTTCAATTTATGTGTGTGTTAAATTCATTGTAATGAATGTTCTTGGTTCTTGGTCAGCTTTTTGCAATGCAAATGGGAACTCTTACTCAGTTCTTACAACATTTGTCATTTTTTAAAAGGACAGCTGCTGGTTTCTGTGTTTACCTGTGAAATTGTAATTCTGAAATTTTATGATAGGATCATTAGCTTGTTGAATAGACTGCAAAATAGACACTAATAGAGTGATTCAAGATTGTGCATTCTTACTTGTAGGATGACAAGGAGTTGTATATTGAATTCACATTTATCAGCAGGAAATCTGAAGAGGCTGACCATAGTTCTCTTTTTTTTCTTCTACTTTTATCTTTTTTATTGATAATCTAATTAATTTTTCTCCCTCAAATGCATAGGCAACTATCTGCAATATATTTTTTCTCCTACACGCAAATTTTAATAGGAAAATTTTTTAATGTATATATTAATAGAGACTAAAAACAATGTTCAAGCTGTAATTATAAGACATAATTTGATTATGTCTGAAACTATTGAACAAGAATAAGAATCTTTTCTAGAATATCTATTACCTTTTCTCTCTTATTTTTCATAAAACAAAAAGAAAAAGGTCTTGGGGAAATGTCTGTCTTTTGTTATGTGATGACATATGACTAATGAGAAAATACCCTTTCTTCCTTCTTGCTCTCATTTGTTTTCTTTGGCTTTCTTCTTTTCTTTATGTATAGCACCAGGTTTAGCATAGTTATGACTCTGGAAATTTTATTGAAGTAAGAATTCAATCGGAAAGACTCCTTAGAATATTTTATCTTGAGTTTTTAAAAATATGTAACTCCATGAATTGATGTAGAAGTTTAATGATTAAAATATGCTCTTTGACAGAGAACAAATTAAGGGTAATTTTATAATCCATTTTTTGAGGAGGTAAGAAGAAAAACAAAGGGTTTACTTTATTCTTGAGGAAACCAAATGGAAGAAGAAGACAATCTCTTCTGCGAAGTCCAGTTATATAAAGTGGTTGATGGACTGATTGATCAGGGTTGGTAAGGGGGAATGAATTATGTTCCTGCCATGCAAGACCACCTGGGTCATCCATTCTCCTGTCCTAAGGGAGTTTATGATCTAGTAGAGAAGTTATAACACACACATAAAACCAACTAAAATATAACAATATGCAACATCAGTCTAATAAAGTACAAAGTGTTGTTGGAGAAGAGGGAGATGCTGAATCCTAGCTGAGAGCTCTGGGAAAGGGCGGATCCTAGGGCATTTGCAATAAGTCTCCTGTAGGGGGCAATATTGAGAGAGGAGAGGTATTTCAAGACAACAATTTACATTAGCAAAGGAGTTTAGGTAGAACTGCTTATACTGTTTTCAGAGGCTAGTAATCCTGATGGCTTAATAGAAACTAAAGATGCATGAAAGAAGCAAGTAAGAGATAAATTAGAAAGAAGGTAAGTAGAGAGCAGGGCACTGAGAGTCACTGGGTATCCTGGTAAACTTTGAACTGCATTTTAGAGGAGAGTAGAGCCACTTAATGTTTGGCGGAGGATGTCTATGTAAAGATGCAGTGGTCCAGGACAGCAGTACAAAGAGAGGTCCCCACACTTGGGCACTGACAGTGGAATGGTAGAGAGAGGACACATGTGAGGGAAATGGCAGAGCTGTCTTAGTGATTTAAGAAGGTAGAAGCAACTAGGGATAGTAGTTCCAAGCCTTCATTTGTTAATGGATCCATTGACATAAATGGATGTGGAAGAAGGTAAGGGACTTTGGGATGGGGACTGATGAGATTTCTCAATGTAAATCTATCCATATCTCTATTTCAGTGTAATTATAAGTGTCAAGAGATTTGGATTTGTCTTCATCTGTATGAGAGGTAGTAGATCGTGGAGGTCAAACCTAATCAAATGGGTTAGAATTCTAATTTCACTAACAGCTATCCACTTTACCTTCCCTTTGCCTGTGTTTTTCAGATATTAAGTGGAACTGTTATGATAGTTGTCTCATATGCCTTGTGAAAAATTAAATGAGTAATATATATATACGTATATATACATAGAGAGAGAAAGAGAGGGAGAGAGTCTGGCTATATAAAGTTCTGTGGAATGTTAGCCCTCACCTATGTTTGTAAACCTGTATCTGCCTTTAACAATATATATAAATTTGGACCGAACTGTTATTTAACTACTTTGGGCATCAGTATACCAATGGAGAAACTGAGTTTGTATTGGATAATGTCTAATATTTTTTGTTGTTGTTCAACCACATTTACTCAATAAATAGATGTCAAATACCCTAATATGTGCTAGATACTGAAGGTAATGTAGAGAACAAAACAGACCTGTGTACTACTCCCTTGGGCCTTTTGATCTGGGGTAGATGGGGGCGAAGGAAAGGAAGATGTATTTAAGAGATAAATATAAGATAATAAATGTACAATACATACATAATTACTATCCATTTTAGAAGGTAAGGAAATGAAGAATCTATGAGACAGTATCAGGAAGGTAACACTTAGAGGGGTGGGTGGAGGTAGGTGTCAACAATTGGAGAAATCTCTTTGAAGATGAAATTTGACTTGAGTCAAGTGTGTGAGGGAGTAGTTAACCAGTCAAAGACTGCAGTAAGATGAGAATTCCAGGCAGAGGTGGCAGCATAGGCAGAGTAGTAATTGATCCAAGGAATGGGAATAAGGCTATGTGTCGCTGGGCAAAGTAGAAGGAATGACATGAGATGAAGATGAGG
>PVHT021183543.1:32452465-32487901 GCA_004024745.2 Catagonus wagneri | reverse complement strand
TTTTTTTTTTTTTTTTTTGCCTTTTGTCATTTTATGGCCGGACCCGCAGCATGTGGAGGTTCCCAGGCTAGGGGTCTAATCGGAGCTGTGGCCACTGGCCTGCGCCGCAGCCACAGCAACGCAGGATCCGAGCCGCGTCTTCAACCTACACCACAGCTCACGGCAACGCCGGATCGTTAACCCACTGAGCAAGGGCAGGGATCGAACCCGCAACCTCATGGTTCCTAGTCGGATTCATTAACCACTGTGCCACGATGGGAACTCCTAAATTTCTTCATTCAGTCTCAAAACTCCATTAGACTTGAACATTTGAAATTAGTATTATGAGACATTGAGAGATTTTCCATTATAGAAAAGGCTTTGAGACAGGAATTGTGCCCAATGAGAGTTGAGGAAGAAAATAGCTTTCTACGCTCCACTTCTCCATTTCTATCACCCCTTTTCTACCCACCCAAGATAAACACACTCTAACCTTGTGGTTTTTATGCAAATGAAATTTCAAAACAAGCCTATCAACTTTCTCTTTTGACACTATAATAGAAATTCTAGAATCCTAACTCAGGAGAGGTGTGTTTAGTTGAGAAGTATGACAGATCTACCTGCTGGCTTATGTGGCCCAGTTGAATGTCTTTTTTTAACCCCTAATTATTTAGCACACATAAACTGGTGGCTCAAATAGATCTTCCACCTGGAGTTCCCTTTGTAGCTTAGTGGATACAAATCTGATTAGTATCCATGAGGATGCAGGTTCAACCCCTGGACTCACTCAGTGGGTTAAGGATATGGCATTTCCAGGAGCTGCAGTGTAGGTCACAGACGCGGCTTGGATCCCGAGTTGCTATGGCTGTGGTGTAGGCTGGCACCTGCAGCTCCAATTTGACCCCTAGCCTGGGAACTTCCATATGCCACAGGTGCAGCCCTTCAAAGCAAAAAAATAAAAATAAATAAATAAATAAATAAATAAATAAAATCTTCCATCATCTGCCTCACCAACAGATGGAGATGGTTCATCCAAGTCAGGAGATATGTAATTAGTAATGCAGATCAGTCCTGGGTATAATAAATTATATAGATTTAGCTTAAGTTATGTCAAGTAGCTGGGTTTTTTTTTTTTTTTAAGGATTACCAATTAAATGTATGTAGGTTTATCCATTTCCAGTTGAGGGTACTAGAGTTAGACTCAGCACCTGTTGGGAGAATTCTGAAAGCTAAGTGTCCATCTTCTCATGGCTTTGGCTTTTTTCTGGCCCTTCAACTATGCCCCACTGCCCACCACATGAAGATATCATTGCTGTTATGTTCTTGGGGTGCAAGGACGGATCATAGAAATGAGCTAGAAAGCCTTTTAACTTCGAGTAATTATGGCACTCAAAGCTGTCGTTTACATTGGGGTTCGTTGAGGATGGGAAACTCAGAATGGAATTTGACTCCAGTTTCTGAGAATGGAGTTAAATATCCTGCCTCAGCTTACCTGCTGGTACATATGACTCTTCAGTAACAAATTATCTTTTCATTCCTCCAAGCTGCGGATGCACTGAAAGGGATGTTTTCTGGCTCCCAGTTGGTGGTCCCCAAATGGATATCATGGAATCAATTGTTTGTTACCTCTCTTCCTAAATCTTAATCATGGTAGGATAGAGTTCTATTTTTTCTGTTTTGTTTTTTGTTTTGTTTGTTTGTTTTAGAGATGAAGCATGAAAAAAATAGGAGTTTATTAAGTCCACGTGCATCAAAATTTCAGTTTTAGGGCCTTTAGTTTCATGTTCCAGAAAAAGGTGCTAGTTAATATGCCCCGTCATTCTAAGCCTAAAGCCTTTCTGGCTAGAATTTCAGAAGGCAATGGGGCATCTGACCAAATAATCTGGAAATGGAGGTTAAAAATAATGATCCCATTAGGTACACCTTAAAACCGTTCTGTCGCAATATCGGGCAGGTGTCTATGTTTGATTTATTTAGAGAATCTAATTGAGAAATACACATTTTCTAAAGAAATTCTAGTCACATTTATTACTTAATCCTATTGTCCTATAGGACTTCATTTAATGTCAAACCTAATGATCATATATTTACTCAAAAAAAAAAAAATGACTGAGTTCCTACTATTTGTCAGGTATAGACAGGAAATAAAAAAATAGGCAAGCTACCATCCCCCACACCTTCCCTAAGTACTTTTTGTCCAGTTAAAGAGGAAGGATGGATAGAACAGCTTATTAAATTCATTCTGTTCCTCTGATAGTATTTTTCTATACGTATTTAAAATTGGGTCCACATTTTACTGAATAAATAAATTATTGATACTTTCTTATCTATAGCAACTCTAGAAGAAAAACAATTGACTTGTAGATGTCTAATTTGATCTAGTATTATCTAGTCCCTTGTGCCCAGAATCTGTCTTTCAAGAATATTTTGACTGTTATTGTTACTAAAGAGATACAAATTGTGCGGAAGTCAGCATGCAGGTGTATTGATGAGGAAGTGGTCTGTTTTAAAGAGCACATGTACACATACACACACACACACACACACACACACGCAGTGGTGTATAATTAAAAAACCATAAAGTGTAAGGAACAGAAGCTTTGCTTAGACAGCTCTCCTTCACATCCTGGGTTTACCACCTCTTTACCATGTGAACTCGACATGCTAGTTCATTTCTCTGAGCCTGTTTATACACCTAAAACATGGGACGAATGATGCATCCTCATTGGATCAGAGTTAGGACTGTACCCAGTCTTCGTAAAAGTCATCAGCACAGTTGATAGCATGTAGGATGTGCTTAGGAAAATATCATTTATAGGTCTTCTGTCAGTGGTGTCAACGGACATAAGTTAAATTATATTACATACCAACTTAAACTCAGATTAAAAGACAATATCTGCATGTATCCTCTCAAATCTTGGACTTAGAGTAATTTCAGAGGATTCGTGCATATTTCTTCTTCTAAATGGCCTATTCGTAAACCTGAAAAGAAGCTGGAATAAGCATATGGCTTGGCATAGAAGAGAAGAGAGTCCAGTAAATTGCTATTTTTCTCTTAAAACCACCATCTGGATGTTGGTACAGCAGCATTATCTACCTAATTTACATTTACTTCTCCCAGTAGACGTGAGTATATTCAGCAAGAAAAAGAAAATCCATTGTTTTCTTTTAAAAATCGAGTTTAGAATGTTCATCTCTGGAACCAGTCCGCTATGCTTAATTTCTACTTAGTTGCTGATGTAAAGAATTTTCTTCATCAGTGCTCCAAAAGAGGATAGAATTAGTCTTTCAACATTCAGAAAAATCAAAGTCAAAATTAAAATATTTTATTAGATTGATCTCTTACTACAGGTTGGAATTTAATACTGAACGTGGCTTGGAAAAAATGTGTTTTTGAAGATGTTCAAAAGCTGCAAGTGAGTCTATGGGAATAGGTATTGTGTGATATTCAAAAATGGCTTAAGACTAATTAAAAACCATTTCAGGAATAAAATAAAATACCGATTACTGTTGTAGGAGAATAAGGGACCAGATATTGCGAAGGGTCCAACAGCTTGAAAATTCCTAGATGCTGTATAACAACAGCCTTTTTAATGAATTTCTCAGCTTTCAAGAAAAAGACGGAGGTCCCCAAGGTTCTAAAATATTGGACTAGGAATAGAAACACGAGTGGTAAGTAAAAGATGAGGCCGAGAATGACTAGAGGATGTTTTGAGGATTAATAGCCACTAGAGAAAATGGGAGACCAGACCTTGGGCCTGCACAGGGAACACTTGAATTTGAGACCCTGTGTAAAGTTGGGCCCTCAAAGGACTACTGAGTGGATGGGCCAGGAATGAAATCCACCTGCCAGCAAAAAGAGTGACCAGAAAATCTGTATCCATCTCAACTTCAAAGGGGAAATAAAAATAATATGAAGACTAAGACTTCATGAACTGGAGTTTGGCACTTTCCATATGCCTCTACATACATTAAATTATGAGCCAGACTCACAGCTCTGGTGGAGACCGGGAGTGAGGCACTCTGAGCTTTGGGAAAACTGGAACAACAGGTCTTCAGAGAGTTAGATACTTTTAGGAGAAGAGTTTATGAGCCCACTTCTTGCATCTCCTCACATCTAGAAAAACTGAACCCTTCATGGTGAAGTCTGCTCTTCGTGACTAGTAGTAACTTTCACGAGACCAGCAGCAAACTTTTGTAAAATGTGTGCATGGCTGCGTGCACCTTCCCCCTTCACCTTTGTCACATACATCCTCTCTCTCCCTTGCCTTCTTAGAGCGGTTTTCTCAGGGCTACCTGACATGATGTCTCCTGGGCTTAAGTCCCAGTTTTGCCCCAGATAAAATTTAACTCTTAACTCTCAGGTTGTGCTTTTTTTTTTTTAAGTCGACAACTTTTACCTTAAGAATTTGTAACCATAAGCTGTGCTTATGTGGGTCTGTGGTTTAAACTCTTAGCATGGAAATTAAAACAGTTTCTTTCCTACAACTATTCCTTGGCTCCTAACAGAAGCAACTGTAAATGCTCCTGGAAGAATGTTTTCCTGAGGATTCCCACAATACAGCCTGATATAAGCTCCTGATATTAAAAAAAAAAAAACTGACTAATAAAGGGGCAAAAATCATAGATTAGCAACACTAAAACACAGTAGAAATCCAAAAAAAAAATCCTGTGTTAGACTCCCAAATGGTTTAGACTAGATTTTTAAATTATTACATGCAGACTAAGAAATACATGTATTTATTATTTTAAAAATTAACAGGTAGATTTTTCAAAAACATCTACAAAACTTACAACAGACTAGGTAGTTTTTTTAAAGCATAAAACAGAACTTCTTGAAATATAATATATGTATATATATATATGTACATATATATATATGTTCATTGAAAGTTAAAAAAAATGGATGAGCTGAACTACAAAGTTGATGAAAGAATAACTTACTTGAAATATACATTTGAGAGAGTTACCCAGAATGTAGCACAGAAAGATAAGGAGATGGAAAACCTAAAGTAAAAAAGGATCAGGATAGAGCAGTACTAACATACTGACTGATGAAGATGACAAAATACATCAAAAAGAAAAAAAATGAAGAGAATTAATATCCAAAGAGTTAACAGCTGAGAGTTTTTCATAATTATTGAAAAAAATAGATCTTCAGATTCAGAAAGCATAATGTTTCCCAAACTGGATAAAGAAAAAGAAATTAACAACTTCAACAAAGAGACAAACTTTGGATCACTTTGCTGTACAACAGAAATAGACGCATTGTAAATCACCTATACTTAAATTAAAAAAGAAAAAGAGACAAACTTAACAGTAGCCAAAGAAAAAAGACAGATGTACAAAGAAATGACTATCACATTGACAGTATGTTTCTCAGCTGAAGCCAACTGAACAGAATTTCTCAAAAGTGTTTTGGTAAATTAATTCTTAGCGCATACTTGTGTATCCAACAAAGTTATCTTTCAAGAGTGAGAGTAAAATAACACAATTTCAAATAAACAGAGCCTAAGTTTATAATAAATAGGTTCTTTTTCTATAGCATGTACTTCAAGAAGAAAATCACTTGAAATCTTAGGAAAAAGATATCTAATAAAAGGAAACAGTGATAGAAAAAAGGAGCCATCAGCAATTGAAATAAACATAATTGTTTGAGAGCAAGTTAAGAATCTGGCTTGGCTCTGTGGCATTGCGGTTTGATCCCCTGTCTGGCTCAGTGGGTTAAGGATCTGGCATTGCGGAGGCTGTGGCATAGGTTGCAGATGCAGCCCAGATTTGATCCCTGGCCTGAGAACTTCCATATTCCACTCGTGCAGCCATAAAAGCAAACATAAATAAATAATAAAAAAATAAAAAATAAATGGCTGTAGAAAGTAGTATCTTATTTGTGGCCTTAGGCAAACAAAATAGAGCAAATAACCTGAAAAACAAAAAGAAGGTAAGCTGAAAGGTAGATAATAAAAAGTAAAGCATTCTAAGCATAAGAAGGCATATTATTTAGGAAGAAGTTAAAATAAATTGTAGTCCAACAAGCACTGAGAGAATGTAATAGATTTTAAATTTGAATTGAATAGAATAGAGTGAAGGGTATTCAGTAAATACAAAAGAAAGACTTAGGACTTGTTTTGTTGTTAAATATTTTGACTATCACTCAGGCTATATCTTTACATATATTCTTAAGGAAGAGGAATCATTTAAAGCATTACAGTATGCTTGGCAATTCTTACTATTGTCTTTTGTAAACCTACATATTTGATTTGGGGAACATGAGTAATTCAAAATTTCATGACAAAAGCATTTCTAGAACCTTATGTTGTATCTTAGGTGGAGGAAAGACAAAGTATTTTGGCCTGTTTTGAAAAACAGAAAGTTAAAGATAATGAGAAAGCAATGGGATCAAGGAAGGAGTGTGCTATTTGAGATTTGCTTAAAAAAAAAAATCCAGTGGGGAAAAAAAAGAGAAAAAATAAAATATAAAGAGAAGACATATTATAAAAAAAAATTAAGTACTTTAGTTATCACAGTAAGTATAAAAAAACTAAATTCCTTAATTAAAATACAGAGATAATCTATAGAATGATGATTAGAAAAAACAGTACAGCAAAGTGGCATACCATGTACAAAATAAGAAAAAGACACAAATTAGTATCAACAGAAGGGTATAACACTATCAGACCATAAAAATATAAATTAAAAATTGATATGACTATAAAGAGAAAATTTTAAACTATAACCTTATTAAGAGATTTAGAAATAGCATTCTTACTATTGAGAAGAATATCTAATAGAAAAACTTAGAAGAATTGAATAATACAATTAATAATCTTATACATATATGAAAACCTGATTCTCAAAATTAGAAAATAATGTTTTCTAATAGTCATTGAACATTCATAGGAGTTGGCCATATTTTAGACCAAAACTTAAGCTATGGTCTATAGATCAAATCCAGCCCACAATCTATTTAGGTATGGAAAGACCAATTTTTACATTTTTTAATTGGCTGTAAAAATTTTAAAAGGAAATAAAATAGCCTAGCACTTTATAGAAAAAAAATGTTGACCTAGGTTCTAGGCCATAGGGAAAATGATTGTCATATCAGTCATCATTCAACATATATTTATGGAAGCCTACTGTGTACTGGGCACTATTTTAGACACTGAGGATATCACAGTAAATGAAACAAAAATATGGTCTAAGGAGGGAGATAGATAAGAAGGTAAGTAAAATATATAGTGGGTTGATGGCAATCAGGGTTAAGAAAAAAATAAAACGGAAAATAACTTGTTTTGGAAAGCTAAATATTCAAAGTGCATAATGTATGGATCAAAGAAGAAATAATGAGAAAATTAAGATACATGGAACAATATTTTTATCAAATGATAAAATTGGTAAACATAAAAACTCTTGAAGTACAATGCAAATGTTAAGTTTTGCTGTATAAGAGAAAATAAAGATTGAACACTGAGTTTAAGACTAACTGAACTTACAAAAATAATATCTGATTAAACACAAATGTACAAGAAGGAATAAATAATTAAAAATGAATGGAATTATAGCAAGTCAGCTATAGAGAAAATTGTAGAGACCATGATTCTAAGAAAAGTTGTTTCTTTAGGAATCTTAACAAAATAAATATTTGCTGAGAGTGATCAAGCAAAATATATTCATAATGAATATTAAAATATAAATTTAAAAAAACACAAAAAACATTTCACATACAAAGGTTCGAACAAGTTTGTATGTGAAAAAATACTAGAAAATGTCCATCAATTGTAACTCAAGATTGTTGTGTCTGAATGATTTTATAGAAATAAATTCAGTTTAATAAAAGTTTACCCAAATAAAACAACTTTCTACAATTTTAATTTCTACGTGTAAATTTCAAAGATCACTTTAATATTGTTTTACAAAATCCTTCCAAGGTATTAAAAAACATTTACATTTCAAAACTTATGTCAAGAGGTCAGTATAATCTTCATGCCCAAACCCAACAATGACAGTGCAAGAAATGAAAAGTACAAGAATTCAAGAATTAAAGTAACAGGCATAATGTGGAAGCAAACCAAATATCCATCAACTGGTAAATACAAAGAAAAGTAACAAACTTGGAGAAATGCTACAACGTGGGTGAACCTTAAGAATATTATGCTAAATGGAAAAAGCCAGATACAAAATATGATTCCATTTACACAAAGCTTTCAAATGGGACAAATCCAAATTAGAATAGTGGTTGCTTGAATACGGCTGAGAGTGGGAATAGGAAGTAATTGCAAAAGGAAACAAAGAATCTTTTGGGGGTGATAGGAATGTTTTAAAACCAGATTGGCTGCACAACTCTGTAAATTTAATAAAAGTTACTGAATTTTATGATTAATTTCATAGGATTATCTAAGTGGAGGCAGGAACAATTCTATGAAATGTAAATACTTATTCATGTTTTTTTTTTAAATTTTCAAACAAATTTGAAATAAAGTATCAGTTCTTTAACTCCATTAAAGATATTTACTTACTCTTAAATCATATTTACTATTGAAGCACTGAACACCTGTCTCACTGATATCAGAAAAAGGGTAGGATGCCCAGTTTCCGTTCAACATTTTTTAGGGACATAATTTCAAGAAACAGAAATGAAAGTTTTAGGTACTGGAAGTGGAGGGAAGGCTTTAATTATCCTCTAGTGAAATTATTGTCTGTATTTAAAAAAAAATCTTCAGAAAAATTAGTGGAATTAACTTACAGTAAATTCACCGAAGTTGTAGCGTGAAAACATAAAATTATATTGAATTTCTATACACTACCAATAAATATATAAAAAGACTTTAAAAAATATAAGTATCTAAATTTATATTAAGTAAGCTTAATCAACTCCTGAAAATAACCAAAGCATCATATGCTGTCAGGCAACTACATCTCCCAGCAGTGTTCTTTGGACCATTATAGCTATATCTGTATTTGTGGAAATCCATAATCCTTATTTAGCGTTGTTAGTAAATGTTATAATTTAAAATAACCTTGTTTCCTGCAAAGCAATGTTGAGTGGGATGGCCTGGTTCCAGAGAACATTTTCTTCTTCCTCCCCCTCACTTTATTCAGCTATACATCCCAGAAGAGATCTGCAGGAAATCAGGGAGTTAAGAGGTCTGCATTTATCTTTAAAAACCTACCAGAAAAAAAAGATGCTTTTAAAAATTGATCTTCAGAGGTCTCCTCTGTCCTCATTATCTAACTATAATTGTATTATACTTTATGAAATTGTATATCAAAGGTTAGAACAGACCCTTTAGGCATGAAATGATGCCCAAATCTTGTGGACTAAAAGTGCAAAGTGGAGAAAATAGGATGCATTCAGTTTCTCCTCATAACTCTATCCAACAGTCCTTCTATTAAAAAAAAAAAGATTAAATTTAAAAAACACAAGTTCCAAGAACCTGGTGTTTTTTAAACCATCGACAGAGATGTTGACGTAGCAGAAATGTAACGGGGAAAGAAGTTCACATCACAAATAGTGGATTGTAACCTTCTAGAGAATAAAGGCATCTTTATCTTTGTGGAAACTATAATATTTAGAAAAGTGAGTCCTGGAAAATGTGATTTAAATTTATACAGTGAGGTATAAAATATTGAATACTTTCGCCCTCTCCCCATGCCTCTTTCAACCATTGAACAAAATAAAACTGTGTTTCACTAAAAGCAAATATCATGACAAGGTAAGGCAGTACGAAAAATCCATAGTTTGGAGTTTCCATCATGGTTCAACGGGAACAAACCCAGCTAGTATCCATGAGGACGTGGGTTCGATCCCTGGCCTGGCTCAAGATCCGGCACTGCCGTGAGCTGTGGTATAGGTCCCAAACATGGTTCAGATTTAGTGTTGCTGTGGCTGCGGCAGCTGCAGCTCCAATTCAACCCCTAGCCTGGGAAATTCCATACGTTGTGGGTACAGGCCTAAAAAGCACACATACACACCAAATCCATCGTTCTTAGAGAAGCCACTATGAGCATGAGGCATGTAAAAGTGTAAATAATGCCAGCAGCAAAGTGTCTTGGTCAAGTCTGTAAGGACTGGGTAATACCATTCGAAATCTGGGTAACACCATTCAGAATCAGCACCTTGTGGCTAGAGGTCAAGAGTCTCTGGGTGGTTCTGGTCCTGGAGCTGACACTGAGTAGCTTTGACCTTGGTCAAGTCACTTACCCTTCCCTGGGAATCTTGTTTTCAATATGAATAAACTGAGGACATTCTATGACCTATGAAGCTGCTTAAGAAGGACAAATTTTCTGTGCTTCCAAAAATTTGCCAGTATAGTCAGATAACAGCCTCTTTTTCTTTCTACTTGAGTGTGTGTGTATTGACATGTATTACTTCCAGGTCATAAAAACTCAGGAAAATAGAATTCAAAGCAGAGTCTTAAACAGATCTTTGTATACCAATATTCACCACAGCATTATTCACAATGGCCAAAAATGTGGAAATAACTGAAATATCTGTCAACAGATAAATGGGTAAACAAAGTGTGATTCTGACACGATCTGCAACAGGTACGGACACTGAAAATACTATGCTTAGTGAACTAAGCCAGATATAGGACACATATTTTGGTTCCACTTATATGAGATACCTCAGATAGTCAATTCATAGAGACACCAAGGTAGAATAGTGATTATCAGAAGTTAGAAGAGAGTGAAATGTGGAGTTACCATTTATGGCTATAGAATTTCAGTTTGGGAAGATGCAAAAAGTTCCAGAGGTGGATAATGGTGATCATTGCACAACAGTGTGAATATATTTAATGGCACTAAACTGTAGACTTAGAAAAGATTAAAATAGCAAATTTACATTAGGCATATTTTACCATAATTCAAAAAAAAAATCAGGAAGATAGAACAAAAGTATCTTTTGTTTCATGCTAAGAAGACGTTGTATTTCTATTTCCCCAACTTCTTTAAGAATAAAAATATGCTTGGCATAGCGTCACACAGAGGGAGAGAGATGGGAGGGGAGAACCATTCTTTGAACTGCTCGAATGAAAGAAAGTGGAGAACTTTTCAGTGAAGTGAAAGTAAATTGAAATAACTTTTAATTACTTTCATTTTTGATTTTTTTTTTCTGGCCCCTGGAATGTAAGGTCATTGACAGCTCTGTGTTCTTTGCTAAGAGGCTGACATTTTCCTTGTGGGAAATACCAGCCACTATGAGTGTGAAAGACCTTAATGTTGCCAAGAGTTGAAGATGTTAACATACCTCTGTGATGGCCCACTTACTCCAGAGGGATTTTAGCAGGAAAATTGTCTAGTTTTATCTAAAGGAAAAAAAACAAGTTTTCTTTATGCTAAGACTGCTGATCTAGTTTTAGTTGTATGTCATGTTGAAGCAAAGAGTATTCTTTTACTCTCATGTACTGTTAGCAAAATTATAAGATACATTATTGATAATAGACACAAAATACTTGAAAGCTTTTTATCAGATCTGAGCACTTCCTTTAGAGAAAATTCTGACCCCGTAACCAAGAACATGGGTGCCTCAATAATATTTTTGGTATTATTAGTGCCTTTCTCATTTTTTTACTCTTGGCTTTGCTCTCACTCTGTTTGCATTAGGTTACTTATACCCATCAATGCCATAATTGTCTTTGCTGAAATTCTAGGGTTAAGATCAATCTACCTGTCTCTTAGTTTTATGCTTTCTCTGCCAAAATAAAGCAATATGCAGGTTGTAGCCATGTTGCTTTATAAATCAATTGGTAATTAAGAGTAGTTCATGTTATCAGAATCACAGATAAGATTTATTCTTGTAATTTATCTAAAATCCAAATTTTCCTCCAAGTTAGTTTACTAACTTGTAACCTAGTCAGTTTTTCATATAAGTATGTTTTTGCTGATTTTTCTTTTTTCTTTTTAAATTTCAATTTTTAATTTCTGCTGTATCATATAAGTAATTTTTGCAATTGAAGATAAACCTGAAATTCCTTTCTTCAGGGAAGTAGAGCATTTGTTATTCAACCATCGAAGCAAAACTTCATGAGTGTTATATATTTAGAGACATATTAAATGCATAAGAAGTCATACAGTTGTTGAAGCTGGAACCTGCACCACAGCAGTGAAGACACCGGATCCTTACCCCGCTGCTCTGGCCTGATTCTTTATCAAACTCTCTCCACACCCTCCCTCTATCACTTTCCCCCCATCTCTTCCTCTCTATCTCTCCTCTCCATCTATCTCCCTCCATCACTCTCCCTTCATCTCTCCCCTCCATATTTCCTTCTCTTACTCCCTCTAGTCATTTTGACCTTCTGTGGTCTTCTGTTAAGATTCAGTCAGCTCCATGTAGCATTAGAATCTTCACAAGATGTTTTCTGACCTAAAAAAAAAAAAAAAACAACTCCTGCTCTCTTCAGCTCCTATGCCCTTCACAGTTTCTCTGTCTATTACTCTCTCCCTGCCTTTCTCTCTCTCTCTTTTTCAAAACTAGCTCCTCCCACTTTGGGTCTCAGCTAAATGTCACCTCTCCTCAGAGACATTCCCTGAAACCTCTTTAATGAAATAGATACTCCTCCTTGTATCTCACTATTATTCTCTGTCACTGCATTTTTTCATGTCTCTCATGGCACTACCACAGTTTAACATTATGTAGATATATATGCTTGTCCCCTTCACTCAACAGTAAGGTCCCTGAATGCTGCACCACGTCCCTTTATTCACCAGTTTATCCCCAGTAGCCAGCACAGTATCTGACGCGAACATGGAAGGTGTTTATTGAATGCTTCCTGAATGAATAACTGAATGATCAAGTGAGAAATAGATGAATACAGTCAGATTTTAAAGTTTTTACGAAGGCAATCTTAAATAAAGCTATCTGGCTTAAAAGTGATTTTTCTAGGAGTTCCAGCTGTGGCACATTGGGTTAGGAATCCCACTGCATCAGCCTGGGTCGCTATGGATGGCTGGCTCAGTGGGTTTAGGATCTGGCTTTACCACAGTTTTGTCATAGGTCACAGGTGCTGCTTGGATTCAATCCCTGGCCCAGGAACCTTTGTATGCCACCAGAATGGCCATGGTTGAAAAAAAAAAAGGTAATTTTTCTAAAATACCATATCAAAATACCTCATTCTTTTTGATTTTTGAGATCTGTTGTAGAAGACAAGGAAGCATTCATAACATAGTGCAAAGCCTCTACAGGACAGATATAGATATAGTTATCAGGGATCCCAAAATGAATACAGCAGTGGAGGGAATGCAAAACAGGAAAACATATAAATCCTATAGCCTCATTCAGGGACTGTAATGGAAAAGAATAGAATCTGATATGGTTCGGCTAAAGAAGTTCAGAAATCTGGGGACAGGCCAAATCAAACTAGAGAAAGAATATTGAGTTTTAATGATGGGAGGGATTCAACTCACCTTTTACAAAAGTGATAAATCATGGCATAGGACTCCTCTTGAAAGGACTGATTGATTACTTAAGGGCAGGTTATAATTATAGGCAATTTATTAGCAATCTGCCAACGCAGACATTGTTAACACACAAAATTAAAATTAATGAGGGAAGCAATATAATGTATGTATCTTAAGCCAATTTACTAATATTTTTAGTAATTCATAAAAGAAAATTCTTGAAAAATATTTGCATGTTATAAATGTTAGCCTTAACATTTCAGTGACATGAAAAACATTCAAAATGAACAGAATCTTTACAAATCTTTTAAAAATACATATGCAAATATAAACTTAAGAATGTTGTATATATGTGTTTGAATCTTTATCTTATTTTTTAAATGACTTTACAATTTCCAAGCATTTAACAATACTCAAAATATAAATTTTAGGTTAACATTATACTCAAAGAAAACCATCGATTAACATACAACTTGAATTCGTCACATATGTAATTTATTTTGTGCATTTACTTCAAATAGTCAATCACTGGTTTAGATTATAGTCTCTTGAAAATACTTCTTTTGTTTCTTACCTCAAATAAAGAAGTAGGAACTTACTCGGAACATGTTTGCTAAATAAACCTATGTGGTTAAAGCAAAATTGTCCAAAACAGTCCTCTATTTCAGCCCAGTGGAGCACATGGACTGTAAGATCAAAGCGAAAGGGTTCTTTTTGTCTGCCTCTCACTGAGAGTGGGCAGTTTCCCTACCCACTCCAGCAGGTCCAGAGACGGTCTTATTGGAGAGAAAGGGGCCTCCATCTTTGAATGCCAATGCAAAAACCATCACATTACTCTTATACCGAGCAGCATAGAAAATCCATTCTATTAGGGAGAATTCTAGAAACTGGCTGAAGTTCAAGCTGTGTTTTAATTCCACTTTTTTGGCATATGGCATTAAAAGGAAGTCAAGGGTCATAGCTCCATAAATGGGTTAGAATACAGTTGGTGCAGTTGGCCTCAGCTTCAGTCATGCAGAACCAATTTTTAGCTTGATGATATCAGGGTTGCATATTTTTAATTGAAAGTCTTATAAAGAGTCCTAACATAATCTTAGTATTATTCTTTTGTTTTCCCTTCATAAACTCAAGGTACTGGTTAATGGTGTTCAATGAAATGATGCATCATTGACTTCATATTTCTTACCTGTCTGTCCCCTGAAGCATAAAGTTTCGGATAAAAAATATTTTGTTCCTTGATTAAAAAATGTCTGTGTGTTCTCTAAGCTTCTAATCAGTAATAGAAGCTTATTTTATAAGTCTAATCCTGAGTACAACATAACTTATCACTGAAAGTTTCCTTTATTGCTAAAACAACATATGCATGCAGATCTTTTAAATCATATTTTTTCTCTCTGCATTTAAATGGTGTAATATTGGACTATGTGGATTATTATATAAAGTAAAAAGATTTTATCTTTGTTATACCCAAGTGCAGTGTCTCATTTTAAACAGTACAACATCCTTGAATATATGATTCCTTCGTATCTGTTCTGCTTTCTTCCATTTGTTACCAAATATTATTTGTAGCGTTTATAATTTAGAGATCTTTTAAATGAAGATGTGAATACAGCACAGATTTTTAAAAAAGTAAAACATATGGACATAAAAGGCACTCATTGGAAACTTTTGAAATGTATGTAGGGACCATGGATAATCATTCTGTCACACAGGTTTCTTGTATAATTATGCTACTTAAAATATTTAATTGCTAAATCCTTAAAGTCAGACCTAGTTATATAGACTTAGCTATTGGAAAATTTATGAACCCTAAAATCATTTTGAGCCTGCCGTTTGGGGGATAGGAAAGAAAATTCAAGCAAAAAGGTATTCCAATCATTTATGATAGGAGGGTTTTTCTTTAATACCATTTCAATTGGGGGGCAGTTACTAGATTGTTCTAGAAGGCTTAATTGATAGTGGTCTGATCAGACTTTTTGCCTCAACCTGCTTTTTGAAGATGGAGAGGAGAGAAGAGGTGAAGGTAAAGATAGCCATTGTGCATGCATTTGTCTTAAACCTCTACACCCTGATTTTCCAAATTGAAAAATACAAATCTGCCAGTCTGTGGCAACACGTGTCACAGCTGCTGCAGAAAACTCATGTTTGACTCATTCATCCCCATTGAATCTAAATATATTTTAGATTATATCTTGACAGGAAATTTGAGACTGAACTCGGCATTTTCTCGTCTTCACAGGCATCTGCCTGCCTGTATGTTGAGGGTTTCACTAATGAATGTGACATTTGCTGGTAAATAAATAAATAAATCCACCTCTACAACGTATTTCCTTGTTCTAGAAAGATCAAATGAACAGAACCAGCAGCACAAGGAAACATTTTATTTTTCTACTTTTTTTAAAAAAAAGTATAGTTGTTTTACAACGTTTCTTCAATTTCTGTTGTGCAGCAAAGTGACCCTGTCACACACAGTTCCCTCTGCTTAACTGTAGGAGCTCGCTGCCCATCCATTCCAAATGTTACGGTTTTCATCCACCAACCCCAAACTCCCCGTTCATCCTGCTCCCTCCCACTTCCCCCGAGCAACCACCTTCTTGGTCCTGCTTCTGCAAATCAGTGAATTTAGACAAAGATAATGAAAATAAAAGCCAACTCGGAATAAAGCAAAGTTGTGGGTATTGTTTAAGAATATAGAAAGTAAAAATAGAACTGGTTCTTGTACTGTTGGCTCACCTTAGCACCCCATTATACCTATAATGAGATAGGTAAGCATGCATTTTTCCTGAAGTGAACCTCAAGTAAAAACAGGAAGATTTGGTTTACATTTTTCATCAGGATTGTGGGATTCCTCTGAGGGTGCTGTAATTAGGACTCAATCTACTGCAAATGCCAGAACTTAATTCCACTTAGTATAAGAACAATGTGAGAGTCAGTTTACTTCCTCGGGTGACTTGACAATCTAAGCAGTGATTGTGACTGCTTGGATGCATCCAAGCATTGAATGATGTCATCACTTCTACAGTTCTGTCTTGCCTTCTTTGTCTTGCATTGTGTACCTTTATAGAGACTGTCACAAGCAAATGCTTCTCCCTTGATAGCAAAGATACCTTCACCAATCCAGCCTAAAGTAACCTTAGTGATGGCTGCCATTCTGGAAGTGCTTCTTGTGCACTTGACTTTTTCTCTGCACTTTTTATATCCTTTGATTTTCACAATCACTCTATGATATCTGTCATTTGTCCAAAGTCACAGAGGCTTAAGGAATAAATCTGGATTTAACTATCCAGATTGTCTCTGGCACCTATGTGAAAAACACCTTCTCTAAGTCACTGCGTTAGTGCTTGCAATCTCATGAAGAGGAAGATTCTTTTCTCTCTTCTAAGATCCATATCAATCCAAAAAATGGCCTCTGATAGTCCTGCTTCAGTTCCCACCAACTTTGCACCCATTTCTGGATCCAGCTTATGTCCTGCACACTCTCATGGTGGAGTAAGCAGGACCATGTGATACACAGCCACAACAACTGAAGAGGGGCAAGTTTCAGAAGGGAAAATGTACATGGCAGAATAAAAAGTTACAAATGACTATCACAGCAGCCCAAGCTGCTAATTTGCTAGAAACTTCCCTAGCATTGCAACATTGGATGTTGAAAGCCGCTTATCTGTATAAGTCTGCTGTCCATGACTTGCCATGCCTTCCTTGTAGTGGTGTATGGTAGCCAAGTCTGGTGGACTTGTCATCTGATGGGCAGGAACAAACTGAACTGCTGAAGAAGAGGTTGAAAGAGAAGACAGGAATAAATATGGTAACTTATATAAGCAATCTGGCTTGTCTCTACACAGGTAATATTTGGTGTGCTAGTCACATCATGTCTGCCTCCATCTTTCCCTGATCCTCCCCAAGGCGTCCTAATTGTTCTGTCTTTAAACTGCTCAATAGTATCCAAATGCTAGAAAGCCTAGGTGGGTTGTCTAGTAAGAATGACCTTGGAGATGTGGAGAAAACACTAGCTAGCATCGCTTGGATCAGAGTAATATTCATAGGTGGAAGGGTAAACAAATACTCATGGCTCCCCATCCTCTTAGCATCCTCTGAACATGTGTGCTTGAACCTGGTCCAGCTGGGTGCACCATAGGCTGTTCTTAGTGAGGGGCCATGTCCCTCTTTGTGGAGTGAGATGAGTGCCAGTTGCTAGCATCTGGCAGTTTTGAGTACTGAGTTCTTAATTTGTGTAACTAACCCAGCATAAAAGTATATACAGTTTTATCAAATCATATACTTAAATTTTTGTACTTTACATTGTGCTTTTTATGCCTTATTTTTTTTTTAATCGACGGATATAAAAACAACTCTACCTGTGCGTAGACAAGCCAGATTGTCTAGTAAATTACCATGGAGACTCCCTGGGTTGCCTAGTAACAAGCTACCTGTAACCAATGCCCGCCCCGCCCCCCCACTAGGAGGAAGATC
Organism: Catagonus wagneri; assembly: GCA_004024745.2. NCBI lineage: Eukaryota > Metazoa > Chordata > Mammalia > Artiodactyla > Tayassuidae > Catagonus > Catagonus wagneri. The sequence goes on along the minus strand of PVHT021183543.1, from coordinate 32,470,054 downwards.
TGCACCTGAACTCAACATTCAGAAATTGCCAGATGCTAGCAGCTGGCACTCCCAGACTATTTTGCACCCAGTTCCAAACTGTTTTTACCCTGCTTACAAGATTTTTCTCATATCATCCCACAAAAAGGGACATGGCCTCTCTCTAAGAAGTCTTTGGTACAACTCTTTTGGGCCAGGTTCAAGCACGCATGTTCACAGAATGCAGGGAGGACACAGGAATCAGGAACATTCTGGGCAGCTCCTGCAGACTAACACTCTGCAAAGCCCTCCAAGTTAGAATGATGACCCTGCAAATTCGCTGTACCAGGCTCCCAAACATACCCCTCCAAGATCCCTGACACCCAAACAGAGAGAGAACTGAGCCAATATTACCTGAGTCCCCAGAGGGATGTCTTGGTTCCTTCCATCTACTTAAGAGCCTGGTGTGCTCCCTCAAGGTTCAAGCTGGGCACAGTTATCACCTGTTTCACCCAGCCAATAAACATGCTGGCATCCATTGTTCCCACTGAGTGAAAAGCAACCTTTCCAATAAATGAAAAATGTTAGATTGTTTGATTATTGACAAATAGGGAGTATTTTTTAGGATTTATTTACTTATATTAGAGTACAATTGATTTAGTGTTGTGTCAATTTCTGCTGTCCAGCATAGTGACCTAGTTATTTACATATATATGTATCAGTCTTCCTATTTATAAGACTTGTGTTTGTTTCTGAGAATTTGTTTACAAAATATGTTTTTTTAACTAAATATAGTTGACTCAATATTATATTAGTTTCAGGTATAAAACCTACTGATTCAGTTTGTTTATAGTGTATGCACCATACAAAGTTATTATAACATTATTGACTATATTTCCTCTTCTGTATATTATACTTCTATGACATATGTATTTTATAACTGGTAGTTTGAACCTCTTAATCCCCAAATGTTTTTCCATAAGAGTGTGTAAAATTGGGAATTCCCTTGTGGTTCAGTGGGTTAAGGATCTGGTGTTGTCACTGCAGTGGCTCGGGTCACTGCTGTGACCTGGGCTCAGTCACTGGCCTGGGAGCATCCGTATGCCACAGATGTGGCCAGAAAAAAAGAGTGCATAAAAATGTTTATAAAAAATATATACGTGTATATGAGTCTGTCATTTTGAGAGCCCTAAAAGTCAACTTTCTAAAACGTGTTATTGAATTATGAAGTATATCAAGAGCTTGGTTATTTTGACCATCATCATTCATTAGTTAAAATGTATGAACTTCCAGTTTAAGATAAGTAAGTCCTGGGGATGTAATATATGGCTTGGTGTATTCAACGATAGCACTAGCAATGCTATTGTATCATTTATGTGAAAACTTCTAAGAGAGTAAAACATAAAAGTTCTCACCACAAGAAAAAAAAAAAATTTGTGGGGTGATGAACCTTAAACAATGTGATGGTCATTTCCCAATATGTGGTGATATACATTTCAAGTCATTGTGTTGTATACCTTAAACCTACACAATGTTAGATGTCGTTAATATCTCAATAAAGCTGGAAGAAAGTTTGATTATTAATTTTTAAGAGTTTTTAAACAATATAATTTTATTGAAGTATCGTTGATACACAATATTGTATAAGTTACAGGTGTACAATTGATTACTAAACTTTTGTGATAAATTTAAGAAGCCTGCTAAGTTTACATATTGTATATTAAAGAGTAAATGAATTATGTTAATATTTTAAAAGCTCTTAAGATCTGACTGAATGACATATGCTCTACTGGCTACAAATCATTCTTATTAAATCAACATCTCAAAATGGACATCACCATAAAACTATGAAAATGTGGTATATTTTTCGTAGTTACAATCATGTTGTAAATGAAATTTTATAATCTTTTTGTTAATCATATCATAAACATTTTCCACATTGCTACATTGAATTTATAATTACTTTATATGTAGTAGTTATATTAATTTGATAGAATATGTTATCTACCCATTTTCTTATTGCACATGTGGGCTCAATTACTTGTAATGTAATGATTATTACATTATGATTATTAATTCATAGAATAAAATCCCAAATGTCAAGCCTAGAGTTAGGACCATGTCTTGTTCATTCCTTCTTTCTTTCTTTTAACTTTATTGGAGTATAGTTGACTTACGATGTATTAGTTTCCTGTGTACAGCACAGTCAGTTATACATATGTATCCATTATTTTTCCCTTATAGGTTATTTCAGAGTATCAAGTACATTTCCCTGTGCTATACAGTAGGTTCTTATTTATTATCTATTTTTTACAGTAGTGAGTAGATATTATTCTTACTCCAGTTTGATGTTGATTAATAGTGTTTGTCCAAATTACTGCTGTTCTGACCAAAGCCAACAGCAATGTCCTGGGGTAGCATCCCCATCTTTGTGGCTTAAGCAGATGGGTAGTGTAAAGTATTTTTCCCTCCCTCTCCCATCACTATGTTCAATAGCTTCTTTTTGTGATGATAGCATCTTTATTAATTTAACACCCAATTAAAACATTTTTGCATTTATTTTTCAACAGCATGCTTAGATTACTATAGATAGTGTTCTTATTTTAGTACTTTGTGGAATGCTTTTTGATGTAAATTTTCACGTTCAGGGCTCTGTGAAATATTTCCCATCCCATTACCTGATATTTTCAACTATCTCACCATGTCCATTCCTTGACTTTGCCTTTCTAGTGACACGAGAATCATTCCCACAGCACAATAATGGAAGCAAAAAAAATCTGCTTCCTCTTGGACAGATAGGCCTGAACATTTGCAATTAATTGTCTCTTGAAAAAGATTATTTGCTTCCCTTGGGATTGTGATTTCCTAAATCCAGTGAATACTCTGTTTAAAATTCCGTTTCTTGAGAGTCAATTTATCATTACAAAAATAACTTATTTCAAAGTAGGTGACTAAGTCATGCCCTTTGAGTACAGGACCCTTCACATCTGCTCTGCAATAAAATTGTGTAGAATGAAAACAAACCAGATTTGTACATTAGCAAAAGAACAGACCCTAAAATGAAATAGTCTAAACAAAATTTAGCCTGTAATTTTTAATACTTCTCTATTTTTTTCAGTGGGCTTTCTGTCTCTGTTTTCCTAATTCATTGCTCAGTAGTACCAAAACTAAAATTTTATTTAACAGGGGGTAGGAGGGCGGAGGGGGGGAATAAAAAAATAAAATGAATTGTTTGGCATGATGAAGCAACCAGTAAGTGCAATGCTGACTCTAATTTCCAGTGTAAATGACGATGGAAATTTGCCTTACATTTACAGTCTCCTTAGGTGAGAATAGAGTTGATGGGAGAATGTGGAAAATTATGGGCCAGGAAACTAGTTAAGCAAGGTCGTAAGAATCTAATTGATTTTCCTATAGTGGAAGCCCCTGAATCTGGGTTCCCCTCATCTTGGCTCATTAGATCATAATGAGGGAAGAATAATTTGTATCAGTGAACACAGAAATTTATCTTTCCTGGTACTTAGAGCAAAGTAGCATTATTTATAACTTAGGGGCATGCAGGTGTGTTTCCCTAGGCTTTTTTTCCTATCAATATTTTAGAAGACTTTGTGGTTTGCTTTGGGGAAAAACTAGAAACAGCTGGGGTTGTGTAGTATGGTTGATACTTTTACAAAATTTGTTCATTCAGACAGCATTTATATATTCACTCATTCATTCAGTTACTCAAAAACTGACATGGGGGAGATATAAATCAATGCTATATTTAGGAGGTATGGACGGTAAGGCTGTAATTTAAACATACCTGTATTTTCAATGACGTGATTTATTTTTTTTAACTTTAAATTCATAGTTTAATTTTAATATATTTGTGTTTGGTGTATTCTTTTTTTTCAACCCTGATATTGTATTATTTATTGATTGTTTCATATTCTTTTTCACAATATTCTTTTGCATTATGGTTTATCATAGGATACTGAATATGGTTCCCTGTGTTACAGAGTAGTACGTTGTTGTATATCCCTTCTGTATATAATAGCTTACATCTGCTAACTCCAACCTCCCACTCCACCTCTCCCCCAACCCCCTCCCACTTGGCAACCACAAGTCTGTTCTCAATGCCCATGAATCTTTCTGTTTTGTAGATAGGTTCATTTGTGACATATTTTAGATTCCACATATAAGTGATATCATATGGTTTTTGTCTTTCTCTTTCTGACTGACTTCACTTAGTGTGACAATCTCTAGCTGCATTCACTGGTATGACTTCTATTAACATATGCAGACAAGTGCCCACAGAACAGGTACAAATTAAAACACTCTCACGAGCCACATGGTTGATGCATCATTTTTCCCAATCAGCAGATTTTCTTTGCTTACTTTATTATGAAGTAATAACTAATTTTGTACAAACTGCCTTATCGCCCCCCTCTTCTCATTCCCACCCATCTAAAAAGGTGTTTTGAGGCATCCCTTGCCCTGATCAGACCACATAAAAGGGCGGTCAGATCCCAGGCCTTCAGAACATACTTGTACTACTTATGATAAGGGAAAGAAGAAAAACCTGGTGAATTTTTATCTTATTCTTATTGGGAATCGTAATTCTGCATTCTGATTCCTCAGTCACTGAAAATGGGATTTAGGAGTTCCTGCTGTAGGGTTAAGATTCCTACTGCAGCAGCTTGGATCTCTGCAGAGGTGCAGTCTGTTCCCAGCCCAGGACAGTGGGTTAAAGGATCTGGTGTGGCCAGAGCTGTGGGTCAGTTTCAGTTCCTGCTGCAGGAACTTCCATATGCCGTGGGCAGAGCCATTAAAAAAGGGGGGGCTCTAATTTACCATATTGCATCCAGATAGTTTTCTCTTATGCCCTCAAATTCCAGCATACATTCAGATAAAATTATCCTTTCTGAGAAAATCATCCTTTGTATATATATACAATGAGGGCAGAGAGCCAAGTTGTCTCATCCCCATTGCAGAGGATGAGCTGGTCTCATTGTTTTAGGCATTATTTTGTGGGCGTTATCCAGGGTAACAGGCTGGTGGTGTCCCCAGTCACATCCTGAATGCTTTTATCTCACCACAAAATATTATGTACATCTTCCCAGGGAACTGATCTCAGGAACAAGATAAGGATAACTAATCAAACGAACACACGATTACCACACAGGCCTGTGACCTCAATCCTCAGTGACTGAAGGGAAGGAGTGACAGATTCAAACATCTGCCAGAACCAAGCAGGCAACATAAGCAGGTTGAGTGGGGGATAGGAAACAATGGGCATTGTAGGCAGCTAGAGAACCCAGGCCCTATTTAGAGGGATCACATGCCATTCAGCCCGAATTACCCAGGACAACTCTTTATTTCAAAAGAAAATCTTCTTCCTGATAAAAAAAAAAATACCGTCAATAACAAATTTAACGTTTTGTAATGCTGTCTGGACCAACGCTGCCTAGGCCAAACGAAACAGTCTAAGGAACAGATTTGGCCCAAGAGCTTGCTGCCTCTGCTCTATTATATTCTAACTCAAAAAATAAGCTAAGGAAACAATTGCATCTTTAGGGAAAATAGCAGGTTTGGTTGCCCTCTTCATGGATGCGTGGATCTAACTCATGTCATTCCCTCTGAAAGGAATGACCTCCTTGACCAGCCTCCTCCTGTTTCCACCCACCCATACTGTTTCCAGTTGTATAAGAGTTAGGTGGCAATGATAACAAACCACCCCAGAATCTCAGGGACTTAAAGGTTTATTTCTCATTTACACCAAGACCAAAAGGCATGATCCACATTCGGTAATTCTCTTGCAAACAATGAACTCTGGAATTTTGGGTTTCTTCTAATGTATGGTTTCACCCTCTCAAGTCTTCCACTTGAGAACAGAAGAGAGAAAACATGGAAGATCAAGCAGGATGTTTCTTGGCCAAGCCTAAAAGTGACCATCATAGCTTTTGTCCACCTCAGCCAGCACTCAGTCACCTAATCCCACCTAGAAACAGATAATTGTAGAAAATGCAGTCGCAGGAAAAAAATATCATGCCAGTTTTCAAGGGCCAGCTTAAAAAACCTAACTGATCCAGGAATAATTCCTGATAATACTAATTATAAACAAGCTTTCCCATCCACCCAACTAATGCATGTTTATAATATACCTGCCAGTCAGTGTACACACTGGGGACATGATGATAAGGTACCCTCCATATCTTTCAGGAGCTGATGCTTCGGTAGGGAGACAGATGTCCAAACAACTGCTTCTAATACTATGGGGGCTTTAATGGAATCCTAAATCCAGTGGGGGCAGCATTGAAGCCATGCTTTTTTACCATGTGGACCTCGACACTTGGTTGAGTGTTTGCATGGCTTGACAGCACGATCCTTGAGGACATAGATTATGAGTTATTCATCTTTGTATCCTTCCTGCTACCTGCCATCTGGGGGGGGTGCCCAGAACATTTGTCAATCTGATGAATGAATGGATTTCTGGTAAGAAAGGTGTAAACACAGACTCCTGATTTGAGAAGAAAGAAAAAAAAATAGTGTTCATCAGCTTTTAAGAGTTTAAGCTTTGGGTACATGATAAAATAATATTCTTTTGAGTTCTTTCTGTTTTACCCAGATTTCTATAGTGACCCATCCTGTGATGTCCCCATAGGTTATCTTTAGAGAATTCACAACATTTAGCCTTAAATTACAGTTTCCTGTCTGTGTAACGTGTTGATTTCATTTAAGCAACATACGGTATCATTTATCCAGGCTAAAGTGGATCAGATTAGGTTTCAAGGCAATTATGTCATATTCTTGGCTAGTATAGTCATTATTAGCTTAGGAATTGTTTAAAAGAAGTTAGTTTCAAATAGCTACTACCTTTATTAAATTTACTAGGTAATTTATTTATAAATGTAATAATTTAGATGTCCTGATAATGAAGTTAAAATTACCCAGGACCTCCCCCGCTTGTGTTACTGAACGTATTCAGTAGAGAATCTGAGCTTCCAAACTATGGACCAGATGCCATTCTTGTGTTTAGTTCAGAATCAACAATCTGTTGTTTGCTAAATAAGTTTTGTTCTAACACCAATACCAGAAGGAAGTGAGTTCCCCCCGTTTATCATTAAGTTTCAAAGTGCCCATCCAACTTCTGTTGGAAATTTGAGGGAGAAAAAGTTTTAGGATGCAGTGTCATATATCACTCACTCATAAGAAATGCTTTCTGTTTGACAGCCTAGGGATGAAATTTGGAAACACTTATATCAGCAAAAGACTAGGGTGTCTGTGGGGTTTTGCAGGTGGATGGAAAGTGAACATAAACCAAGAACAGTGGAGTCTTTGCCCAGAGATCTGTCTTTGTGCAGAGCATGAAGTGAAAGCACCTTTTCTTTGTTTTTCTGGAGTCCCCTAAACTTTTTCTGTTTAGTCTGGGCCTTGGTGATAGATTGTTTCACATTTTTTTCAGGAGCTGCTTTACATGTATGACTCATGTGCATGTATGACTCATGTGCAAGTTACTTGTAGTCTGTTTTTTTTTCCCTCCCCTTTTACAGTCACTATATTAGGCAGTGAGCAAACACAAACCCATGTCCATATTCTATTCATCTGTATTTATGCATTTAGCATTCCATCAACACCAGATTCTAGACAGACTTCTCTCCAGTGATTTAATGCTATTCTCCTCTTTTACTGTTTTAAAATCTCAGCATGTATGGGTCTTATCTTCCGAATTAAATTCTAGGCTTCACCCAGCAGGAACCATACACTGTGTTTCTCCTGCACTTAGTACAGTGATAAACAGACCAGTGCCACTAAATAAGTATTTGTCAGTGATAGTGTGCCCATTTGTCATACTATGGTGAATGGGTTAATACTTTAGCAGGGGGTGTTGATCGGGTAAATCTGCAGTCCGAGAACAGAAATCTGGTGTCTACAAAGTGGAACAGGAAGTAAAATGGTATCTTTATTTTTCACAAACTTCTAGCTGAAGTGTTCCATATTCTTAATGGTGAATGTGTCCCACAACCCACAAAAGTCACAGCAGTGCCTGAAACATGACCTCTCATAAAAATCACAGATATTTTCATATCACACTGGTTGCAGAAATCTCAGAATTCTGACGTTCATCACTTCGAAAACATCTTAGTTATTATAGCTTTATTTTTTCTTTCTTTTTTAAATGATTTTTTTTCATTATAACTGGTTTACAATTTTATACTGTTCAGCAATGTGACCTAGTCTCACACACACACACACATATATATACATATACACACACTTTATTTTTCTCACATTATCCTCAGTCATGCTCTGTCACAAATAACTAGATATAGTTCCCATTTCTATACAGCAGGATCTCACTGTTTATCCACTCCAAATACAATAGTTTGCATCTAATAACCCCAAACTCCCAGTCCCAATCCCCCTTGGCAACCACAAGTCTGTTCTCCAAGTCCATGAGTTTCTTTTCTGTGGAAAGTTTCATTTGTGCTGTATATTAGATTCCTGATATAGTGATACAATATGGTATATGTCTTTCTCTTTCCGACTTACTTCACTTGGTACGACAGTCTCTAGTTCTATTCATGTGGCTGCAAATGGCATTATTTTGTTCTTTTGAATGGCTGAGTAGTATTCCATTGTGTATATATACTACATCTTCTTAATCCATTCATCTGTCAATGGACATTTAGGTTGTTTCCATGTCTTGGCTATTGTGAATAGTGCTGCAATGAACATACAGGTGCATATGTCTTTTTCAAGGAAAGTTCTGCTGGATATATGCTCAAGAGTGGGATTGCTGGGTCATATGGCAGTTTTATGTTTAATTTTATGAGGTACCTCCATACTGTTTTCCATAGTGGCTGTACCAATTTACATTCCCACCAACAGTGCAGGAGTGTTCCCTTTTCTCCACACCCTCTCTAGCCTTTTCTATTTGTGGACTTATTAATGATGGCCATTTTGACAGGTGTGAGGTATTACCCCATAGTATTTTTGATTTGCATTTCTCTAACAATCAGTGATGTTGAACATTTTTTCATGTGCTTATTGGCCATCTGTATATCTTCTTTGGAGAAATGTCTATACAGGTCTTTTGCCCATTTTTTGACTCAGTTCTTGGTTTTGGGGGGCTTTTTTTGCTGTTGAGTTGTATAAGTTATTTGTATATTTTAGAGATTTAAGCCCTTGTTAACTTTATATTTTATTTTATTTTATTTACTAATAATGATACATAAATATCTTACCAAACTTAAAAAAAAAGCTGTTTATATTTTTTGAGAAACATTTTAATTTAATTTGTTTCCTTGGTAATCCTAGGTATTTGATTCTATTCACTTGAAGATATTACTATGAGAAGGTTGTGCAGCTTCCCCAGACACCCAAAGGAGCTAGTAGCATGAACAAAGCTTGAAACATCTGATTTGGGTCTAATGGACACATGAGCTAGTGTGAGGAGACTGCTTTGGAGTTCAGTGGACTAGGTCTTGAACCTGTGCTGTGTGATTTTTGGCAAAGTGCATTGCCTCTCTGTGCTAATATCAGAACTTTGCCAGCAATGAATTTTGTGATAAGTGTAAACAGGCAGATGAAAACAGGCTTTACACCAAAGGCGGTGAACTCATCAGGCACTTGAACTAACAAAAAGAATTTCATGGGCTCACAGTGTAAGCCATGTTTTAGGTGTTGTATAGAAATCCTTGGCTTGTAGACCAATTATGGATCAACTACAATTTGACCAGGAGGAAAGGAAAAGTGGGTTCATTTCCATAATAGAGGACAATTAGACAAGACAACTCTACTTGCCCCCACCATGTTATTTGGGACCATTCAGTGGATCCTGGAGCTTCTCATAGTGATAACAAGCAGCTTCTACATGGAGATTCAGTCCAGTTAGGGAGGAAATTAGCCATATATTCCTCTAGCACCTTCAATTAAACTCTGATGATGTTCCTGAAAAGGAACATTAAAAACTGAGAACTCTGGAGACAGACATGTTGCAATTATTATTGCAAATACTCAGCATTTTTATCGTCATCATTAATTACGTTTCTCCTTTAAGGGTTTATCATAATCTGTGAGACCACTATTTGTTCGTTTATCTCATAATTATTCATGAGTAAGCAGCTTGTTCTGTGTTCTCAGAAATTGATTGTTCAATGTTTGGTTCTTTTTTATTATTATTGTTATATCACAAGGGAGAATGAAAAATTTATTTTTTTTCTTTTCTTCTGATTCTTCTAATATCCTTAATTACCCTGGACTTCCACCCCTTCAGCCCCATCCTATAATATAATTCAGTGCTTTTTGAACTCGGTGGAATTTTTATAAAACTTAGCATCTCAATCCAGGGAAAGATGGGAGCTTTAATTGGATATTTGGAGCCATTTTTACATAAAATCTTCCCTTTCTTCCATGAACCATTCCAGTCTGCCCGGACCTCAGCTCTCTATGTCAGCTTGTGTCTGAGACAGTAGAGCTAACTCCTTGTTTCTCAAGCCATAAAATTAAAGGAAGGAATGACCAGCAAAGCAACTGTGTATCAAAGCTGATTCCAGACTCCCCCATGCTGGAAAGAAGTCGGTTTTGAAAATAAATGAATCAATAACAGATCCAAATGAAAACCATCGGCTTTGTGCTGAAATAAGAATATAAAATACATAAAGCTACGTGTTCCAACACTTATCTCTCCAAAGGTTTCCATGACATGGTTAGCATGTTAACCTATTAGCGTTTACTGACTTTGGCAGGGTTTAGACTTCAGGATCTGGAAAAGACCCTCCGTTTATTGGGCTGGCAGCTTCCCACTAAGCCAGACTTCTCACTTCATTTGTGAAAGTCCATATTCCTCTCTATACTTTGCTATCAGTGTTATGTTATGATGATGTCTCCAGTGCATTGGGACACATGTATGACTCTGTGAGACTCAGGTGATAAAAACACTGCAATTAGTGTGTGATTACTTAAATGAGTTGTCCTCTATGGCAATGACCTTATTTGTAAGATATGGTTCCTAAGAGAATACAGTATTTTTTGACCTTGAGATACATGTAACAAACCTGTTTGGCAATTTGTAAAACTGTCTTCCTTAAACAGTAAGCCCTTATTCTAGCTCTTTTTGAAGCTATTCAGCCTTGTGCAATAAACTAGAATTTAGCCAACATTACATCCACTCCTAATGGAACTGAATTTCACTACTTTTTATTGGTAAATATTGTAGACATTGGTGTTCTTTATCAAATGTTTTCAGCATCCAGCTTTTAGCCATAGGATTGCTTTCCTACCCATTTTGAGGTTCAGAAACGTCACATTATATGATGAGGCCAATTAAATATGAGCAGAAGTGATGTTATTTTACTTCTGGGTGGAAGTGTTCAGAGCTAATGCGAAATTCACCATGCTCCTCTTCAAGATACGGTGACAATAAAAACAGAACAACAACAAGAAAAACTTCCTGGCTTAGAGCCTCTGTCATCCTGAATCCCTGAGTGACTGCAGTCAATAAGCCCTATTCCTAACCTGTATTAAATGTGTAGCTTCAGAGAAAAATACAGTTCCATGGTAGTAAATTAGCCACTGAGTGTGGCTGTGAGCATAACCTACCCCACAGTGACCAACGGTGTAAAAAGTGTGTGTTGTTATGTGTATGTGCATGGGTGTGTGTGTATTCTTTTGAAATATTTGCCTGTAAGATCTGACTTTGGGAAGAAGTAGCCAATCTTCTGCTCTGTCTGTGGCAACAGTGATGGTCTTTGTCTTCACTCCTTTATTACCACAGTAGAGACTGTCCTTAGCTGTACCATGTGTCTCCACATGGAAAATACCCAAGGACTTAGCCAGGGGGTCAGACTTCACTTTCTAGGCACAAACACATAACCCAGACCTCAAGGATGTGTACACGACTAAAAACAACTTCCTGTTCTGCATCTCATTCTCTCTTGCAGTATTTAGGGAAGAATGTCATTGTCAGCAAATATATATTGAGCACTCTGTGTGTCAGGCATTGTTCTGGAAACAGAGAACAAATCAAAGGTCTGGGGCTCAGCCTAGACCAGTTGTCTAAGTTTCTAGAGCTGGGACCCAAGTACTGTAACTTTTTAAAGCTCCTAAGGAGATTCTAAGGTACACTCAGAGGTGAGAAAGGCTGGCTGGTCGTCACTGTGGACTTTATCCTTGATCTGCCCCAAGTTTGAGAATTGAATCTGGGTAGGCAGAATTACTTATTAATGACCTATTTTCCACTTCTTGCTCTCCAGTTCTTCATAGCTTTTTGTATTTTCACTCATACAGAACTGGCCCTATCTTATTGTAATTATTTCATACACATCTGTCTCCACTTTCAGACAGTAATTTCTCAAGGGGGGAACCGTGTTTTGTACACACACACACACACACACATCACACCACACCGCACAGGACCACATGGAGAAACTCCAGAGTCAGTCAGAGTGCAGGTTGTGTGTGTGTGTGTGTGTGTGTGTGTGTGTGTGTATAACTTTATGTACATATATTATATATATGTATATATGTAGGTATGAATATACAGAGAAATAGAAAGGCTGAATGAACACATTTTTCTGAGAAGAAACTGGAATTTGGAAAATCTAGTATGAAAAATCTCACTCATGGCTATGTTTATTTGCCCTGGTTTTACTTGGTTAACTCAGCAGATTTTATAATAACTCGTAACTGCTATTATCGACTTTATTCTAAAATAGGATATTCCCATTCCCAAGTATTTTCAACTCATTTAAACTAGCATATCCTTCCTTTTGACACCTCCTCAACTGCCCTTTGGTCAGGCTGGGATGTGAGGACTAATTTATAAAGCAGAATGTAAACATTTCCCGGTGTTCAAGAAAGAGCTTAAATGATTACACCTTGAAGAGAAAGCCCAGGGTCCTCTCATCTGGTATATTAGTCATGTGTGTTATGAATGAAAAAGATGGAGTTCAGGAGACCTGAGATCATTACCAGGGTATCTCACCGGGAAAAAACGTTTCCAACTCTAGAACCTCCTGGCCTGATCCTATTGAAGAAAAGGAGATAAATTGCTCTCTTTTGAAGGTGCATTAACCTTAGGTTCATTTAATGAATTACCTCTCCCAGTGCACTAACAGATACCCTGGGGCCTGAGATGAAAAATGGCCTCTTTTCATACTGAGAGGCTCAAATATGTACTACTTCCTTCTTTCCATTTAAGTTGTATTGACTTTCATTTTTTATCCTCTTGTCGTATATATTTAAAATATAACCATAATATACTTTTAAGTTTAAAAATAAAAATGGGAAATCTATTCCATAACAAGGACAGCATGTTTCTTATTTTAAGTAGATTTTCTTAACTTAATGTCCCTCTTATTTGTTCCTTCTGGTATCTTTTATCGCAGGCTACATACTGTTTGTGATACCCCTGGATATCTGAAGGAGAAAAGCGATGGCTAATAAGGAACTAGATGCTTTGAGGCTGTAGGGTATGTAGCTGAAGGGCCCAACAGATGAGCTCAGCAGTCACCCCACATTCTTAGACCCCTTCTCTGCAGAGGGTTGTTAATTGAATGCTATTCTACTTCCTCCCTCTGTGGCATCTTCTTTTCCCCGTGCATTCATTTAGCAAATATTTATAAATAGGAGAATCCATCTTTATTTGGATTCTCCTGCAAACAGACCCTGAGATAAGAATTTGTGAATGTCTTAAAATGTAAGTCTTATTATTATTCAGGTATGTGAGGTAAATAGATCAGGAGATCATTGCCATTGAAAAGACTGTTTGATGCTCAGCTTTCCTAAGAGGAGAGGAAGAACCATACCACGCAGGACCACACGGGGAAGCACCAGGTTTGGTCAGGAGGCAGGAGCAAGGCAAAAAAGCATGGTCAAGAGCTTTTATTATGATTTTTATGAAAAAGGCAAGATAAGACAGAGTACACAGGCTTATGATTGGCTAATTGGGATAACTGCAGTGGGCTCTGGGGTATAAAGCCTGCTTCTCATTGTCTAATATGTGGCCCTGGAAATGATTAGAACAGGAAAGTATTGCTTCCTGTAGCGTAAAAGCCAACTAGAGGAGGTGGTTCAGAGAATGGGCTCAGAACTGGTTAAGCTCAACCTCCTCCCATGCCCTACACTTGAGATAAGCCTTCTCTTTGAGATGTGGCTGGAAAACGATCAATACATAAAGGATCAGAGCAGCCAGAAATAAAGTCACCTTAACACAAACCAACAGATCCCAGGCTGGCAGAGCATAAGCCATGCTACTGATCTAAAGACGAAATCCTCTGCCAATCAGAACTGTCTTTTGTCAGCTGGGAAAACAGAGAAGTGGAGCATAAATGAGGTGAATGTTGGTCATGCCCTTATGTGCCTTAGCTAGTGAGAATCTCCTCCTTTTAGAGCTTCATGAAATTTCATCTGATTCATGAAGAATTTAAATCACATAACAACCTCCTCTTCTTCATATCCCATCCCTCATTCTTTTTCTTAAAAAATTTTTGCTCTTTCCTATTCCTTCTCCTCTGTCCTTTCTACTCCTCATCCCTTTCCTTCCTAACTTTCTCACTCTTCCTCTCTTCTGTTTCCTCTTTCATCACTTTCTCTCCTTTGCTGCCTCCTCTCTCTTCATACCCCTGATTGTTTGTACATGTAACCTGGATCATTTTCTGGAGTAACCTTCTATCACTGCTAGAAAATGGTATCATTAGGACAATAATTCTTCTGTGGATTACATGTGAGTTAACAACATTTTCATAACTTTTATAAGAACGAGTGCAAAAGAACATCAAATCTTTCAGGTGAAACAGCTGTTCCTTTCTAGTTGGCTTCAAACTGAAGTTGTACAGCAAGAATCATGCAGGCCTTTAATGGATTCATGGAATAGAAAAGATGGGCAGAGTGAGGCTCATAACCCCCACCAAGCACTGGCCCTGCCTCTCCTGGACACACACCTGGGCTTCAAGGTGAGAAGTTTCCAATGCCAGCTGTCCTCCTAATAATCAGGAGTCCCATTATCACTGAAGCATAAACTGAATTATTAGTGACATACATCCTGGATTTTTCTGTCTGCTTCTCACTCCATACATCCAGGCCCTGACACTTAATTATGTTGTCCCACAGTAGATCAAGTTTTACAGCAGCAACAAAAGATTAAAACCGTTTTATATTGGGGACATTTAGAGGATAAACAGCAGAGGGTTCTAGGAGGGAACTGTAGTCAGCTGCGTGGCCATCTGGGAGAAAGCCATTCAAGTGCTATTAATATTTAAAATCCTTTTAGATTTTTATAGTTTGCAATGTTCCTAACAAACTGGTTTCTAACTCTGCAGTGAATTTTTGGTGTCAAAACACAATGCTCAGCTATCTTAGAGTCTTTATTAACTGGGACAGATCTGTCATCCCCTGTGCTGTCTGAGTGGCCTGGTTGAAAGCCAGTGTGGT
Organism: Catagonus wagneri; assembly: GCA_004024745.2. NCBI lineage: Eukaryota > Metazoa > Chordata > Mammalia > Artiodactyla > Tayassuidae > Catagonus > Catagonus wagneri. The sequence continues at coordinate 32,454,682 of PVHT021183543.1, read as the reverse complement.
TGAAGCAGCAGGTCAGAGTTTTCAGTTGTGCATAACATCAGCCCACTGGACGCCAGCAAACTCTGTGCCTGCCTCTTTGTTCAGTTACCTATCTTCCTTTTCTCTCACCTCTTTCTTCTTCCTCTTCACTTTTCCCTCTGTATTGTCAGTTTACAGTTTCCCCAAGTTCACAGAAATGTATATTAGAGTAACACCTTCATTGCAGTTCTTCCAAAATCTTTGCAAAATTCATTTGATTGATAGAATCCTAACTGTTTCTGCCTAGAGAAGTTCTTTTTTTTTTTTTTTGCCTAAACTGTACTCTTCTATTAAGATGGGCTTCAGAGAAAATAATGGAAGCTGATAAACAATGGATAGAAATGGGAGATGAGGAGTTCGTGATATGGCACAGTGGGTTAAGAATATGACTGCAGAGGCTCAGGTCCCAGCTGCAGCTCAGATTCAAGCCCTGGCCTGAAAACTTCCATTAGAAAAACAAATGAAAGGAAAGGAAATGGGAGGTGAATGGTCAGTAAATGACCTGCCACCATACTCACTAACACCCCCATCCTCTTAACCCCTAACCCCACTGTCACTCCCCCATTCTTCTGTCCCCAAGCCCTCCCTTGGTGGGTCCCAAAGAACAGGTTGGAAAATCTGCGGTCCACTCCCTGTAGTGAATCAGCATTAGATGGTGGCAAAGTCACTGGAACAGCCAACATAAGGCTGGGCTAAATCTCTCCAAGCTTTCCTTGGAAAACAAAGTTTGCATCATGAAAGCTTGCAAGAAACCACTGGATAAGAGAAGGTGAATAATTTTGTCAACCATGAAGTGTTAAGCAAATTGAAGAGTTTATTAGTGATGTTATTGAGGACCCTCATTACAGGATTTCATGCATTCTCTAACTTGATACTTATTCATGTGATATTGCTTTTAGACTGTTTCACTGTGAGATAATTTCAGGCTTATAAAAAAAAATTTGTAAAAGTATATGAAGATTTCCAGCATGCCCTTCACCGATTTACATCCTCTACCTTTATCACATGTTCTTTTTAGTCACCCCATCATTTATCAATGATATTTGTATATCATTCATTTCAGAACTAAGAGTAACTTGCAGACTCAGTGCCCTTTATCATAAATATTTCAGGAGGCATTTCTTATTATATAGCCATGGTGCCATAAAATTGGCATGGGAAGTTAATGGTGACTAAATACTATCATTAGATCTTGTAAAAGTGTTACTGATTATTCCCCTAATTTCCTTTACAGTAATAGAAAGCAAAAAAAGAAAAAAAAAAGAAAAAAGCACCTTTGGTCCAGGTTCTAGTCCAGGATTATTGTCTGTATTTAGCTATCAGGTTTCTCTAGCCACCTTCACACTATAGCATTTCCTCAGCCTTCCTTTGTCTTTCATGATCTTGACATCGTTATGAGTACAGCTCAATTTTTTGGTCAAATGTCTCTCAGTTTGGATTTCTGTGATGTTAAAGAATACTTTTCAGAGGGCTAAAAATATGACATACATCTATAATATAAATACATACCCTATAACCCTATATGTATTTATAATACATTATATATTTATAAATATATATTTACAATAAAATGTAATATATATTTGTATTACATTATAATACAAATATGGTATTATACTATAATATAAACACAGTTAAATACAAGATTTTATTTAACTCTTCATTAATGAGAAAATGAGCTAAGTTGCTGTAGACCTTTTGAGGAGCTAGATCTATGTAAAGTTTCTGGGTTAGATAAACAACTGGTGAATCTCTTCTAGGGCTGTCTTTGGGGTTATCCATTTCATTGAAGAGAAGGAATTTCCATCTCCATAGACACTAATCTATGCATTCATTTTTTGCACCTAAGAGTTGTTAACATAGTCCTATCAGTAGTAAGTCAAGCCTAGCACTGCCCTGAAAGGGTTTTCTTTTTCTTTATATGGTCTTTTTAGGACTGCACCTGTGGCACAGGGAAGTTCCCAGGCTAGGGGTCAAATTGGAATTGTAGCTGCCCACCTACACCATAGCCACAGCAACATGGGATCCAATCTGTGTTTGCAACTTATACCACAGCTCATAGCAATGCCGGATCCTTAACCCAGTGAGTGGGGCTAGGGATCGAACCTGTGTCCTTATGGATACTAGTCAGGTTCATTAGTGCTGAGCCACAGCAGGAACTCCAGGTTAGGATTTTATTTATTTATTTTTTTTTTTTTT
>PVHT021183543.1:32394480-32451465 GCA_004024745.2 Catagonus wagneri | reverse complement strand
GATTCGTTAACCACTGCGCCACGACGGGAACTCCCAGGTTAGGATTTTAAGTTAACTTTTGTAGCTAGCCAGGACTGTTGAGAAGGAAAATAGTGAAGCAGGTATGATGTGATCTTAGAGTCGAGGCTCTAGCCCCGTAAGCATTGCTCCTTCTGCCTCAAGGAGCCCCAATCCTGTCCATCCTGGTCTGACATCATAAGAGGAGATTTAGAAGATGAGGGGCTTAGGCCTTACTAGGGTTACACTTGTAACAGTTTGAGGAATCTTGTAAAGACTAAATAAGAAGTCTTTAAAATCAGAGGACCTCAGGACTCAGTATCCAAACAGCATATATTCAGGGAACCCAGCAATCATGCCAAAGTGCTGCCCAGCTCCCCAACAAGTAGGTGTTTTTGCTCATTTTTATCAACCCCCTCTTGATTTGTATTGCTTCTCATTTCTGGTGGGACTCTGCATGCTTTGGTGGGCTTCCCTGTTTTTATTTGAATAATCCTTTTTTTTTTTAGAAGATACTTTTATTCCAGTACTTTCTTCTTTTAGCTTGCAAGTTATCCATGAAAGATTTTTTTTTGCCCAATGTTTGGTTTTAAAAATAAGACCCCAAACGAGTTCCTATTGTGGCTCAGCAGGTTAAGAACCTGGCTAGTATCCATGAAATGCAGGTTTGATACCTGGCCTTGCTCAGTGGGTTACAGCGTTGCCGTGAGCTGTGGTATAGACTGCAGACATGGCTCGGATCCTGCATGGCTGTGGCGTAGGTCAGCAACTGTGGCTCTGATCTGACCCCTAGCCTGGGAACTTCCATATGCCGCAAGAGCAGCCCTAAAAAGCGAAAAAAACAAAAAACCTCAAAGAAGGAAATTGATTTTCTATTTGAGACACAGAAGAGTACTATTCAACATTACCTACAATAAAAAGCTGTGTATGTTCATGTATTTCATGATTTTACATATTATTTTTTATTTTATGTATTTTTAAACTTTGAACTCTATATTATTTGGAGTTTAAAAATTTTACATCTCAATACTGTGTTGTTATTGAGCAATAATAAATTTTAAATATATATTATATTTTTGCTGTTTTGAGAGAAGCACACCTTCTTTACACGAAGGTCCCAGGACTAGGACTATTCACAATACAGTGAAGCTGTCACCTAAAGATGAGTTTAATGGAACATAACCAAATCTGTTCCTCTAAGTTAGTGTTCCTTTAAATCCCCCTAAATTCCTGTGTGGCCAAAAGTATAGCTTTTTAAAATTTATTTTTTCTGTATTTTAGATATTTCCAGTTTTCAAAATATAGGGTAATTTTCTTATCGAATTATTGACTTTGCAGACAATTAAGTTCTAGGTGAATATGTTTGTTAGAATGCACAGAAAAATATAGGCAAAAATTAACCAAAAAAATCACTGCCCCAGGAGAAGCATTGTTAACATTTTGTCATTTAGCATTTTATTCTATTTTTTTCTTCTTATGTTTCTATACACTAGAGACCATAGTCTACACAATGGAATGTCTTCATGTTTTCCAGAAAGCACTATATCATCAGTATTTTGGGTAATTAAGCTTTCTCACAATTACTATTTAAGGGTAGTATGATATTCTTGTGGGTTAATGTACCAAAATCATTTAGCTGTTTCCTTATTGTTGGCAATAGTTTTTTTTCCTCCCAATTTGTAGATTCCCAGCAGTAATCTATGGGGACCAGGAGCACGTCTGAGGCTCTTGACATGTCATCTGTAATTCCACCAGTGTCTATGAGGGCAACTATCTAATTATCCTTGACTGTGTCTGAGTCCCATATAGTGTTCAGTCTTTTCTTTTCTTTCTTTATTTTTTTTAAGGTTTTATTGAAGTATAGTAGATTTACCATGTTGTGATAACTTCTGCTGTACAACTAAGTGATTCAGTTATACATGTACATACATCCATTCTCTTTCAGATTCTTTTCCCACATAGATTTTTAGAGAATATTGGGTAGAGTTCCCTGTGCTATACAGCAGGTCCCCATGAACCAGGCATTCCCTATACTTCAGTGTGCATATGCCAGTCCCAAACCCCGTCCCTCCACCCTTGCCCCCTTTGGTAACCAAAAGTCTTTCAAAGTCTGTGAGTCTGTATCTGTTCTGGAAATAAGTTCATTTGTATCCCTTTGTTTTTCTTTTTTTTTAGATTCCATATATAAGTGATATTATACGGTGTTTGTCTTTCACTGTCTAACTTCACCTAATATGATAATCTCTAGGTCCATCCATGTTGCTGCAAATGGCATTATTTCATTCTTTTTCATGGCTGAGTAATATTCCATTGTATATATGTACCGCATATTCTTTATCCCTCCCTTCTTCATTTAGGCTGCTTCCATTTCTTGACTTTTGTTTTTTGTTTTTTTTTCTGGTCTTTTTTTTTTTTTAGGGCCATACCTATGGCATATGGCTACGGGTTCAAACAGAGCTGTAGCCATCAGCCTACACCAGAGCCACCGCAACTCAGGATCTGAGCCACATCTGTGATCTATACCACAGTTCAAGGCAACACCAGATCCTTATCCCTCTGAGTGAGGCCAGGGATCAAACCTGCACCCTCATGGATACTAGTTGGGTTCATTAACAGCTGAGCCATGAGGGGAACTCCCATTTCTTGGCTATTGTAAATAATGCTTCAATGAATATTGTGATATATGCATCTTTTTTCTAATAATTTTTTTTTTTACTTTCACCGTCATATAATAGTAGTTTGGAGGAGTATGTTTTTAAATGTGTATTAGCATCTGTACTTCATTTTTTTTCGGTACATCACCCATGTCCTTTTAGATAGTGGCAAGTGGATTTATACAGCTTTAACCTGCACTCTGTGTGGGCATGTGTGTGTGAACCCAGGTGGTTTGTTTAACTTCCTATGTCAATTTCAGTTTCCTCATGCGAAAAATGGGGATAATAATAAACACCTCATAGCATTGTTGTGAGGATTAAATGAGATAATATAAGCCTAATACTTAGCACAATGCCAGGTAGATACTATTCATTAGGTGACTTTTCTATAACTGTTACTCTTATTGTAATTATCATTTTAACAGGTATCTGTGGACTATAGGAATTTTCTATTGATTTAGATGAGATTTTTATAGGTTAAACATTATAATCCTTTTTCGTATTATAATACTTCTAATGTTATTTGTAATATTATAATATTGAAAGTGTAGAAATATATTCCAGTTTGATTATTGCTGCTTATTTGTTTATTATAGAATTTATTGTTTTAGCAGCTTCCAAGTATACTAGACAGCAGTGTTAACTGTAGTCATTGTGTTGTTCCTTCCACCTCAGTACTTATTTATCTTAAAACTGGAAGTTTTTACCTTTTGACCACTCCATCCAATTCCTCTACTCCTCGCCCTCTGGTAACTACAGATCTGATCTCTTTTCCTATGAGTTTGTCTCTTTTTTTTTAGATTTCAAATATAAGCGAAACCAAATGTGGTTTTCTCTGTTTGACATTTTATGCTTAGCATAATACTCTCAAGATTTATCTATGTTGTTACAAATGCAGGGTTTCCTTTTTTATGACTAAGGAGTATTCCAGTGTGAGTGTGTGTGTAATATATATCACATATTCTCTATCCATTACCTTTTGATGTACACTTAGCTTTTTTCCATGTTTTGGTTTTTATAAATAATGTTCAAGTAAACGTGGGAATGTAGCTGTCTCCTCGACATGTTGATTTAGGTCCTTTGAATATATAAGCCAGAAGTGGAATTGCTAGATCATATGATGGTTCTATTTGTAAATTTTTGAGAAAACTCCATACTGTTCTCCGTGACTGTACCAATTTACAATCTTACTGTCAGTGTTCCCTTTTCTCCAGGTTCATAGCAGCATTTTTTATCTCTTGTCTTTTTCATCTTGGCCATTGTAACAAGTGTGAGGCAATATCGTATAGTGGTTTTCAGTTGTATTTCCCTGTTTATTAGTGATGTTAGGCATCTTTTCACCTCTTGGCCATCTTATGTCTTCTTTGGAAAAATGTCTATTCAGGTCTTCTGCCTACTTTTTAATCTCATTGTTTGTTTGTTGTTGCTCTTGAGTTGTATGAATTCTTTAAGCATTTTGCACATTAACCCCTTATCATATATATGATGTGCAAATAGTTTTTCCCATTCCATGGGTAGCCTTTTCATTTTGTGGATGGTTATTGCTATCTTAATGTTTGTTCCATTATTTTAATTATGCTTCTATGCTTTGCAAAATAAGGGCCACAAATGATTGTTATAGCATTTATCACTAAAGGAAGTAGCTATGTCTTGTTGTGTATCCATCCCATCAGCACCTGATTATTACCATCATTAATATCAAGGGCCATAAATGTAAAGAACCATGAATCACCTACTTTGCTATAATGAAGTAGAAAGTCAAGTAGAAAAATACTTTTCTGAAAATGTAGCTAGTAATGGTGTCAAATCATATTGTAGTTGTTTTCAAGTCTAAAACAGTAAAACACTTATTTGAATAAAGTACTATTAAAAAATAAAGGGAGTTCTTTTTTTCCCATCATAAATTTCTTCCAACTTTATCTTAGCCTTTGACATATGGCCTTCCTAGTATCAGTTAAGTCTATATAATTAGCATAGTGGATCATAAAAATGAATTAAAAAGTTTCATTGTTTCATATGGCCTTTCTTTTGTTTTTTACTCTGTAGTTCTACAGTGACTGATTTAAATATTGAAACTTCACATGCTATTTTGATGAATACATATTCAGTAACTTTGGGGGGGGGTGTCAAATTACAATACTCTTATTTTCCATCTAGTTTTCCATCTAGTTTTCTTATTGTCCATCTAGTTTTCTTTGCAGTGTCTGACCTTTTCACACAATTAACACTTGCTGTGTGTGGCAGGGGTGGGGGGTAAAGGTTTAAAGATGAAACATTGTTACTAGCAGACTATAGTTATCACTGGAACTTTTGAAATACAGGTGTCTCTTTCACCAACATGACTGTATCATGTTTAAGTTTTTGAATGGCTCAACAAAATGTGCCACTTTTGGATGTAGATTTAGTGTATATATAATTTGTTTTGTAAAACAGGCATATGGCTAAGGCAGTCTGTGTGACATGATTCTAAGTGAAACCATATTAATTAAGTCAGGGGTCAATGGTAACCACAGGTTTGTGCATGTGTATGCACTCATTACAGTTTATTTGAATTCTATGTGCTAAAAGTTCTAAAACAGCACAACCCTGATTTGTAGTTCAGAGAATCAATCTATGGGGATTCACTGTATGCAACCTAAAAAGCATTTGCTCATTAAAATGAAAATACTGATTGGTAAGAAATGCAGATTCTCAGGCCCCACCATACCAGGGGCCTGAGAATCTGCATTTCTTACCCGCTCTCAGGAAATGCCACTGCTGGGCCATGGACCACATTTTGAATAGCAAGGGCTTAGAAACAAATTATCTATGGGAATGCATACAGGATTCACTGGAGAGCTCATTAAACCTTCCTGACTCTGCTCCCAAAGATTCTGATTTAGTTGATTTAGAATGGGACCCCAAGATCCTGTGAGCTCCAGTGTGAAGCTAATACTACTGACCTTCTGATGACACTTTGACTAGCTCTGATTTAGGACTTCCTGCATCTCTGACATAAAGTAAAAGTTAATTATAGTGGGATGGAACATTGCTTGGTGGAGAGTCTCTGAGATAGTCTTAGAAAGAACTAGATTCTCGGGGCTAAGCCTCCTGACTAGACCTCAATCCTTACCTGTAAAATGGAATGTAGGCTTAATGTCCCACCCCCACATGTCTGGCATATGAAGCAGAAGGAGCCCGTTGGGTTTGACACATACACTTTAATTCTCTGGGCTGTTTCTCCCATAACATCTGGAGGATCCAGGACAAGAGCACAAAAAGAGACCCCATGACCTATGGATCAACATTTAAAAGTTGTATATTAAACATAAAAGTATTAGGCACTGTATGAATGGTTTATTTTTACAGTACATTCCTAAGCTATAGAGTGGAACTGTCACACTTTCAATGCTGATTCATGAACACCTCCCACAACCACAATTTGATACATGAAGTGAATTGGAATGGATACTTATTTCTCTTAGGAAACACTTATTTGAGACTCTGTTGCACTCATGCTATTTTATAGGAAGGGTCTGACAAGTGAATAAATTATTTTCCCCTTACCTAAACACTTCTGCTGCTAAATCCTCCCTCCACTCTGAAATGAGGTCCATCTCTGTTGTCAGAAGTTGCACAATGCACAACCCTTCATGATATTCAAACCCAGTCATATATTTTAAGAGCTATGATAAGCCACGTGAAGAATCATTTCCCTGGGGTCTTAACAATGTTCATTAGATATCAGGTGTTTAGAATTATACATCACACTCTACCAGTGCTAAATGCCAGATCCTGTGACAAAAGTAAATTGTCATGTGTGTTTGATGTTTGGGGACCTCTAAAGCACAGAACCCGTGGAGGGGGCCCCTTTTACCTGAATAGAGGATAAACCAGATACCTGAAGTGACCATCACTCAAAGATCATACATGATGCCTAATATTTGAAGAGAGACATTTAAAGGACCACACTGACAAGTACTCATCTAGGTGTTCTAAAATATAACTATGTAAAAATTGCGTTATGCTGAAGTCAAATCATTTAAGCTACATGGTGAAAACCTTGTGCCAAATTAAGACACAATCACATGTTCTCTGTTTCTTTGAAAACAAAATAATGTCTCTATATGGAATATATCTGTATCACTTGCATGGTTTCTATTTAAGACATTTACTGTGCCATCCAGTAGCTCTTATACAAGAATTAAACAAGGCAGCCTTCCTTAAATGCACCATTAGGTTGAGTGAAAAGTAGGTTGTCCCTTCAGACATACTTGTGTATTTCTTGTGTTAACTGCCTGGAAGCTCAGCACTAAATTTAGTATTCCACTGTAATACTTGATTCAGCCCAAAGTCTATATACATTAATGTTTCTTTTCTTTAGATGTTGTTTTAATTATACTTTTAAGTTTAATTTTTTAGTGCAATTTAAAACCATCAGTTAACTCAGGAAAAAGCCACAACACGTAAATGATTAAAGGAAAGAAACCTTGCACATTCTCTACAACTCAAATGGAAGAACAGTGTGCATGATAGACTTTTGTAAATTATCAAACTTTCTATTGTTACAAAATATTATGCTATTTTATAGCCCTCATGGCCAAGATAACTGCTAAAGTCCCAGCCATCTTCAAGTTTGTGTATGTCAACAGTGCGTAAAGAAAGAAAAAGGAGCTTCACATGACCAAACTGGTGCCATTCTAATCCTGCATTTTTTCCAGAGTTTCTGCACAGCACTTGGTTACCTGATCACATCTATTGACGCAGACTACTGGGAACTGTAATATTTTATTCTTAACAGCAACAAACTGAACTGAATATTGAGTTCCTATTTGTGAGAAGGGAGATGAGGAAGGAGATAAAGGTGGAGAATTTTATTCTCTGCTACATTTTTTTTTGCTTGTGTTAAAGAGGGGAAATTTTAAACTTTTTGTTATAGTAATAAGATATTAATTTAAAATTATCATAAGAATTTAAAATATCAGGTACCCCACTGGATCAGTGTTTATTCAAATACTTTATACATTTTAAAACTTCAGATCTTACATCTCAAATTAGTATAATTTAAAACCAAAAAGTAAATAAGATTTTTAAATAGGATGCAGATACCAACTTCCAGCATCTTTAATGTACAATTTGGTTTTGTTTGTGAACTGAATCAATGATTTATTTTTGTAAATATTGATTTTCTTTCTCGGTTGTTTTATGAACTGCATCGGGAGGGCTATTGTACTCAGTCTTAATTTTGTTTCCATTTATTCACGAAGTACAACAGTGATTGTGATTATTTCCCCAAATATTTGTATTTTAGACTAACTTTTCAGTGGTAAATTGGGCATGAGAAATATGTTATTAAATTGACTGCATTGCAAAATGGCATTTGACATTTTCTATTTGTAAACATGGTACCTTTTATGCAATATCCGGGAAACTTTTGACAAAAAATGAATTTCCATTAACTTATGTGTCAAGTGTCAAAGCCTGTTATTTATGTCTGGGATGTACTAATTTAATCTTCTTTCCCAAGGTCAAGTGCATTAAAGAGAATATGTGTCTTGAATAGGCATTATTAGAAAACAAACAGCCGTTACATAGTGGCTTTTCATAATTAAGAAAAAGGGCAAGATGACTAAGTGTAATTTTAACTTACTGAACTTTTAAAAATTCCATATTGAATTAATAATCATGCTTCTTCTAAAGATATGTACTTTATTTCCTATACAAAGTTAGCAATTAATATGTATTTGTTGATTCTGATGTGGGTTATGTGTGAGTGTGAGTGTGTGTGTGAGTGTGAGTGTGTGTGTCTGTGTGTGTAAATAGTATGAAACGCTGTGAGTTTAGGAAAGTCAATATTGGGAATGGAGTTGATGCTCGATTTATCAGTCAACCACAGTATCGACTATCCACTTTTTGCTTGTTTTGTTCTCAATGGTAGGTTCACTTTATTAATGTCAATTTCACAGGAGGAGGGGAACTGCTGGAAATTTCCATCGTGGAACTGCTGGAAATTTCCATCGTCCAAGTTCCTCCCATGATCAGAACACATCTATCACTGCTGATTTTAACTCCTCAACTAGTTTTCACAATTTGTTGTCCTGTAAAGTAATAAATGGCCCAAATTTTCTACACACTAATTAAAATTCCATTTCTCATGAATTCCTTAATCGAGTGCAAGTCATTATGTGCTTTGTTGATTCTTAAGTGCAAAGATAATTGCAGTGGGCAGCATGAAAAGAGTTTGATTATTGCCTGTCGACTCTTGTGAATTCTAATAGGTCTAATTGCATAGCATCAATTCATCATCTCAGCATCACTTCTTTTTATTATTAGCTCTTCGAATTGTAATGTGCTCATAAAGAAGTGTTGTAGTATATCAGAGCTGACATGGTACCTGGCCTATTATAATTTTCAGCCCTTGTGCAACTCTTGAAATTAAAAGTTTATTATGGAGTGCCCTTTTTCTGAAACTAATTTTAAAATGCTCCCATATGATGAAAAGAATACTGTCCAAGAATCTGCATATGAATTTGCCTTTATAATAATTCCATTAAGTGACTGCCAAGACCTTTTTTTGCTCAGGTTGTTCCTATAAATTTGGATCATAATGTGTTAGTTGGGAAACATGTATTAGACTTTTTAAGTGGGAATTCCTGGTGGCATTAGTTTCTATACTGTAGGGGTTATTTTAAAGGCTCTAGGAAGAGAGCTTCTACTGAATAATGATGTGGAATCTGTCAGAAGCTCCAATTATGTGAGTAAAGCACCAGAAATTTTGAGATGTTGAGCATCCTATCATGTGCACTAGGAACGGAACAGCCCTAGTGTAGAGAAGGAATGTAAACTTTTAGTCTACAGATAAACCAATGTTCCATAGCTCCTTGTGAGGTAGCATACCTAATAATAATGGCTGCAAATCTGGGGACTCAGACACTGTGTCAAGTATTGTACTTTAATCATTATTTCTATTAATGTCAAGGATCCTTATGAATAAAGTATTAATATGACAATTTTACAGACAAGTCTCAATATTTCACTAAAGATCACCAGATGGTGTATGGCAAAGGTGGAATTTAAGCACCTAGACAGAATCTGCCATAGCTTGTATGCTATTTTCAGCTATATTATGGCATAATCCAGGTGAGTGAATGCCATCAGCATCAGTGACAGTGAACTTTGGAAGCAGGACTGCATCGTATTTTATAGTCTGATTCCAAGTCAACCCAAAAGTTAAATCAAATATAAATCCTCAGGCATTTCTAATTTCCTTTAGGATATTATAGTCAGGAGTGGTTTTAACCCATGTTAGGAAATAAGTCAACCTCATGTTCTCACTTTCTGGGAATTAAAAAAATTGGAAAAAAAATATTTCAGTTATTTACTGCAGTGCAACAAATTGTCCCCAGACTATAGTGGAATAAATCAACAGCTGTGTTATTAGGATTGCAGATCTTCTGTGACAGAGATTCACATGGCCTGTCTCTGCTCCATATCAGGTGGGTCCAAGAATGAGTGAGGGCTGGAATCATCTAAAGACTTCTTCACCCTCATGTCTAGTGACTTGGATGGGATGACTTGCAGAATGGGTCTGTCACAGTACCTGCACATATGGCTTTGGCTTCTCATAGCATATGGCACTTGGTTCCTAGAGGGAACAATCAGAGAGCAAATATTCCAAGAGAACAAGGCAGAACCTGAAGGGCTTCTTCTCACCTTTCCTTGCATGCCCCTTAGCATCCCTCCCACACATTTTATTGGTGATAAGCTAGACACTACAGCCATCTGAGGTTCATTGAGAGGAGATTTATGCTGTAGCTTTTGATGAAGACGTGGCAAGGCGAGGCCACATTGCAAAAGAGCATGTAGGATGGTAGATATTAGCTGTAGTCATATTTGGATAATACAGCCTGCTACAGGGAATGAGTCAACTTTGTGTTATTTCTTGCTGGACAGTAAAGGAATTTGGAGAAAAACACTATGATAGGTATAAATTATCTTCTTAAATATCCCTCTGAGAACTGCCTTGATAAGGAGATAGCTCTTTGCTTTGCCTGTGTGTGTGTGTGTGATAAAAAGCAAGAATAAATTTTATTTTTCTGCAGAGCAAATGTTGGTTCTTTGAAAAAGACTCTTTAAATTTTATGGTTCAGATATAAATATTTTATTAAGTAAAGGGGTTAATTTCCAAATATGAAGAATTAGAAGAGCAAATTTTTATCCTAAATTTGCAGTACCGACGAAATATGGAGAACCACCCATATATAAATAGGAAAGCATCATTCCCAAATATCTAATATTTAAGTTCTGCTTTGAAAATCATAGACTGGAACAGTGACATAAATGGAACTATTGCTTACTATATTACCATATTATTTTCTTTTAATTGAGATAAAATTTATATGGAGTGAAATGCCAAGATCTTAAGTACATATCTGATGTTTTGACCACGAATGCATATCAATTAATGTAGACAATATTCCCCTTGCACCAAAAACTTCCTTCATGCCCAGTAAAGCGAATCCTCGTCTCTCAAAGGCAAATAGTGTTCAGACATATTTTACAATATATTAATTTTGTCTGTTCTTCATATCAATGGAAACACATACCATGTATATTTAGTGTTTTGTGTCAACTTTCTTTTGTTCTGTACAAAGTCTGTAGCATTCATCCTTGTTGCTTCATGTATCAGTAGCTTATTTTTCTTTAGTCAGTAGTAGTTCCTTGTCGGAGACACTGTTTTTTCATCCATTCTTCCATATTTTTTGCCACTTCTTGTATTCTTTCTCCTTTCATGATACTCTAAAATTTCTTCCTTTATTATTCCATCTCTGTTTCATGAACTTCTTTCGGCCATTCTTGTAGGGTAGGTCTGGTCTCCTGGTGACAAATTCTCTTAGTTTACCTTAGAATAGAATGCCTTCATTCCTAAAGGATAATTTTACTGCATATAGGATTCTGTTTGATAGTCCTTTTCTTTCATCACTTACTTCTGGCCTCCATGATTTCGGAAGAAAAACCCATCATCATTTAAATTGTTCTTCCCCAATGAAGATAAGATTTTATTTCTCTCTTGCTACTTTCAAGATTGTTTCCTTTTCTTTAGTGTTCAGAAGTTTGTGCTATGTCTTAGCATAATTTTTTTTGAGCTTATAAGGTATAGAATTCACTAAAGTTTGTAAACCCTTTGCTTATGTATTTTTACCAAATTTGGGAAGTTTTCAACCATTATTTTTGAATATTTTTAACCCCATCTTCTTTCTCCTCTCCTTCTGAGACTCCATTGATACAAATGTTAGTCCCACACGCCCATTAAGCTCTGTCCATTTTTAAGTCTGCTTTCCCTCTGTTGTTCAGATTAATTTTGATTGCTCTTTCTTCAAGTTCACTCTTTGCTTTGTCCTCTCCCTTATGCTATTGAGCCCAGTCACTGTTTTTTTTTCCCACCTATTATTTTTTCCAGTTCTAAAATTTCCATTTAGTTCCTTTATATCTTCTGTTCTTTGTTGAGACTTTTTATTTGTTCATTTGTTTCAAGTATGTTCAAAATTGTTTATTAAAGTGTTTTTATGATGATTGCTTTAAAATCTGAGTTGTATATTTCTAACATCTGTTGTCTGTCTGTTGAATCTGTTGATTGTCTTTTCTAATGTACGATGAGATTTTCCTGGTTCCTGGTATAACGAGTTATTTTGCATTGTATCCTTTATGATATGAGACTCTGGGTCTTATTTAAAGCTTCTGTCTTCGGAGGACTCCACCAATACCACACTACCCCAGCAGGAGATGAGAGGTGCTGCCTCATTACTTCCAGGTGGAGGTGAAAGTCCAGGTTCCTTTCTCTGCCTCCTTTGACATCCCAGGGAGGAAGAGGTCCTTTGTTTTTGCTGGGCAGAGTAGTGATTTCAGGCTCCCTACTATGCCTTAGCTCTAAAAACACCTAGCTGGAAAAAAGAGGATTGCATTCTTACTGCTCCCAGGTCAGCCTCCATTGACACAACAGAGGGGAAAACTGTAGAACTGTAGGGAAAATTCCAGCTTTCCCATGGTATCCTCTGACACTACCCCAAGGCAAGTGAGAATGGAGGTCCAAGATCCCCACATGATTTCTGCTGATACTATGTGGGGAGAGGCTTTGTTACCACCACTCAGGGTTAAAAGTCCTGACTTCCTACTCACCCATCCTCTGATACCACTTGGATGGGGAACACCTCATTATAACTGGGCAAGGGTAGAAATCTAGGCTCCTCACTTGTCCTTTGCTGATAGGAGTCATGATGGAGCTAAGGTTTTGTGTGGAGTAGGACAAGGGTTTGTGTGGAATTATTGTCTTTCTGTCTTACTAGGATGACCTTTCCTGCATTAGTGGCAAACCATTTCTTGGGGCCTTTTTGGCCTCGTCTAATTGGCATTTCTGGATACCTGGCTTCTCCAGCACCCACTCCAGGATATATGAAGCAAAAAGAAAATCCAAGGAATTCACCATCATGTCATTCCTTAGGTCCAAATGCTTGCCTTCTTCTCAGCACCTTTCAGACTTTTCTTATATTTGTTGTATATATAGTGTCCAAGGTTTTAAGATGCACGTAGCAAGAGGAATAGGGAGAAGTGTTTCTGCTTAATCTTCATCCAGAACTGGATCATCTTTGCTTTTTTGTGCATGTTTTTATTACTAGGTCTTGATAAGTGGCAAAGACAGGGAAAGATTAAAATAACCTTAGAACAGTGGTTGCCACATGGTGAAAACTCAATGAGCAGTAGCTATTATTTTTTTGGTACACTCTTAGTGTCCCTGAAAGACCAATCTTCTTTTTTCATAGAATGGGCTATGCCTAGATATGGACGCAAGATGGAGAGGGGGATGTTTCCAAACTCCTACCTCACCAGTGAATGCAGGAATCTTCTGAACATTTCTTAAGACACATCATGGAGTAATCCGTTCCAGCCTGTGTGTAAGGCTGACTGTACATGCATATGTATAAACACCATAAAAACTTCTGACTTTTACATACTCACGAAGTCAAACAAACCTAGGGCCAAAACATACAGACTCTGAAAATCTTCCTAAAAGTATATGGGAAGGACTCTTCCTCAGTTCCTAAGAGGATGGTTACTTTTGCTTACAAGTATTTGCCTTGAAGACTTCTCCTGAAAAGGTGGTCCTCCATAGAGTTTATTTGTAAAACAAAGCATTATGCTTTGTATGACGAGTCTTTGTAATTCTATTCCTGGTGAAAGCCCTGTGATCAACCAGCATAAGCACATCTAAAGACCTCAGAACTCCTGGTGGAGTATGTTTGTAATACCAAGCGGATTTTATCTCCCTCTGCTTATTATGTTGACCTTCACATACTTTTAAGTGCTTGAACAATTGACTGGTTTGCACTGAAATAGCCAGATAAGCCTTTTGAAAAATGGAGGTGACTCTCAGTCTTGAGATTCATGGCAAGTAGTTCTCTTAACCTGTGTTAGATGGTAGGAGATGAAGTCACAGAGGAGCTGTCCTATGGGACACCAACTGAAAAGCTCAACTGGACCCTTCTTAGTTGCACAATAAGCCCACCTCATATTCAGATTTCATGGGGTGACCAACTTCAGTTTACTAGTGTTATTTTAGAGTATGGTTTTCCATGATTTTTTCATATTCTGGACTTAGTCAATATTAATTAATTAACCATTTTAGGTATTCAATCAGTCATTTACCAAATATGTTTTAACTCCCACATATCTGAATTTTTTGGCATGTTCCAACACCATTTCCTTTTTTTTTCCTTTTAAGTTTCTTTAAAAAAAGTTAAAGTGTATAATTCACTGATTTTTGTATATATACAGAGTTGTACAACCATCACCATCATTGAGTAATTTCAGAATATTTTCCTCACCTTAAAAAGGAACTCTATACTCATTAGTAGTTACTCTTCGTTCCGCACCCCACCCTCATCCTTGACAGTGTGGACATTTCATATAAATGGAATCATGCAGTGCATGACCTGCTGCAATGGATTTTTTCACTTAGCATAATATTTTCAGGGTTCATCCATGTTGTAGCAGGTATCAGTACTTCATTCCTTTTTATGGATGAATAGTATTACATTCTATAGGCATACATTTATTTATTCATTAATTGATAAATATGTGGGTTATTTCCACTTTGGGGCCACTGTAAATAATACTGCTATGAATATTTTCATATAAGTTTTTGTAAGGGCATATGTTTTCAGTTGTTTTGGGTAGATACCCAGGATTGGAATGGCTAGGTCATATGATAACTCTGGTTTTAACATCTTTTCACATACTTGTTGGTCATCTATATATCTTCTTTCCAACCATTTCTTTGTCCTTTCATTGACTGCTCCTTGAATGAATTTAAAGTAAAGTTACTAGCTTAGCTTTTCTTCATCAGTTTGACCTGCTTTGGTTTAACTCAGAAGCATGCTTTCTTTAAACACTCTTCTCAATTAGTGTGCACACACCTTGATCTTCTTATAATTTAAATAATTTCAATCAATGCCTCAATTAGCATTTTTAAGTTCTGTTGGTATTTAATCCAGAATTAGCTTTTTCAACTACAATATTTGTCTAAAATGTGCTTATCTGTGTAGCCCTTTACTATAGTTTATGAGAACTAAAGTAGAGATTGGACAAAAGAAGTTTTGCTTTTGGATTATCTGCATTCAAACATTGAAAGCTGTAGGTTGTCATTCGTCTGTGTGACATGCGGGTGTGGCAGGTCAGGAGAGGCCATACGGGTCAAGAGAACAAGGTTACTAACACAATATTTAAGCCAAAGATTATAGCTGGAGGTACAGACAAATCAATTTGGCAAAAATCAAGGTCAGAAACTTGGGTGCCAACTCAAAACTGAAATAACAGATCACTGGCAAAATTTTGGTAAGAGAGCTACAGGCTCTTAAATGTGATGAAAATAACATATAATTTGTATGGGTCTATAGAAGTGTTGTGAACAAAGTGTCAAGGTATATGTTAAGTGTATTCAAATCCACTAAGAGCTAGCTATGACAGAGTGTTAGCCTGGACAACCCAAGAATTTATATGCAGTAACAAAAAAAAGTTTTAGAAGAAAATTATATATAGTACATGTAGAAGTTACAAAAATGCTTTGAGGGAGAAGAAATAAAAATTCCTAGAAATTAAAAACAAAATTTTCAAATTAAGGGATGTGTAACTAAGGTAGGAAACAGCTGAAAACTAACTTACTGACCCAAAGAATAAGTCTAGGAAGTAGTCTAGAATGTGTAGCAGATAAAATATTTCAGAGAAAGTAAAAACAATTGAGATTTACTCCCATACATATACAACCCATCTAATAAGACTTCTAGAAAGAATGGAGAAAATGATAGTGTAGTAATAACTTCATAACTAAAAGGGAGAAAAAAAGCCCTGTCCTTAAAACACCTAAACAGGATTCAGAATTCCAAGTAAAAATCAGAAGTTCCTAAAACTTCTGGAGAGGAAAAGAAACCCAGCTTACTTATGGAAGTGTAAAAAATCAAACTGACTTTTTCTCATAGTAGAAGTAAATAAAGCAAACTCCTGAGAGAAAAAATAATTTGAACCTAGAATCGTATATGCTGGAAAGCTAACATTAAGAAATGAGAATGAACTACAAGCATTTGAAAATCTAGTGACTTGAAGAAAATTCCAGGTACATATCATCTCTGAAAGAAATATTCAAATACTGGAGGAAAAAATTAATTTAAGAATTTAAGAAAGAGAACACCAGGGATCTCAGAAATAGTAGAAACAAAGAAGCCAATAACATATAAATTGTGACATAGTTGGTTACTATGAATAGTTATGAATTCTGAAAGCATAATGATGAAATACTGATTAAACAGAAAAGAGCTTATTGTTACCTTGTTTATGCACTTTGTGAAAATAGTTAACTGCAAGTACTAATGATAATCAACCAAGTCAGAGTTCACCTACTATGTGCCAAGGACTGTGCTTGATGCTTTCACATATAGTAGCTAGTTTATTCCCCCATAACAAACTTGAAAAGGAAACCCTCTTCTGTGTTTACAGGAGAGGAAAATTATTTTGTGCAGTTTACCCAGTTGGTGACTGGGATTTTTTCTATGGGGATATGAAGAGTTGTTTTTGCTCTTTCTTGGTATCACCTTCCCTAATTACAATTACACATTCCAGGAGTTCCCGTTGTGGCTCAATGGTAAAGAACCTGACTAGTATCCACGAGGATGCAGGTTTGATCCCTGGCCTTGCTCAGTTGGTTAACAATCCAGCATTGTCATGAGCTGTGATGGAGGTCATAGATGAGGCTTGGGTCCTCAGTTGCTGTGGCTGTGGTGTAGGCTGCAACTGCAGCTCTGATTTGACCCCTAGCCTGGAAACTTCCATATGTTGCAGGTATGGCCCTGAAAAGAAAAAAAAAAATTATACATTCTAGTAACCATCTTTTTCTGATATCTTCAGATACTTCTCTATAATACAGTGTTCCTACTGATATAAACTACTCATTCATTCACCCTACTTGTTTCTCTCATCATAGTGTCTCTTCAGCCATCTTATCATCATATAATCTTGCTACAGACCAGGGTTCTTGGCCTCCTAATCAATAGAAATTGATAAAAGACCAGACAAGAAAATCAGGCAAGGCTACATTCAAGGTTCCTGCTACAGCAGGAGAGCCAAAACAAATAATATGTTTCCTTGCTCTCACACTGAAGCCGGGGTGAGCTGGTTGGGATGGGTCCAGAGGTCAGGCTGGAGGGGTGGCTTATGTGGTGTGCTTATTCATATGGCAGTGCTGCCTGAAGGGGGCATGCGCAGTACCCAGTTTTTGCTCCTGGCCCTTCAGAAGGATAATGGGACTTTTGGTCCTTTTTTATCTTGTTGTCCATAATTTGTTCCCATTGTGAATGCCCACGGTTATTTTTAGTCTCATATAGTTTCTTTGTACTTTGTTGCTTGAGGAGATGTTTGAGCGGCTGTAAGCACTGCAGCAAAGGGTCCCAGGTCCCAGGTCCCAGTTTCTCTCAGTCTCAAGCATGACTTCATTTTTAAATAAAAATTGGAATTGTATTCACTGGACTATGCATTCGTATACTAGTAGAGAATCAGTCACCAGATGCTATTTATTTCTTTACAGGTAATTTTTTTTTCTTTTAAAATTTGATATTTATTGCTTAATTACATGAGTTGTAGGCAAGCATTTAATTCTTAGTGTCTGAATCACTATGAAAAAGTTTCTTGGTTTTCTTAGAGTAGTTTTACATTAATGATTTCCACTAAATAATCTTGCAGAAGCACATGCTGACCTCTTTGAATCTTAGTTTCACATGAATCACATTTGAAAGGCTCAGTGATATATTCTCTTTCCCTGACTGATCCTGTGTCAGACCCAAAAAAAGGCAAGGGAGGAGAAAAAATGTTACCTTAATACAGAAAAATTAATTACCTTCATCTGTACAAGTTTTGTTTGTTTCTCTTACTGTCTTATTTGTATTCCTATCCTTGTCCCTCTCCAGCATTTTATTATGTTAAGGATAGACTTTCGCAAGACTTAAAGGGCACTACAGTAATTTGGGCCTCAGTTACTACTCTGATTTCCCTATTTCTGTTATTCCCTCAGGCACCCAGAGGGAAGTTACTTTGGATAAATTTTGATTCTTCCTTCTTTTTTCTCCCACCCACCTTGAAACCATCATCAAAACTGGCCAAAACTTCAAGTTCCTTCAACTATTCCATGTTCTTTCTCATTCCCACTAACCTGGTTTAGTATTCGTTGATCTTCTTGCCTTTAGTAGCTTCCAGCTCATCCTACCAAGAAGGGAGCGTGAGGAAATAAAGCCTTGTCATGATTTCTCTTGGGAATTCATGATCCTGAAGGATCCCTCTTTGCTTTATTCTAGCAGGTCTTGTAGAATTCTGTTTGAAAAGTAGTGCTGCCCTTTTCTTCTCTACTGGGACCAAGCAATCCAACTGCAGACATCTTAGACTTGCTTCCACAAGTCCTTGCAAGCTGCTTATTTAAGAATACCTTCCCAGAGAGTTCTAACTGTGACACAATGGGATCTGAGGCATCTTGGGAGCACCAGAATGCAGGTTTGATCCCCAGCCCAGCACAGCATGTATTGCTGAAGCCCTGGCTTACTTTAGGTTCCAACTATGGCTCGGATAATTGGCCCAAGAACTCCATCTGCCAAGGGGCAGCCAAAAAAAGAAGAAAAATAGAGTTTCTCAGGAGTTCCCTTGTGGTGCAGTGGGTTAAGGATCCAGCATCAGCGTTGTCCCTGTAGTGGCTTGAGCTGCTGTGGCATGGATTTGATGCCTGGCCCAGGAACTTCCATGTGCTGCAGATGCAGCCAGAAAAAGAGAAAAGCTTCTTTATCCTCAAAGTCAATGTTGTTGAGTAGTCACTGTCTCACAGAAGTCAAAAGAGAAATTAGATTCTAAAAATTCAGAATCTTTAAATACTGAAGACAAAATTTGTACTTAGTTAAGATTACTCTTTTAAAAAATCCCGACTCATAAAACTTGAAGCAGAGAAAGACCAGTACATCTTGTTTTCCCTATGGAGTTGAAAGATATTACTTCTTTCTTCAATTTGAGGACCAGAGAAAGTAGTTAAATGTGGTCACTGTTCCATTAGAGATAGGAATATTATTATACTTTATTACTAGATCTGTAGAGCAGATACAGTGTAGCACTTCTCAAGTGTGGTTTGGGGACACCTATTTCAGGGAGTTTGTGAGGTCAATACTATGTTCGTAATAATATGCAGAGATTAGTTGCTTTTTTCATTCTCTTTTTCGAGTGAGCAGTGCAGTTTTCTAAAGGCTCCATGACCTGTGATAGCATTATTTTCCTGGGAGTCAACTGTATATAGACTTTTGTTATCTTGTGTGATTCATATGACCTATCAGAACAAAAGCTGTTTCAGGTCCTCATTTATTTTTAATAGCGTAATGAGGTTCTGAAACCAAAAAAAAAAAAAAAAAAAAAAATTGGAAATAGCTTTTGCATTGCACAAAAAGCCAATCATGTTTGAGAGATAGGTGGAAATAAAGACTGATCTTCTGGAGTCCAGTGACATGGACCTATTCATGTTCATGCCAAAGCAAACACACATGGAAAGGTTCAGTGAAATTTTCCTTATTATTTAAATAATGTCATTCTAATTCCCCCAATCCTTTGTTTGTATTGTTGAATTTGTATAAGTGAACTCATGAAAAAAATGCAACTACAGAGTAGAAATTTCCACATGTTCTTTCTTTTAGAATCAGTGTTAATCTCATTCTTAAGAATTTCTCTCCTGTCCTTCTCATTTATCTCTGCCAAATACAAGTGTTCGTTTAGAAAAGTAGGTGTAGAGCCATGAGTGGACATGTATACCATGAAAGTGCAACCCAAACAGGAGTACAGGTGTAAATGTTTAGGGTAACTGTACTGCAGTGCTGTCTTTTGAATGTCCTGATCTCAGGGAGAAATTAAACCTGGTTTATTTTGATGGAGAGGTGGGTTCATTATGCCCAATTGTCACTCTTTAAAGAAATGTGAAAAGTGATCCCATTAATTTTTTGAGATGACATGTAGAGAATCTGTTATTTTCCATTACGTGATTTGAGAGCCAAAACTAATCTCTAGAACAAAGCCGATTTATTCTAAAAAGAGCCATATGCAGATGAGAGAAATGACACATTTTTAAAACACATTTATTTAATTATTTCTTGCAGAAAAAGGCAAAGGAGTCAGCACACATTTTTTTTTTCTTGCTGGAAGTCTTTGGAAAGAATCTTATAGCTTTTATTAAAAAGTGTGATGGTGTTAGAATTTTTTTTTAATCATCTGTAGCTTAGTTATTAGGGAATCTTTGATCAGGATTTGCTGAATTTCTCTGTGAAAAAACAGATTCTTAGTTCATAAAAATTTGTGTTGAATGATCTGAACCAGTCAAATTACACTCATTACTTGCTCAGTCTAGACTGTCCATTCCACCTCATTGTTTTCTCTAATCCAGTGTGTCATTTCTGATTAGACTGATTACAGTGGGCCAGCTTCTATTTGCTTATTCACAAAGTCACTAATTATCCATTAGGCAATTGTTCCCATAGAGTTCTTGACGTTGTGGAGACTTAGACATAGACTGCTCATGTTTTCTGTAGTAGTAGCATAGAGTCCACACGAAGACAGAAGATGCAGAATCATAGCAACGCAGAGTTAGAAGGAATCATGACACATACCTAGTCATATCTGATTGCCTCTGATGACAGGAAATTCCAGGCCTTATCAGGCAGAATGCTGTATTATTGGAGAGCTCTGACTCCTGAAATCTCCTTAGTTGTGTGTTCAGAAATGCTTCTGTTAAAAGTCATGTCAATGGTCAAACATAGGTAACAGTGGACACCAGAAGAGGAAAATGAGTTCAGTTTAGTTCATGTACTAGGGTTCAAGAATCGTATCTTCAGGAAAGTTCAATTCTTTTTGAGTTTCATTGGATGAGAAGGATTTTGAGAGGCAAAGATGAAGAGGCTCTCCTGACCTCAGAGAAGGCCTAGAACCAGAAAAAGCACGAGACCTGTTTTGTGTGCTAGGAGAGAGCAATTGCCCTATGTACCTGGCACTTACTGGTTTCTCAGTAAATACTTGTTGAATAAAGGACAGAATGAATGACTGAGTGAATGAAAAAAGTCTTATCCAGACTTGTGGTGGCAAGGGAGATGTCAAGAAAGGTTGATGGTAAACAAGCACATTGACCCCTCTGCACACTTGAGTCTAACCTAGATTTTGCATTTGTGGACTTACTCTTTTAGCGGGGACTAATATTCATTTACTTTTACTCACTATGTAGAATTTTTGAAGCCTGTTTCCCCTTATGTCTTATTAACGTACTGGTTTTTCATCTCTCTGAAAAGGCTGCAAATTGCTGCCCATCTCTTGAACCAGAACAAAGACCTTATTATTATTTTCCTTGAAAAAGTCATATTGTCTATCTGGACTTCCACCTCCTCTCACCCCTACTATTGAAGCACTAAAAATGCCTTGTATTTGACTCACTTCCTTCTAGGATGTGTTCTCTTTGGGTTCATTCTAAAATGATGGGAAATGTTGGAATTTTGCAGAAAATTCAGTTTCCCACAGTCTTTCTGAGACTCTTCTCTGTTGGAAATAACACTATTATAATGCAGATGCCCCCAAAACCCTATGGAATCTCAAAGATTCTATAAATGGCTGACCACAGGGTATCCCTTTTATTCAAATTTCAATCTAAACTATGGCAAATGGACCCTTATGTGTAAATGCACAATTGTAACTGGACACAGTCCCATCAGAAGGACTGACCTAAAATAAATCTTTGAGAGAAGAGGAAGAACTAGTAAATAATTAAAAATGAGCTTTGCCCCTTCTGTATTTTTTGTTGTTGTTGTTGTTTTTGCTTTTAATATGGAGGATGACATTTTGTTAGAAATTGTTCAAATACTATTTTATAACTTAGCCATCACAATTTAAGCTTAAAACTTCACAACTTTGGAGTCAGTGAAGCATGAAACGTATCTATCCTTAGCACAAGATGCCCAAAATGTGGCAGTGTTACCACATTCTCTTGTAAAAATGGGCTCAAACCTCAAACTGAGGTAGGTATAAAACTTTGACAGAGCATTCTGTGTGCCTTTATCAGCTGCAAAACGCAAATGGTATTTAGCTACCACTTATTTAATCTTAGGCAGACATTTTATTTAGGGAGCCATAGCACCAAGAAGGCTAACAGAGTTAAGCCAGGAGCTTTGTAACCAAGAAGAATGGAGGATAATAATAAAAACAAGCAAAAAAAAAAAACAACAAACCAAGCTCAACGCACAGACTCAAAGGAAAATGCACAATAAACTATAAGTGCTAGTTTATCGCAGTCATGCAGAAAGTTGTATGACTAGTCTTCCTGAACATGGAAAGATATGAAATATTCAGCTGAAGAAATACATATGAGAATAATCCAAATGTGGGAACATAACTGCTGCTGAAATACAATCTAACTGATGTCTGCTGCAGATTGAAAAGGAACATCTTATGGACAATTGATTGTTTCTCAAAATATAATAAAAACAAGCTTTGAAAATGTGTACATAAAAACATTGACCTAGGTGGAGAGAAAAGGCAGCATTTACTTTGTAATGCTATCAGGTGGTAATTCAATTTACGGTTACCCAAACTTCAAGTATTCTGTTTCAGTTTATAGACTGATGGTGCTTATCATATAAATTGGCCAATAAGATTTGCAAATAATACTTTTAGTGCTCGGTTTTGTGGTTGTAGCTCTAGAAAAGAAAATATATTTAATTCCATGCATTGGTTTTTCTGTTTAAAATTCACACCATTTGAATATGACTGACAGGGCACAGCATAATTATGCAGTCTGTTAGATGGACCGATTATGCTTATGAATACAAGAGTGGAGTGAATGAAAGCAACACGTAATTGATTCTACTCCTGGTCTGACTGTTCATTAACAGTTTGAATGTAGCACAGTTGCTTCTCAAATGGAAGCCAATGAGAGCAACCTATATGTGTTCCCTCATTTGTTTTAAAATTCATTATGCTAATATTTTTTTCATAGAATGTTTTTGCTGCACTTGTGTTGCCAAAGAGAAGTCCGATCAAATCTTTGTAAATGATTCCACTGCTTTCAATATTTATGTGGCATTCCAATCACACATTTTTCAATTTACATGTTTGGAAAGGAAAGCAGACTCCCTCCTACACCCCCTTCCAAGAAAACCTTCCATCCTTTTCTGTATACTTCTAATTTCCCAGGATAGAAGGAGGTGGGGGAGCACAAGGTGGTGGCTTGAGCTTCGAAACAAAAGAGCTGATTTCTAGATGGACTGATTTCAGAAATAGATGAAGAAAGGCTCGATTTATCTTGCCACCCTTTAGTCAGATAAAGCGCGCAAGGGCCTGCCATCTCATTTCCCATTCCTTTACCAGGGGTTGCATTTGAAATGTTGATTAAATGTACAGTCGCATTGCTGTTTTCTTGGCTTTCCTTAGTTGTGTAAGAAAGAGATTCAAATGCATGAAGGCTGTTCTTCCTTTCTGGAATGCGGAGCTGGACATTTCAGGGAAATGGCATTATTTGTATCGCTCCCTGTGAGCAATAAAATGGCATTATTTTTATTGCTTACAGGTATCATGCCCTACCCCCCACCTACCCTTTAAGTGTCCACAAGTTCCTGCCAGATTTTAAGACAGAAGAAACAACAAAATTAGTGCTGGGTCCGGCAGTTCTATTTAAGAGCTCTAGTTGTACTGTGACCTCTGAATTAGATTGTATTTGCAATTCAGAAGTGTGTTAATTTTATATTCTAATCCTTCTCTGACTTTTTAAATTAAATCAATAGTTGACTTATTAAGACAATACATCTGAGACTCTATATTGTGCATTATATTCCCAGGACATTTTATTTATAACTGGAAGTTTGTAGCTTTTGACCATTTTCACCCATTTCACACATCTTGCTCCTATATCCCCTTGCTGCCTCTGGCCACCAACAATTTGTTCTTTGTGTCTGTGTGTTTGACAGGCTTTTTTTTTCTTTGTATTCTGGATAGTTCTACATATAAGTGAGATCATACAGTATTTGTCTATCTCTGTCTGACTTAGTGTAATGCCTTCAAGTTCCATCCATGTTATCACAAATGACAAAAGGCCCTTCCTTTTTATGGGTGAATAGTATTCCATTTTGTATATTTAAAACATATTTCTCTATTCATCCACTGAAGGACATGTTGTTTACACCCATGTCTTGGCTATTGTAAATAATGGCGCAGTGAACATGAGGTACAGATATCCATTTGAAGTATTATTTTTATTTCCTTTGAATAAATGCCTAGAAATGTAATTGTTGGAAAATATGGTAGTTCCATTTTTAATTTTTTTGAGGAGTTCCCATGCTCTTTTCATGAATGGCTACATATAAATAATCACATCAGCTTTTCCTATGGTACCTTATTTATCTAACACAAGACTTGATATTTGATAAATGTGCCAACCCAGAAGAATTCCTAGGTGTATGGGGAATCCCTCACTGTGCCCATTTTAAAGCATATCCACACATTCTTTGCTATTCCATCCATCAAGAGATGAGGTCTAGGAGTTACTGTCGTGGCGCAGTGGTTAACGAATCCAACTAGGAACCATGAGGTTGCGGGTTCGATTCCTGGCCTTGCTCAGTGGGTTAAGGATCCGGCGTTGCCGTGAGCTGTGGTGTAGGTCCCAGATGCAGCTTGGATCCTGCGTTGCTGTGGCTATGGCATAGGCCAGTGGCTACAGGTCCAGTTAGACCCTTAGCCTGGGAACCGCCACGTGCCACGGGTGCAGCCCTAAAATGACAGAAGGAAAAAAAAAAAAAAAAAAAGAGATGAAGTCTATATGATTCCACTTGAAATGTGTGTAATTGTATGACAGTTGTGACCAATCACGGTATAGTGGTAGCAATACAAGGTCCCTCCCAAGGCTGGAATAGGAAGGATAACACTGATGCACTGATGCACTCAGTCTTAGAGCCCTGAGCTGCCACATAAGCAATCTGAATGTTTTGAGGCATCCATGAGGAAACGCAAACTAGCCCCCATGGAGAATCCCTGGGACCACATGAAGGGGGAGAGATACCTGACCAGCCCTTAGCTGCTGTAGCCCCCTGTTCTTCCACTGGTTACCTACAGTCATAAGGGAGACTCTGTGGCAGACCCTTCAGCGGACCCCTTTTAGATTTTTTGATCCAGAAAAAAAAAAACATAAAAAAATGATATAGTAGTTGTTGTTATCCTAAGTCATCCTGTTTTAAAGTAATTTCTTGCCTAGCAAGAGCTAATCAGAATTTGCATGGATACGAAGTATGAGGCTTAAGTATGGAATTCATGATAAACATGACAAACTTAATACATACAAAGGTATGCATTTCCTTCAATGGAATCATGTTCGGAGTTCTCATTGCGGCTCAGAAGGTTAAGAACTGGACTAGTCTCCGTGAGGATGGGGTTCAATACCTGGCATCACTCAACAGGTTAAGGACCTGGCATTGCCAAAAGCTGCGGTGTAGGTTGCAGATGTCGCTCAGATCTGGTGTTGCTGTGGCTGTGGTGTAGGCCTGCGACTACCACTCTGATTTAACCCCTAGCCTGGGAACTTCTGTACGCTGTGGGTGTGGCCGTAAAAAAAAAAAAAAGAAAAAGAAAAAATTTAAAGTAGTAGTCATGTCGGAGTTCCCGTCGTGGCGCAGTGGTTAACGAATCCGACTAGGAACCGTGAGGTTGCGGGTTCGATCCCTGGCCTTGCTCAGTGGGTTAAGGATCCGGCGTTGCCGTGAGCTATGGTGTAGGTCACAGACGCGGCTCAGATTCCGCGTTGCTGTGGCTGTGGCGAAGGCTGGCAGCTACAGCTCCTGTTAGACCCCTAGCCTGGGAACCTCCATATGCCGCGTGTTCGGCTCTAGATAAGGCAAAAAGACAAAAAATAAATAAATAAATTAAGTAGTAGTCATGTCAGGAAAAATTTATTTTTAATCATACTGCCTTTGTGATATGATAGTGTTATCTTCCCACACTGATATGTGACTGACTTGTATGCTTACCTTCTTCTTATATACCTAAGAAGTAAGTACTACATTTTCACTATAAGGTACATAGGACTCAGTTTGCATTTTTTCATATTTGTAAATAAATATCTTCATTGCCCTTTTTACAGAAGCAAAATAGTTCACTGTATAAACTTATATTTATTTCACTAGTGCCCTACTGAGGGGCATTTGCATTGTTCCAAGTCATATCATCCATAGGATCCATTCCTAGAAATAGAATTATTATGTCAAAAGGAGTCTCATTTGTAACTTGGAAATATGTCGTTAAAACACTCTCTGGGCATGGTGCCAATTTGCATTTCATTGTGAAAGTGTGCTGAAGAAACTGATGTTCATTTATCTGGAAAAGAGTGAATTAGACTACTAGGCATCTATAACTTCATTTTTGATGGACATGTAGAAAAGGGATTATCTTTGAGAGCTGCAAAAAATCTTGAAGTCCATCTTATTCAATGCCTTCTTTTAGATTTTTAAGACAGATGACCAAAGAGGGAAATGACTTGCCTAAGATCAACAGCTGGTTAGTGATGGTTCTGGCACTTCTGACTTATAATCAGAGCTTAGGACTTACATTTTAGTGTTCTTTCCACACTGGAGAAAATACGGAAACTGTCATTCCTGAGAGTGTGCCCAAGAGGCCTGGAGTGCTACTGCTGTGGCTACTGATGATAATTACCATGTCTTGAGTATCTGCATGTACCAGACTTCAACGTAAACCCTTCTATTTATATTATCTAACTTATACCATGGGGTCAACAAATTCCTGTGCAAGATAAACCATTGTCCATAAACTGAATGTGTGTATCTCACACACATATGTTTGCTATGAAGACTGTATCATGTTTCATAAAATGTAAATTAATACAAAGCATCCTCAATGTTCATTTGTTTGTTTGTTTTATATTTTTAGGGCCACACCCATGGGATATGGACGTTCCCAGGCTAGGGGTAGAATCGGAGTTGCAGCTAACAGCTTACAAGAAAGCAAGATCTGAACTGCATCTACGACCTACACCACAGCTCAAGGCAATGACGGATCCTTGACCCACTAGTTGGGGCCAGGGATCAAATCCACATCCTCATGGATACCAGCTGGGTTCATTACCCCTGAGCCACAATGAGAACTCTGCATCTTTGAAGTTTTGTCTCTAATCTGTTCTCAATCAGTGGATATTGAAACTACCATAGTGAAAATGTAGACCATAAGATTTTTGATATGAAAAAGACTATCTTTTTTACTCACAAAGTTTGTTAGCCATTTGACCATATTTAAAGTCCCTTTTAACCACTCTGGCATCATTCTGCACTCTGTCTGTCTCCATAACAAGGTTGAATATTAACGATGCCACAGGCACAGAAGAGAGCACAGAGATCATCCAAGCAGCTGATTTGTTTTATGGATAATGGATAAGGAAACCAAGGCAGGGACCAATGAAACGATTGCTTCATCTGGGTTATTCCACTCATCAGGCCTATCATCAGGAATTAGAAGGCAGGCCTCCTCAATGAATTTTAAATTGAAAAAGGAGAACTCCGTGGTGTGGGAGAGTTACCCATAAGGACTATGAACGATTAAAATAATGAAGGAAATTTCCTTTTGAGCCTTACAGTGATTCACTTCCAGCTTTTTGGATTTGAGAGGTCATCCTGTTGGGCATTAATCGCACTTGATCTTGGTTGCTGTATATTTAATATAGAGAGGAAAATACAGAGGCCAATATTATGATGTTGACGAGGCTCATATATTGGCCCTCAGATTTAAATTAAATGGAGAACTGAAAAATGCAAGGGATATTTTTTCATAGATGTCATTTAAGTTGTAGGTACAGTAATGATTAAGGGAAAAAGCAAAGAAAACATTTATTTATTATGTCACTGTTTCCTACTCTTATGGGCTCCTTTCTCTCTTTCTCTTTTCTTCTAATTAATGCCCCTTAGCCCTGTTTCTATTTGGCTCAAGTAGACACATCATCATGACTCTGGATAAGATTCATTTATTCTTGACCTTCTCCATCTTTAAAATAAGGAAACTAAAGTCATATTCTGTTACCTTTTTTGTTTTTAATGGCTGCACCTGTGGCATATGGAAGTTCCCAGGCTAGAGGTCAAAATGGAGCTGTAGCTTCCAGCCTTTGCCACAGCCACAGACACAGTAACGACAGATCCTAGCAGCACCTGACACGTAAACCACAGCTCGCAGCAATGCCAAATCCTTAACCCACTGAGCAAAGCCAGGAATCGAACCCATGTCCTTATGGGTTCTAGTAGAGTTCATTACCATTGAGCCATGACGGGAACTCCTGTTGCTGTTTTATATAGAATTTGATATGCAAGATCAATGGGAAGGGATGTTAAAATAAGTATGGGTTTCACCTTCATTAGTGGCAAGGAAGTGCCAAAATGTCCCTGGAATAACAGGGCACAGGTTAATTTGTAGAAACTTTGTCCCACAAGGAACTCTGCAAAATTTAGGTTTCAATAGTCAAATGTATCTTGGAAATAGAGCATTCTGACCCCACCTGGGTTTGTGGAAACTCACAATTCAGTGTAGCATAGTAAATATTCAGAGGAGTTTCTCACTAAGTTACTATGGTAACTTTTTTGACCTAATCACCTCCAGTGGTTCCCAAATTTAAATGGCCTTTAAATGGATATCTTACTGGACTTGCTTTGGGAAATCCTGTATATAAAAATTCACTGCATCACGTGCAGGAGTTCTGTCACTTCAATATATGCAATTCTGACTTATTCCTATTATTACAAAAAATGTCAGAGTTCCCACTGTGGCTCAGTGGGTTACAAACCCAACTAGTATCCATGAGGATGTGTTTTTTTTTTTTTTCCTTTTGTCATTTTTGGGCCGCACCCGCGGCATGTGGAGGTTCCCAGGCTAGGGTCTAATCGGAGCTGTAGCCACGGGCCTACGCCGCAGCCACAGCAACGCAGGATCCAAACCGCGTCTGCAACCTGCACCACAGCTCACGGCAACGCCGGATCCTTAACCCACTGAGCAAGGCCAGGGATTGAACCCACAACCTCATGGTTCCTAGTCGGATTCGTTAATCACTGCGCCACGACAGGAACTCCGAGGATGTGGTTTTGATACCTGGCCTCACTCAGTGGGTTAAGGATCTGACGTTCCCATGGGCTGTGGTGTAGGTTGCAGACACAGCTTGGATCTGGCACTGCTGTGGTTGAGGTATAGGCTGGCAGCTGCAGCTCCAGTTCGACACCTAGCCTGGGAACTTCCATATGCTGCAGGTGCACCCCTGAAACACAACAGCAAAAAGATCACTGTGGGTTTTTTTTCCCCCTAAATATAACCTTATCTGCCTTTATCCTCTCCTTCTATATTGTAGCAGTTCTCACTTTAAAGCCAGACTTGCCTATGCTATGAAATAACATCTGCATGAACTCACTGATGAGGTTTGTGCCTATTTTGATCGCAAGATATCATGTTTAACATGATCTGACAAGGGTTTAAATACTGTTTAAAGTTGTTAAAAGTTGAAATCAACACTTTGGGTGTTTTCTCAACGTCAAATAATGCTCTTGACACTTAGCAGGCAATCAACAAAAGTTTTTCTCTTAGTGATTTATTTTCTGCTACTTAAAATTTCATATGAAATTTAGAACTATTCCATAGTTGTATTTTGGTAAAATGTTCTTCTTCACTTGTTATTGTTTTTGACATTAAGTGATACTGATTAGCCAAAGAAAATCATCTCATTATAATATTCTAATAATAGTATACCGAATTTGTCTTTTTGATCAAAGTTGATTGGTTATTGTTACTCAAATCAGTGAAATGGGCTAATGATACAGATGAGCAGCTAAGACTGAGAAGCAGGAGTTATAAGACATTTTCAAGTAATTTGGATTAAAATTTGGTTTATTTCTTATCATTTTATTGACTTTAAAATGGGTACAGTTATGTTTCATTAAGTTCCTAAATTTAAATGTTTATGGATATCGCAATGGCTGGTTTAGATACAAAAACAAAAATTTAAATTTTATGTTTTAAATATAAATAAAAATAAATATAGAGATTGAAAAGTATAGATTGATTTTTGAAAGTTTTGATGTAATGCAAAATGGATGTTAGGTAATTATTAGGAACTGTATTATCTCAAGCATACCTCCTGCATGTAAGGATTGGTAGGTTGCACTGTAAATTATTAGGGATGTTTAAAAATTATTCCTTTAAGAGTTACTGATTATTATAAATGCTTTTGACATATTTTCAGAAACTTGCCCTTTTTTATTTTGTGCAATAGTTGACACTATTGTCATATTTACAAGTAAAGTGGTGTGTAACATTGATTCTTCCTTCTCATCTCAATTCAGAATGCTTTATTTTGTAGGCAATTATTTCTCAGTTTATTTCCCACCTAGGATTTGTCTTTTGCCAGGGTGCCAGTTATTCACATCTTTATATTATAGCCTGTCTCGCTTGGATCTGACCAATAACAATGGGACAATTTACTAGTAGGGGATTCCTTTTCACAATTATCACCTTCCTGGGAAATTGCCTACTTTAAAAAGCTGTGCTAACATCTTATACCAGAAGAGCATTTGCATCATCAATATTTCTTAGCTTGCTTGTCTCCAAGCTCCAACACCTAAAATAAAGCACCAATTATGTGAAAGGTGAAAAATATCTTGCTTATCCTATTTTTCCTTCCTTTTGCTTTTACAGATGTCATCCATACTGTAGGGCCAATAGCCAGAGGCCATATTAATGGTTCCCACAAGGAAGACCTTGCAAATTGCTATAAATCATCTCTGAAGCTGGTGAAAGAAAATAACATCCGATCAGTGGTAAGTACTTTTATGCCCCTTATTTCTTATTCTTTTCCAGCCTTTGTATACTGGAAATCAATCATGTACAAGATGAGGGTAGGAAATAATTTCCTAAGTTCTGAAAACTAAGTTGAAGAACCTTAGGCAGTGATGTTATCTATTGGTTATCCTGATTCTACTCATTTGTATGCCCTAAATATTTGCTTAATTGTTTTAGAAGTTTAAACTATACAGAATCTCAGAACTGGATCCATTACATCTAGTTTCTTTACTCATTTTCGTCATTAAATTTTGAAGAAAATTTACGTGTGCGCGCGCGTATCTCAACTTGAAAGATGTTATTCTTTTATATTGATTTTGGTCTTCCTAAACTAATACTCTGTAGTTGGGTATGCCATATCCCTTCTAAGTTTTGTCAATTTAGATGAGAGAGTTTAGAAAATGTGGTTCTAATCTGTTTTGTAGGCTGAGATGAAAGGGAGCTTCCTCTTGCTGAATTTGGAGGTATTTATTCACCTGCTTTTCTTTTGCAACATGTCCTCTGTTTATTACATCTCAATTACACCAGGAAAATAAAACTGTGAGAACAATGAGAGTGTAAATACCCAACAGTAAGTTAATTTGGGCAGAATCCCTTGGGTCTTTTCACATTGATTATAACCTTGCTAAAACTGTGGGGCAGAAAGATAGTTTAACACTTCTTAGCAGGCTGAATGTATTAGCACTGCTTGCACATTCATAAGAGTGGTGGTTTTATGATTTCCATGAAAGAACACTGAGAGTCAGACATCCTTAGATAACCCTGGCTGGTTGCTTGTACTCTTCACAAATGATTATATTTATGAAGTGCCTTTTTCAATGTACATTGGTGAGTTTGCTTAAACTTAAAACTTTTTTCAAGCCAATTATACAGTCTTTTACATCTTTGTGTACTTATTAATAGAGATAAATATTTTCATTTCACTCTTTGATTTTAAAAGACTTTCTCTTTGTGAACGAATCAATAAGTAAGACCCTATTCTTAGGGGAGAAAGTAAAGTTCAAAGAAAATGGAGCCAAGCAAACTACCAAACAAGTTGGCTAATTTTGTTCTCCTTAGGAAAATAAGAAACATCAAAACAGGCATGCACATTTAGGGAATAATTAAAATTTTGTCAATATAGCTTATTGATTAAAATACATAAGGGGCTGAAGTGCTTGGAAAAATGGATATGTACAGACGTTTCCAGCTTGGGAAATATGGATCTTGAGACCTGAAAAGAATTTGCTAATGAATTCACTGGGATCTCTAATGATTTTCTTAAAGTCAATAAAAAGTACGTAGAGAATAGTTCATTAGAACCAATGTAAAAACTTCATCCATCCTTTTAACAACAAAAATAAGCATCCCTACCTATGACAATCTTAAAATAATCACATCTGCTGTTACCCTACTTGCTGCCATTTGGTAAAGAGTGGAAGAATCATGGACTAAGTTAAATTAACTTTTATCAGATTGCCTACGATGTAATATTCTAGTCATCCTGAGATTAGAATTAAGTCTATGTTAATATATTTGATGATGATTTTGAGGGTTTAATTACATGTTGCTTGGATAAAATTAGCAGGTGGTGGTGCTAAACTGAAGTCATTCCAGTATTATTAGGAAATAAAAATGAAGATGGAAAATATCTGTGAAATATGAGGCAAAATGTCCAGGTAAAACTAATCACCATGTTTGTGCACAGCTGATTGGGGTTGCCATCGAATATCTCATCTCTTATCCTTACAAAAAAAAAAAAAGGAATCTGGAGTTCCCGTCGTGGCTCAGTGGTTAATGAACCCGACTAAGATCCATGAGGATGTGGGTTTGATCCCTGGCCTCACTCAGTGGGTCAAGGATCCAGCGTTGCCATGAGCTGTGGTATAAGTCGTAGACACAGATCGGATCCTGCATTGCTGTGACTGTGGCCTAGGCCAGGAGCTACAGCTCCAATTCAGCCCCTAGCTGGGGAACCTCCAGCATGTGCATTGCACCCAGTGTGTGGGTGTGGCTCTCAAAAGACAAAAAGACAAAAACAAAAAAATCTGTCTTCCATCTTCCTTTCTTACAGTAGGACCTTGTTTATTTTATGCATAGTAATTTGTATCTGTTAATTCCAGGCTCCTAATTTACCTCTTCTTTCCCCTTTGGTAACTATAATTTTGCTTTCTATGTCTGTGAGTCTGTTTCTGCTTTGTAGGTTCAATTTATCATTTTTTTAGATTCACATGTAAGTAATATCATAGGGTATTTGTCTTTCTGACTTACTTCACGTAGTATTATAATCTCTAGGTCTATCCATGTTGCTACAGATGGCATTGTTTCATTATTTTTTATGTCTGAGTAACATACCATTATATATTGTATATATAAGTATAAATATAAATATGCTATATCTTCGTTATCCATTTATCTGTTGGTGAACATTTAGGTTGCTTCCATGTCATGGCTATTGTAAATAGTGGTGTTATGAATATTGGGGTGCATGCATCTTTTCAAATTATGAACTTATCTAGACAGGTGCCTAGGAGTGGGAATGCAGGGTCATTTTTGGTTTCTTAAGGAACCTTCATTCTGTTCTCCTTCTTTTCCTGAAATAGAAAATGGAACTTTCTACTTTATGTGGAATGTGGTATTCTTGACCAACAACAATTCAAAAATAATACTAGTGTCATCAAATCCTCATCATATGGGGAAATGGAAAATTTTTAGAAATGCTATTATGACTGGCTACATCTTTTATTGTGTGGGCTTCTACTTTATAGACATAATGATATGGGAAGAGATGTTTGGCGTAAAAAGCCTGGTTAGTAAGATGGAAAATAAACTTGAGTCTATTTATATGCATGTCAAAGAAAATTTCTCAAAAACCCTTTTATCAGATAAGCTTACTATTTCCTCTGCCAGTCATGTAACCATGGAAAAATCATGTCAATATTTTGCAGCCTCACTTTCCACATTCAAAGAATCAATAAATTATTACTAACTCAAGGGGCTATTATAAGGAACAACAGAAATAATGGATGTAAGGTAACCTGAAGATGTAATTCTATATTAAAGTATTTGGTAATATTATTTCAAGTGTAAGATATTTATGGGTTAGTTTATGATTTGGCAAATTTGGGAGATTGAAATTATTCTTTCTTTGACATTCTGAAAACCAGACCTCTCAACGTCATCTTATCATTTCTTGATTTTTTTTTGGTCTTTTGTCTTTTTAAGGCTGCACCAACAGCATATAGAGGTTCCCAGGCTAGGGATTGGATTGGAGCTATAGCCACTGGACTACACCACCACCACAACAGTACCAGATCTGAGCCACACCTGTGACCTACACCACAGCTCATGGCAGCACTGGATCCTTAACCCACTGAGTGAGGCCAGGGATCAAATCTGTGTCCTCATGGATACTAGTCAGATTCGTTTCTGCTGAGCCATGATGGAAACTCCCATTTCTTGGTGTTTTTATACAGAGATTAATTATTATGAAGTATATTTGTAAAGGAAAAATTCAAGTGTTTCCTCCTCCTTTGGAGAGAAAAACTCAGGTCTTCCCTAGTGTGTATTTCTTTCCTGTAAGTCTCTTTTACTGTACACATGGAACACGCCACTTACAGTATCTCTGGTCACCAAAATGTATTGAGGTTTCTCCCACACTAAGCAACTCTCTGTGGTACCACCTGAGAGTCCTACAATTTAACTCAGTTCCGACACTGTATACCTGAAGATAGTGTCAAACCCCATAGGTTAAGAGCTCAGTTCCACAAGAATGTTCCCATCCTCTTCGCACACTCTTAAGACACCAGTCAGAAGCCCAGGTTGTCATCTGTGCTTCTGAACAACTGGCTATAGGTTGAAAGGTCTAATAACCCTTTAGTAGGGTTCAAATAACTTGTTAGAACAGCTCATATAACTTAGGGAAACACTTATGTCTATCATCATATTTAAGGATATGATAAAAGATTCAGATGAACAGCCAGCCAGATGAACCTACACATAGGGTGAGGTCTGGGTGGGTCCCAAGTACTGGAGCTTCTGTCTCCATGGAGATGGGGTGAATTAGCCTTCTAGTGAAGATGTGTTCACCGCAAAACCTGGTTCTGTTGGGATTTTATGAAGACTTACTCTTGTAAGCATGATCAATCATGAGCTCCATTTCCAACCCCTCCCTCTTCTATGGATGACGAAGAGTGGGGCTGAAAATTCCCAGCTTCTAATTGTGTCTGAGTCTTTCTGGTGACCAGCTCCCATCCAGTAGTCATCTAGAAGCCCTCCAAAGTCACCTCATTAGAACCAAAGATGCTTCTAGTACTCTTGTCACTAGAAATTTGCAAGGGTTTTAGGAGCCCTGGGTCAAGTACAAGGTCAAGGCAAATATGGCAATAAGGGATGCTCCCAGGATTCTTATCACTGAGAAAATTATAAGAGTTTAAGGAGCTCCATGCCAGAAACTGGGGACAGAGACCAATGTATATTTTCTCCCCCCCCCCCTTTTAGGGCAGCACCTGCAGCATATGGAGGTTCCCAGGCTAGGGGTCAAATCAGAGCTGTAGCTTCCAGCCTACACGACAGCCACAGCAATGCAGAATCTGAACCATATCTGCGACCTACACCACAGCTCATAGCAATGCCGGATCCTTAACCCACTGAGTGAGGCCAGGGATTGAACCCTCGTCCTCATGGATGGTAGTCAGATTTGTTAACAGTTTAGCCGTGACAGGAACTCCTGTATTTTCTATCATTTCACAATACTATATTTATTTAGGCAATTGAAACTATTATTGCTTTTAATAATATTATCTTATAATTATTAATGATATCATTGTTAATATTACAAACTCATGTCTGTGTTGACAGAACAGAATATAGCACAGACTAATTGCTCTAGTAGATGCAACTGAGTTAAACTATTCTTGTCACCACATTTAACTGTCTTAAATTTGTTGTCTAACTTTTAACTTTTCAAAAAATCTCCCTGTGTTATTATGGTTTGCTCCACTATGTGATCTTTTGTAGTAAAGCTACAAAAATGAATGAGGAGTAACTAGTTAAGACGGGGTAACGTGTATGTAACAAAGAAGCTATAAAACAATGTGGTGAAAGTCAAAATGGGAATACATTGCTCTACTGGTCTTTATCAGCTAGGCTGTGTTGCAATTGCAAATAACTTCTAAATCTCAGTGGCTTGCATTCAGAGAGACCCTGGCTTCTGATCTCTGGGCTGTGCTGTTTGGAAGTGACAACCTCCTCAGCCATGGAACTGAGACTTTAACAAATCATGCAAGAACTTTTTACTGTCTCAAATCAGAAATGATATGCATCATTTCTGTTTCCATTTCATTGGACTGAACTATTCCCATTGCCTTGCCTACCTGCAAGTGAGCCAGGGAAGTTTCCGTAAATAAATATTTGATGGACAGCACTTATCTGCCAAAGTTAAGCCAAAAGCCTGGGAATCCCAGCAGAAGGATGGATTTACTTTAAGTTCTCCATAGGAATATAGTCTTCAAAATTGTATTGGAAGCAAAACAAACAATATTGTTTGTTTATTTAATAAATAATAAGACCCACTGTGTTCTGAACATTTTAATATCTTCTAAGATCAAAAGGGTATAATTTTTATTTTCAAATATATATTTTTTTCTCAGTCTCTTGACCATCCAGGCAGAGGGGCAGATCATCTTTCCATTGTCTGATTTGAGCATACTCTCTAGTTGTCTCATTACTTTTAAATATCTTCCCCCAGAAGCCTGAAATGCCATAATTAATGAGTAATTTATGATGGCCAGGCATTGTTCTTTCTCTGCAGTTTCCCTAAAATGCAAATACTCATGAGATCAGCAGATAATTAATTTCCTAATACCTTAATTTGAGGGAATTGATCAAATTACTTTTCATTTGGGCAAGATAAATTAGAGGATGATAAAAGTACTAAGCACCTCAGCCTGAGGGAGGAGGAGAATTGGAAGGGAGTCTGAAGGGAGCTTGGGAGAAACAGAAAATAGAGTGAGGTGCAAAGAAATTTACTCACTTCCAGTTTTGCTAACAGGAGCAACTTTTTAAATAGAGAAGAGGGAAAAGTGATAATCACACACAACTGTCTAGAAATAAATGAGTTATTTGGTTGTTTGAAGAGACATTTATAGATAAATTTTTTCCCTAAGAAAAAATAATATTCATTTTAATAATTTAGGAGAGAAAGTTTTCTTGTATCTCTCTTCTATATCCATTCTTTTTTAAAAAAGGTATTGGAATATAGTTGGCTTAGAAAGTTGTGTTTATTTCAGGCATATAGCAAAGTAAATCAGTTATACATATACATATATCCATACCTTTTCCAATTATTTTCCCATATAGGTCATTACACAGTATTGAGTGGATTTCCCTGTACTATACAGTAGGTCCTTGTTATCCATCTATTTTTATATATAGTAGTGTGTATATATCAATCCCATGCCCCTAATTTATTCCTCCTTCCTCCCTACGTTTCTCCTTTGGTAAACATAAGTTTGATTTTAAAATCTTTGAGTCTATTTCTGTTTTGTAAGTTCTATTACATCATTTTTATTAGATTCACATATTAGTGATCTCATATGATATTTGCCTTTCTCTCTCTGACTTACTTCACTTAATATAATTTCTACGTCCATACCATGTAGATACAAAGAGCATTACTTCATTCTTTCTTATGGCCGAGTAATATTCCATCGTGTATATACCACATCTTCTTTATCCAGTGCTCTGTTAATGAGCATTTATGTTGCTTCCATGCCTTGGCTATTGTAAATAGTGATGGTATTAAAATTGGGGTATATGTATCATTTCAAATTAAAGTTTTGTCTGTATATATACTCAGGAGTGGAAGTGCTGGATTGTATAGCAACTCTATTTTTAGATTTTTAAGAAACCTCTTTATTGTTTTCCATAGTGGCTACACCAACTTACATTCCTATCAATAGTATAGGAGGGTTTCCTTTTCTCCACACCCTCTCCAGCTTTTATTATTTGTAGACTTTTTGATGATGGCCATTCTGACGGGTGTGAGGTAATACCTCATTGTAGTTTTGATTTACATTGCTCTAATAATTAGTGATAGGAGCATCTTTTCACATGCTTATCTTTTTGGTAACTTTTTCAATACAGACCCATATATTTGCTTTAGATTATAAAATAATAAAATTAATCAATAAATCTAATGGTTCATTTTACAATGGCAGTTCTCTTCTATGAATTATTAATTAGTGAAGCTTTATTAATATCAAGGAAAGTTTACACTTAGAGTTTTAATCATGATTTTCATTCCAATCTTACCATAAAGAGTTTCATATGAAAAATCTGACTAATCTTTCATAATTCCTAGTTGTAACTTGTGCAAGTCCCTCATTTCTTCCAAATTACTTCTAATATATTTCAGTTATTTTCCTCCAATCATGAGTTCCCCTTGGGCAAAAATTCAAATATTTGCAAATTTATGTTTGTGTACTTTCTTGACAACCTTGAGAATGTTGATTCCAGAATAGGCAAAAAGGTGAGGCACCACGTAGGGGATAATTAGAAATAGAATGACCTGGAAATGGGTATAGGAAAATAAAATACTGTTGAAAGGAACGTAAAAGAGGGTACAGATTTTCTTAGCAAACTCTTGGAAAAGTTAGATGTCAGAAAATAGACCCAGGTCTTACAACCGCAGTGTTCTAATGCATGCAACTTGAGAAATCAACAGTCAGTTGCTGATGAAGTCAAGCCATGTAATTGTTTTTATTTCTGGGACAATGTTATGTTCTGAGAAAATTAAAAATATGTTGTGGGACAGGAGGACTACACATTTATACAGAATATCCCTTTGAATGTATATTAGCTAAAATATACAAGTGGAAATTGTTTATAATGGTGAAAATCTTGGTGAAACCTGAGGGGTGGATTGAGGGTTGAAAGCAGGGAGGAAAATTCCTCTTGAGCAAGAGCTAGGAAATAGAAATTAATAATATTGTATCCATTATCACTATATGCTTATGTAGTTATTAAAATAGCGTATGTATTGTTTTATATGTCATGCCACCTTTATTATTTTTGTTTAAGTGGGCATAGAAATATTTTGTAAACCTTTTTATAAGTTATTTTTGACCTCTATTTCTCGCCCTTTTTTTTTTTTTACAATGTGATATTAAATTCCTTATTGGAAAATTCTTTCACCACTAGGTTCAATTTTAGAAACCTAATTCTGCCATTCAAAAAGAGATTTATCCTCTCAGCATCACTTAAAAGGCATTGATTCATATAAGTCAGTAATATTCGGTATTCAAGAAAACTCCTTTTAAGTGACAAAATAGAGTGTACCTAATTTCACGTTCTTTAAGTGAAAACATGTAATAAGAAAATAGATGTTTTTATTAAAATAATTATGATGTGACTAGAAACCAGATTCTACTTAGGTTTAAAATAATTTCCCCATAAAGTATAACTGATAATGGATATATGAATTTGTTAGTTTTCTGTGATGATGGGCAAACTAAAAGTTGGTTGTTAGTTTGAATGGTATACACCACTGTGATTTCCATATGGCTGTCACACTAGATGATTTATGGAGTAAAAAGAGCATGTAAATCTTCACTGGTAGGAAACACCCAGTGCTAGTAGAGATCACTCAGAGCTCGATGACGTTCCCTCCATGAGACATAAATTTTGAGAAATAAGAGCTTTCAATGGAAGAGACAATGGATCTAAAACTGAAATGCTACCCCTAGGCGTTAGGGCAATAAGCAGTTTTGGAATTTTGCATTTATTTGTTTCACTGCAGTGTAGGTTTTCATTTTAAGGCGTAGTCAAGTGAATCTTATTTTCTTATACAAGTTCTCTTCTGAGAGGGTTGCCATGGCAATGAGTTCTCAGCCTGAAATTTTTAAATGCTGGTTTTATTTCATTATCTGAGTTTCCGTTACAAGCCACATCAACCAATGCAGGCCTTTCTTCAAGAAGACTTCTGCAGCCTTTAAAAGACAACCCTTTCATTTGTTACCTCCACTCCTCCAGCTCACTTGATATGGTTTCCCAGCCCACTCTTCATCTCAGAGTACCCTCTTTGGCAGAGCCCTCAGTTTGATCTCCTCTTCCCATTTTTTTTTTTTTCTTTTAGGTAATATCTAGTCTTGGTTTTCAACTGTCTCACTTATAGAGGATGATGCGAAGCCTCTGTGTCTTTCTTGGCTGGGATTCTTACAGCTGTGTGACTATTGGTGCTATTAATAAATAACAACAACAAAAACATTTTTTAGATTTGTGCTTCACTTTACAATTTACAGTAGTGCATTCCTGTGCATCACCTCATTTGTAATTCAAATTATCTAGCTAGCTCCCAGTATTTGATTTTGCCAAGGAGGGGGAGAAAAAGTCTAAATCAAGAATTTCCCTTCCTCTTTCTTCCCTATCCTCACCTTTTATTAGATCTCCTAAATAAGCATAGCGGTACACATCTGTAATAATACTGTTATCAGATTATTATTACTGGGAATGACCAGTGGCCAAGGATGGAAAACATAGATGAGGAAGAGAGAAAGCATGGAATAATGGTAAAAATCACAGATCCTACTTGAGAAAATTATCATTGTACCTTTACTTTCATGTATGACACAATGTTATATATGAAATGTCATGTCTTCTAGTCATGTCTTCCTGCGGGCACCTCAGATGATTTCAGTTAGAAGACATCGGTCATTTAACCATGAAATATAGTAATAAGAATAGCTAATAAGTTTTCACTTTGTGCCAGGCACAGATTACTCATTTAATCTGAGGACAGTCTTGAGTTACTGTGATTTCTTCCACTTTACAGACGAGGAATGTGAGCCATAAGGCCAATAAGTAAATTTCCTCTGGTCTCACTTCTAACATAAAGTGGAAACTAAGGAAATCTAAAGCCAATGACTTTTTTATTTTTTTAACATTTCATTGAAGTATGGTTGACGTAAAAGATTGTGACAATTTCTGCTGTACAACAGAGTGATTCAGTAATACATATACATACATCCATTCTCTTTCAGATTCTTTTCCCACATAGATTATCACAGAATATTGGGGAAAGTTACTGTGCTATGTAGCCCCTTGGCCAGGCTGAGAAAAAGCCCTGAGGCAGTCACAGGGAGGGTATTTCCTAGAATCCTCGGGGTGAGTGAGTTCTGGGAAGATACAGGTGGGGCACCCTTTGCCTCCTGTTTGTGGGTGAGTTGGACTATTTGTGGATGTCATTTCAACCTAGCCAAAAGAGCCTTATAGTCTATTTATGATAAAAAGGGAATGTTGGATCTGATTGAATTGAGAACTATTGGCATAAGTTAAAATGGGTTTCTGATAGTACAGTATGTTAGACACAGGTTGTCTAAAGATTTTTATTCTTGAACTCAGGCAACCATACCTCCTACATTTTTAAATATAGTGTGATATAGACATCATGAAGTGGTAATTAATGGGACTGGTGTTGCATTCTATGGAATGCATGGAGTTATGAAAGTAAGTTTAATGGTTAGGTGATGGAGATATAGTATCACAGTATTATGTCCCCTTTCTTGAACTTTTTTTCTCAACATTGCTTAATACTAAACTGATTCATCAGGCACACTGAAAAAGAGCTGGCCACCCAAGGTTGATCTTATGTAAAATTATTCATCAATTAGGAGACACATATTGGCAGTGATCAATTTGATCAGGAGGTTACCTTTGATTTTATTCCAACAGAAGGATTCTTTTAAATTATTTTCTTTAAAACTTTTAGGAAATGCATTTTCCTATATTTTCTTCAAAAGTTTTATGATATGACTATAACCAATTCTTTTGTAAGAGCATCTGAAACTTTTGCTTCATCTCATCTAACATTGAAAGAATTATTTTTAGTCACTTATGCATTCTGAAAATGTAAATCTACTAGCAAAGGCCAAGGAAAATATATTTAAAGTGAGAGTATAAAATATTTCAACTTGGCTGGATTTGTCAATTTAATTATTTTTAGTTCTTTTATCAGACTAGGGAATATTCCCAGGAAAATCATTACTGGTTTCCACAAGAGTGTCTTCTAGAGGAAATGCTAGCCCAAGACACTGTCAAAGAAAGTATATTATAGTGAAATTTATATGGAAACAGTAAACAGATTTGTAATGCAAGCTTTCGCTTTGACTGTTTTGTTTTCCCTGACCTGAGCAGCAGTTATTAGATCACTGTATCATGAGGAAAGAGTCAATTCAAAACACAGACCGCAGAGTCCCGAGTCTGCCATTTGGTATGAACAAAGGGGCGATTTTGGCATATATCTAGAGGGTTAATAGTTTAGAGCAAAGGCAATGGCTTTAAACTGTGTATTTTTTCTTGCAAATGTTCAGATATGTTTTTTTAGAGGAGCAGTTTCAATGAATGGAATATAAGCTATTCTTAAGCTGTTGAACTGAGACACCGAAAGAGCAAAACAAATAAAACCAATAAAAATTTTAAAATAAAAATAAATCTGTCAGCATCAAGAAATCTCTCTGGACTTGTTTATGTACAATTCAACAGAGTTGCATTTTTTTCTAGTGGAGGACTTGTTACAGGTTGGGTTCAAGACACACCCTAGCTATCATTGTTTGTCTTGTACACACACATATGCATACACA
Organism: Catagonus wagneri; assembly: GCA_004024745.2. Lineage (NCBI taxonomy): Eukaryota > Metazoa > Chordata > Mammalia > Artiodactyla > Tayassuidae > Catagonus > Catagonus wagneri. The sequence goes on along the minus strand of PVHT021183543.1, from coordinate 32,408,762 downwards.
CACACACGCACGCGCACATGTGTAAAATGTGTAAAGGGTGAAGTTCTTGCTTGGCAGGAATCTCCTGAAAATGGTATAGTGTTGTGGTTATAATTATAGCTTAAGTTAAAAAGTATATTAACCACCTAGATTGTAGCTGAATATTCTTAATACAGTCTCTCCATCTCTTTTGAGTCCATTGTTTAGAAAAATGTCCTTGCTGCAAATATACTAACAGGGAAGCTATCCTAAAAGATACACGACAGAACAGCTTACAGACCAAATTAAGCATCATGATCTACATGGTTTATTCAATCAAGGGGAAAAAAAAATAACAAAACAGACCAGTGAGGGTGTGGTTTGACATATTTGGGCTGGGTGACAGAGAATGGAAGAATGTTACTCCTGGTTACACAGTGTGTCCGTGCCTTCTCTCTTTGTTATCTCAGCTTTCTCTCGTACAGTGTGGATATAAAAACCAGAGTTGAGGCTTGAGGAAGGCAACACTGCAGATGGGAGTGTCTGGGGCCAACAACACACCCTTTTCTATTGTAAAGACACAGATGCAAGAGCACCTGGCCAGTAGCTCATCAATTAGGTGAAGAAGAGCAATGGGCTTAATCTGTATTGCTCAATCAGAGCAGACTTGTGGCCAAAGAAGACCATGATAGATATCATGAATAAGAAGTCATTTAGGGGGTCACATTGCTTTCACTCAACAGGTGGCATGGTTTGTGCTCATGACTTGGTCTTGCCATCTCTTTCTGTTTAGAGATAACACTTTTGGTTGTTTCATCTATGTAATCACAGATCTTACCTTAGAGGATTTTTACTTAGAAATGTATTTGACATTCTATGAATCCTACCCATCTCAAAATCTACTTTCTTAGTTTTTATCATTATTCCACATGTGTTTTTACACCCCATTTGTTTTTCTTCTATAGAAAAATGGAATATTCTCAAATAACATAGTAAGTACATTATACTTTTTAGATTGAAAGTGGTGACATATGTCTTTGTTTTTCTTCTATAAAAAAATGGAATATTCTCAAATAACATAGTAAGTACATTATACTTTTTAGATTGAAAGTGGTGACATATGTCACTAAATGGTTGTTGTAATGGGGATGGGTGGATATGTGAGTGTTTATTATAGTCATTGCTCCATATCATCAAGGGATTGGTTCCAGGACCCCCAAAGATACCAAGATTCAAGGATGCTAAAGTCCCTTATGTACTGGTTGGCTTCCCATATTTATGGGTTCTGTACCCCTGGGTAAGGAGGGCCAGCTACACATAATTTTCTCTATTTTTTGTACATGTTTAAAATTTTCCATAATAAAACAAAGTTAAATGTTTATAAATATAAAAGACAGATATTTTTTTTAGGGGAACAGTTTCAATGAATGGAATCTAAGCTATTCTTAAGCTGTTGAACTGATATAAATATATATGTCCTAGGGTTTTCATGAAGCTAAAATGAAACAGTATTTATAAAATTCTTAGGAGACTGCATAGCTGTGTTTATTAATGGTAGTTTGTACATCATATATCTACTGGCCAGCTAACATGTTCCAGTAACTGTTACAAGTACTTGAGATATGTTGGCCTTTGTGAAGCTTACACGCTGTACTGGTAGTGATTTTCACTATTATTATTAGATGATTTCACAACATTTCTAGATGCTGTGGCTTTTCTTATTATTGCATTCCTGGGAAATTATCTCACCATCATGGCATTTTTTTTTCACTTTATTTTTGTGGCTCCTGAATCTTTGAGAAGCTAGGAAGGCAACAGTGTTGAGTATAGACCAAGCAAGTGGTGATTCCATGAAACAGCAGTAACATAACTCTCAGTTATTATACACTTATGAAGATAAATGATGATGTGTCTAGTCCCATAAAGAAATCAAAAGAGCTGTTTCTGAAGATCAGGTTTTATGGGGCAATTTGATATGTGATCGGAAATCTGTCTGGAGAAACAATTGAAGCAAACTACTACATAAGGTATTCACAACAATGAAAAATCAGAAATAAGTTTTGAAACATTTGATATTTTTCTTAGTAAAAGTTAGATATTAAGGGTATTCCCCTACTTTAAAAAATTATTATTTAGAATTAATGCTAAATGCTTTAAATTTGGGGGATGTTTAGATACCATGGGGAGATGTGGGTCTTAAATGCGAGTATGGTCAGTGTGAATAAAGAATAAGTGACATGTTATACTGCTTAAACTAGAACCATTTCTTCATCATGTCCAGGCTCAATGCAAGAAACTAAACTATATTATTTTTTCCATCAACAAAACTATAATTAAATCCATCAAGACATGTATTAAGTATGAAGAAAAGATTTTAACTTTATAGAGGAGAAACTCAGCAGATACCACCTTAACCAACCGATCTAAATTAACCACCAGTAATAAGACATATCAAAATCACGTGTCTCTTGATATGATGGGCTAAGAAAGGCAATCTATCATAGCTGTGGTATTTTTGCCAAAAATATGTACTATCATTCAAATCATGAGAAACCATCAGGCAAATTCCAAAGGAGGTACGTTCAGAAAAATAACTAATCAATACTCTTCAAAATTGTCAAGATCAATAAAGACAAAGAGAGGCTTAGGTTGTTTTCTTTCTATTTCGTAAGGTATAGTGCATTACTTATTTTTTGAATGTTAAACTAATACAAGACTTGCCTTTTTGGAGAAACCGCATTTAGTTTTGTGGTGTAATTTTTAAATTATTTTTTACATTTATTTTCCTAACATTTTTGAGGATATTTCCACCTCTAATCATGATAGATCTTACTCTATCATGATGTCTTTTCTGGTATCCGTATCATAGAATAGGTTAAGGGTTACCCCCTCTTCAGTTTTTGAGAAGATTTTACCAAAAATTGGTATTGATTGTTTAAATGTTTAGAAGTAGGAGTTCCTGTTGTGGCTCAGCAGAAATGAATCTGACTAGTAACTGTGAGGATACAGGCTTGATCCCTGGCCTTGCTCAGTGGGTTAAGGATCCAGCATTGCCATGAGCTCTCGTGTAGGTTACAGATGTGACTTGGATCCCACCTTGCTGTGGCTGTGGCATAGGCTGGTGGCTGCAGCTCCAATTGGACTCCTATCTTGGGAACCTCTGTATGCCATGGGTGTGGCCCTGAAAAGACAATAAATAGATTAATAAATAAATAAATGTTTCGAAGCAAAGTTAGTAACTTTTGAAATACTGTAGGAAAACATTTATTTAGTTCATACTTGTGATCTCTAAGAAATGACCTAGAAATATGAAATAATTCTACATCTTTAAAAATGTAAAAAATGAAAAATGAGAAACTCGTAGAGCCCACATGGCATTTTTTAAATTAAAAATATTTGCTTGTGGGTTTTATTATTCCACAGTTGCTTTGACAAGTGTTATAAGCTGTGTTGCCCAGGAAACACTCTGCAATGGAGGGCAGTTTTCAAGATTAATGAGGGAGTGCCTTTATGATGGACAACTACAGAAGGGAAGAGGAGGTAAAGCATGGCAGGCAGGTGGCAATGCAGCCTCACTGGAGCATCAGTTGACCCTATGTGGAGATCAGAAGCTGGGACAGCCCTTCAAATTAGTTCCCAATTTGGTGTGAGGAGTTTAGACCTTTAATCATAGCACTTAGTCACCGGGTGCAGGCTGTATCCTAGAAGGGACATGACCTTGGGGAGAGTAGCTCTCCTCAGTCAAGAGAAATTTGTAGAGAGGACTCATAGCTGAGGGCTGTCCACCAGCAGCATTCATACATTTGGAGGATTACGACCTCCATGATATTTTGTTGTGTCCATCACATCAAATGCAATCAGGGCACTTATTTTTTAATGGCCACAGATGTGGCAGGTGGAAGTTCTCAGGCTAGGGGTCTCATCAGAGCTGCAGCTGCTGGCCTTCACCACAGTCACAGCAATGCTGGATCCAAGACACATCTGCGACTTATGCTGCAACTTGCGGCAACACTGGATCTTTAACACTCTGAGTGAGGCTGGGGATTGAACCTGCCTGCTCACAGACACTATATTGGGTTCTTAACCCACTGAGCCACAATGGGAACTCTGCAATTGGGACCCTTAAACAGAGCTTCGTCCTGCTGCAAAGCTCAATTTAGTCAGCAGTTATGTGTTATTTCTTGGGTAGGACTGTTTAACCTGATGGCTGTAGAAAATAAAAACTGAGGGAAAATATCTTGCTTCTTTTGGGACTGTGAATGAAAAGGATAGTAGGCTGAGGATTATGTGTTTATTCAGTCTCAGAACCATTTTGATCCATGTTTAGATGATAGAACTACAGCAGCACCTTCCTTTATTGGAAGAGCCAACACGGTCTTCAGTACATGCACTTATATCTCCTTCTAGTCCATTTCGTTCCTTGGTTGTTTGGCTCATTTGAAGGAATAAAATACACATATACATACACACACATGCACATATACATATACACACATAGGTCAATATAGGCCTATCTTAAATTATACATATATATGCAGTTGGACCAGTTTATATTGTCTTGTAAGAACTGATATAATTTCATGAATTTTGTAAGCCAAATGTTAAAACACAACCTTTATTAAAAATTAAATTGTGTAAAAATTAAATTATGCATATCTTGACACATCACTTCCTAATTATTTTATTATATTTTACTATCATCTATGATCTTGAGTTTATCTCTGTATATGATAACTGTATGTTAGAAATGTTCCATAATGGTGGCTACTGCATATCTCTTCCCAACCCCTTGTTCAGTGATATCGCTTAGCTAGATTTAAATTGGTTGTGGTGAGAGTATTTGAACCACAGAAATCAACAAATGCTATAAATCAGGGCCTGATTGTCTTGTTGATTGTCTTGACTTAAAGTGATGAATAATGTTAATAAAAGCAAATTAAACTTTAAAATGTATTGTGTCCATAGCAGTTACATTGTGAAAACCATAAGAAATTGCAGAAATATTCCAGTATTTGAAAACTGTCATTCTGTTCAGCAAGGAAGCTACTCCCATAATGACAAATGAGTGAAGTTCTAATAAATGTCTTTATTATTTTGTTGTCTTATTTCTTAATGTAAATGAAAATACTAACCAACACTGATGTTGAAACTGTACTCATTTGTCAATTGTTATAGTAACATGGTTATGTATGTATTTTAATACTATATGTAAAATGTATATACTATATATGATATATAGTATGTGGGTTTTTATATAAAATACTATACATGTATATGTACTATATATGTATATGCATTTAAAGGAGTCATAGATGTGATTGCTAAAACTGTTTAAAAATTTTCAAGTGCTCCCAATTTTAGAAACAAAGCTTCATGGATATAGCCTTTAGAGGTTCTAAACATAGTAAATACATTTCAAAATAAAAACAATGCTAGAGAGTGAAAAAAATGCAAGGAAGCCCAATAATACTCTGATTTTTCCCCAAAATAACTTTATTTCTCTTTAAATTGAAATATTGAAAAGCAAACCATTTCAGATGCACTAATAACAAATATGCAATGCCTGGTGCCCCTCTTTGCAGCATGTGATTTGCACATGCTTCTCTGCATATGGGCTGATTCAGCACTAACCGCATAGGTGAGGAGAACAATGAAGAGTTGTGACCTCTCAAACCTCATAGAAATGACCACAACTGCCTGTAGATCAGTTATGTTATTTGAAAATGAGTGTGAATCTGCATACCTCACAGTCTAACACTCAAGAGCCTAGCAGAAGGCTGAGAAAGGTATGCAAGGCTGGGAGCTAAATTTGAATTTCACTTCCTTTTGCAAAAAGGCCAGGAAATGGCTCTGCTCTGTTTGCATAAACTAAGGGTTCTGGGTGATGCTTTCAAGAGTAAGTGCTCTCTCAAGCTTTCCTGCTCCCAATTTTATGAAAACTTGCTTATCTGATTAACAACAATAGCCACGAGTCCAATCATGTATAGTCATGGGTAATTGTGGGTCAAGGTCAGAAGGACAGGAAGCTTAGCTCTCCTTCAATGTCATTCAGTGACTGTTCTTCGAAACAAAAATTTTTCTTCCATTTTCTATTGGCTTAACAGCTATGATTTAACTCAGTCATGCTAAAAACATTAAAACAGAGATGGATACGCATTATTAAGGTGGGCTTATTACTCCTCTTTTAATAGCAACACAAAGGCAGAATCTGGTAATTTTATGTGTAAGTGATGGGTTTTGTACCTGGCAAGCTGGGATACCGAAGGAAATTTTTCAGTTGCCTGGTTTGGATCTTGAAGCGTGGAGGGACTTGAGGTATGAAAGGCTTGTTGGTTTGATGCCTTGCTGATCTCCAGATTGGTCTGACTTATGTATCTGAATAGGCAGGCACTTCCTTCCCTTCTCACCATTTGCATTCCAAAAGTTATCATTTTGGATAAAAAAGCATAACTTCCATAGTGAAAAGAATTCTGACAGGTTTTCTCTGCTAAAAAAATCTAAATCAATCTGAGGGTCTGATTTCACTTTCATACTGGGAATTTTAACTAACATTAACTGTGGTATAACCAATTTTTTATTTTTATTTTTTGCTTTTTAGGGCTGCACCTGCGGCATATGGAATTTCCCAGGCTAGAGGTCAAATCGGAGCTTCAGCTGCCAGCCCAAGCGATAGCTACAGCAGTGCAGGATCTGAAATGTGTCTGTGACCTACACCACAGCTCATGGCAGCACCAGATCCTTAACCCACTGCGTGAGGCCAGGGATGGAAACTGCATCCTCATGGATGCTAGTGGGGTTTGTTATTGCTAAGCCACAAGAACTCCTTAACCTATTTTTTAAATGGTGGGTAATTAGAAACATTCTTTCTTTTAAACTGGTAAAGAAAATTCTGCAAACATTTCTTTGTATCACTGAAAATTGAATGCATCAGGCAACAGATACAAATGTTGTCAGTGTTTCCAATTAGCACACATTTGAATACTGTAAGCCATTACTTAGGAGCGTTATTTCGAATTCAAGCTCAACAGAACTCTCCATAATAAAAATCTGTGACATTACCACCAGAATACAACATCATAGGCTTGCTGCAAATAACTCAGAGATGTGTTCTAAATATTCACTCTGATAGTGTTAATGTGAAACATGGAGGATAATGTTCTGAAATGGACAATTCTGTGTTTATTTTGTGCCTTCATTTATTTTCCACATTTTACTGTTTTGATTGAAATATAAAGGAGAAAACTTTCTCACAATGCAGGCTTAATTATCTTCTTGTGAAGTTGATTTCTTCCAGACTAGAAATTTTCATTTTGTATGAGGGTTCTGACATATTGCATCAACACACTTCTACTTCTTTAAACAAGAAAATATATTTAGTCCATTTCCTATGACAAGTGAGGGGACGCTGTCATGGCCCTCAAAATGTATTTATATTTTTCCCATTATAAAAAAATGTCAGGGACTAATTTGGAGGCCAGACACTATAAGTTTTATTCTCTTCACACAACCTATGTGACAGCATTTCCAATTTTGACAAATTTGTCTTAAATAACAATCAAATGCATGCCAAAACTTCAAATATATATTTTTCTAAGGACCGACACTATAGAGAAAACTTAAAGATTTTGTGCTTTGGGACAGTTTAGGAAGAAGTTCAAAGATTTAGATTCTTCAACTTTAGGCAATGCTGAGCTTCTTTCCAAAATAATCCTTGGAGTTCCCATTGTGGCTCAGTGGATTGAGAACACAACATAGTGTCTGTGAGGATGTGGGTTTGATTCCTGGCCTCCCTCAGTGGGTTAAGGATCTGACCTTGCCTCAAGCTTCAATATAGGTCATAAATGTGGCTTGGATCCAGCATTGTCGTGGCTGTGGTATAGGCCTGCCGCTCCAGCACCAATTCAACCCCTAGCCCAGGGAACTTCCTTAAGCTGCAAGCTGAGCCCTAAGAATGAAATATTAAATTAAATTAAATTAAATTAAATTAAATTAAATCTCAATCTCATGGCATGAGTAGAGGTATCCAGATCTCGTGAACCAAAGGTTAGAATCACACCCTAAATCAATCTGAAGAACTACAAAGACATACTTTGCTTTTTTTTAATTGGCTGGGCCCACAGCACGTAAAATTTCCCAGGATGGGGATTGAACCTGTGCCACAGCAGTGACCCAAACCACCACAGTGACAATGCCAGGTCCTTTACCCACTACACCCCAAGGAAACTGCCAAGGACATTCTTTTAATGCTAGCAAGTCATCTTCTCTCTGCATCAAAGTTATTACTCTAATTTTAACTTCTTTGAAAGCTTCTCATTGGTATATGAGAAGCTTTCAAAGAAGTTAAAATTAGAGTAATAACTTTGATGCAGAGATCATGGTATATGAGTATTCTTTTGAGTACACTGTTAAACCAATAACAGAAGGAGTAGATGATCGTCAGTGTGGGTAGTGTGCACATGGGTGTGTTTGTGTGTATGTGTGAGTGTGTGTGTGTTGTGAAATCCACACTGCTTTCTGAGTTATCACACCCAAGGTTTTTTAGGGCACCAGTCTGATACCTTTATAACATGTTGATATTTATACAGTTTCAAAATGACTTTGTGGTGTGGCAGGAAGAAAGGTAGCCTAAGAATTCGAAAGCTAATATTCGAGTCCTGGCCTTTCTAATTAATTTCTGTGTAGTCCCATCCTCCTTTATCTGTAAAACAGGGATAATAAAATCTCCCCTTAATCATATCAGTGGAAAATAATAAGTGTGGGTGAGGATGTGGAGAAATTGGAAACTCATACGTTGCAGTGGGAATGTAAAATGGCACATTTGATATGGAAAACAGTCTGGCAGTTCCTTAAAAGTTAAACATAGAGTTGCTATATGATCTGGCCTCTCCACTCCTACATATTACTCAAGAAAATTGAAAACATATGTCCACATAAAAACCTGTACACTAATGTTCATAGTGGCATTATTTATAATACCCTAAAGTGGAAAAAACCCAAAAACCCAAATGTCCATCAGGTAATGAATGGATAGTCGTACATATATATGACAGAATATTATTTAGCAATAAAATGAATGAAATACTCATATAGGCTGCAACATGGCTGAACTTTGAAAGTGTTGTGCTAAATGAAAGAAGCCTGTCACAAAAGGCCACATCTTATAATTCTGTTTTTATGAAACATCCAGGACTGACAAACCATAGAGTCAGAAGGAAGATTAATGGTTGCCAGGGACTGGGGGTAGGAGATGAGGGAGAAATAGGGAATAACCATAGGTATGGTGCTTTTTGGGGGTGATGAAAATGTCCTAGAATTAGATAATGATGATGCTTACACAACTCTGTGAAAAATGCTAAAAAAAATCAAAACACTGAAATGCATACTTTAAAATTGTGGATTTTATGGTATATGAATAAAAAAGTGATTTAAAAAACCCCTCCCCTGCCTATTATCAGAGGATTGTTGTAAGAACCAAATAAAACTGGAAAATTCTATAAAATCTAAATCACATGCTGGAATCCATGTCACTGCATAGAGAACACAGGTCTTTGTGTTCATAACTACATGAGGAGGCTTTGTGTGAAAATCATCTTTATGTCCAGTCATGGGAAAAGTCACACAGACAGCTGATGTCACTCAGGATGTTTGCTGAGATGAGCTTTATGGAAGAGTTGAAAATTCACACACACACAAAAAGTATTTTAAAGACTGGAAGGCACAGGGGAGATGTAGAGAAACTGAGCTTCCTATTGGGATCTGCCAATATCTACTTTACATGTTAGTACTAATTGTACGATAAGTGCCGTCCTGGGCTGAAAAACCCTGGTGAACAGAAGCTTCCTTTGGTTCATCTCATTTGCACCCCTGGACACAGTGCCCCACCTGTGGTGACTGCTCAGCTGAAACCAGAAGAGCTTTGTTGAGACCTGAAAAAAAAAAAAACGTGTTTGGAACCCTAAGCAAAGTCTGCAGGCTACTGAATAGACTGAAAGCCCCACCCTCTGAGGCCTCACACACTGTCCCTTTCTTGTTTAAATGAAGAAGGGTGTGAGTTCAGCCTGCTGCTCCAGACAGAGCCAGAACTGAGGTCAGTTCCTTAAGTGCTGCCTCCAGGTCACTGTGGTGTGTCCTCTGCAAACTCCGTCTCAGGACCGGTCTCTGCAGCTTCCCCGGTATGGTCATCACAGTTTTCCCTGCTCTTTTGGCCTCGATCAGATCTGAGCTCACTGCAGTCCTTGACACCAGGACCATTCCTATAGGACTCTTGCCTTCCTTAGCTTCCAGAACAAGTGTCTCGTTCCTTTTCTTCATCCCTTCTAGGGTGTTTCTTCTTAGTAGGTCTTTGTGGCCACCTCTTTGGCTTAAGCCCTCTGTGACTTCCCTCATTCACCTTCTACTCTTCTTAGACAGCAGTGTGTCTTTCCTTACCCACATCAGTCAAACTACAATACCTTGGTGGTCTTGGGGCTTCCATTATCGTTTCCATGTCCCTGATTCCAAATCATAGCTCCAGCCAAGACCTTTCTCTCGATCGCTGTAACTAAATATCCAGCTACTAATGGAAAATCCCATTGTATGTGTCACAGTCCTCAGTCTCAGTGTTTCCAGAATAACCTGCTTGAACTTCTCTAGCCGTTACCTTTGTGACTGTCACTGACAGGATCCTGGATATAGCCAAGAATCCAGGGATCATTCTAGATTTCCCTACCTCTCTTCTTTCCTTCCAGCAAGTATATTGCAGCATGTTTGACCTCCCTAATATTTCTCATATCCTTCTGACTTAGATTGTATTCTCTTCTAATGAGACTCTGAGACAAGCACCTGGGTTCAAGGAATTTATTAGAGGGTTCATTTTTTCCAGGAAGCACCAGGAATAGGAGTAGGGGAATGATATGGGAGAAAAGAAACCCTATAAAGGATATGTCGATGAGCACATTATTGCTGACGGAAATGGGCACAGTCCAGCTGTGGGATCTCTGAGAAACTATGCAGAAGCCAGTTAAGAATTGTCCCACCAGGTCACAAGGAAGCTGGAGTGTTTGTCTACCAACCTGACTCTTCTTGTTGGAGGCTGCCCTTTTGCGGAGGAAAAATACCCTTCTGAGTTCTTGGCTGAGATCCCTGATAGAGAAAAACAGATTAAAAAGAGAAAAACAAACAGAAGTTTATTAACACATGTACCCCATATACGCATGGGAAATAGCCAGGGAAAAGTGAATTACTGGAAGAAGTGGCTTAGAATTCAAGCTTAAGTACCATCTTCATAGAGAAAGAGGAGGGTATACATGCTTCTTAGGGAAAGTAAATGATTTGAGGGAAAGGTGATTAGGCCTTAGAAGAGTGGGTGAGGGATATGATACTTTGTGACAGTTTGTCTGAGTATAGTGTCAACTTTGGTTTTATCCTGTGATAGGGTCAGTCCTCCCTGGTTGATGGAACTCCCAGAAAAGAGACCTATATATCCCTTGAATTACTTTTGGAGGATCTTCCTTTAGGCATGTGAGGAATGTTCAGAGAAAGACTTTCCCTACATTTGCTGGTTTATTTTTACGTGCCTACAACCTAAAACAATCGATATACCAAGGTGCCATATTTGGGGCTGACATGTCCTAAACGCCTATGGTCTCATTTTGGGGTGGTGTATTCTGCTACCCTTTACCCCTCACTTAGTGGCCTCCTGTAACCAGCAACCACCCTCAGGCAGAGACTCAGAAGCCATCAGAGTGGATGGAAGTTATCTGCAGAGGATCTCTCGGACGTCCAGGCAGGGAGGCAGTTGAGCTTCTGCTATACTGTCCTCTCTGCTCCATCAGCGTGACCATTTCCCATCACTTTGCAGCTGAACCACTGAGCTGGTCTCCTTGAAGTTTTAAGATTTTCTTTTTAAACTTTTAATTTTTTACTCACACACACACATGTGCACACACACACGTACATGACTATTGCATACTGCCCTTCCCTTTATTTATTTATTTTTTTTTCTTTTGGCCATACCTGTAGCATGTGGAAGTTCCTAGGCCAGGGATCAAACCCAGGCCACAGCAGTGACAACACGAGATCCTTAACCACTAGGCTACCAGGGAACTCCTTCCCTTCCCTTTAATTAGAAACCCTTAAGAGATCCCATAGTTTTCAGGTTGAAGCCCAATTACCTCAAACTATATGCAAGTTTGGTGCACTGGGTGCCCAGACCACCATAACAAACTCATAGGGGAGGGGCAGGGTACTTTGAAATTTTGAAAGAAATACAGATATTCAACATCTGTTGGACAATAGTAGACTATTTGTTGCCAGATAATGCACAGTTTCAAAATTATCTCATGCAACCATTTCTTCCTGTGATGCCATATTATTTCCAAGCTGGGTTTTTTGACTGTTATTGTGGTTTAAAAGAAACACTGAGTGAAATTCCATGTGGAAAGGAAATGTGGGTGGCAGAGTCCAGTCTCGTTCCAAAGTTTGACTTGCATTGTACCAACAGGAGTTCCCCCCCGTTAGTAAATAATTATGGTTATTTAAGAGTGAAATCAAAGTATTATGTTTCCTTTAAATTTGTGCGTATTGATTTTTAAAATAGCTGCCAAGTTGTTAGTACAGAAACATATTGTTTGCATCCAACAACTTAAGAAAGGAAACCCTTAGGCCTTTCTTCTTGCCGAAGGACAGCATGAAGAGATGAGTGAGACACCAAGTTTGCTGTGAACTAAAACATTTGGGAATTCCTACCTTAGGTCCTTCTCATAAGGCCCTTGCTGACCTCTTAGTCATCTGCCCCCTTTTCATATTCCAATGTTTCACACCATGGAAGGTCTGAGAAAGTCATCAGGCCTTTATGCCACAGTGTGAACCCTTCTCTCTGCCAAGGTTACCTTTCTTAGTCCCTTATGCCCTTCAACTAGCCCTCCGCGGCTCAGCTTCAGGAGCACTTTTTCTAGGACAAGAGTCTTCTGATCCTTTTGCTCCAAACATACTTTAGATGTCCCTGTGTCCCCACAGCAAACTGGGTACAGCTTCTGTGGCACTATTTGTGCTGGTACCCGACCAGTGATTCACTTGTTTGCCACGCTAGTCCACAATGAGCTCCAACAGCATCAGTGTTTTCTTTACTTTGCCCTTACTGATGTTTTTATTGGGACCATGTTAATTTAATTTACGGTTGAGCCTCACATGGTATGATAGTTTCTCCAGAAATATTGGGTAAATTAATCAAAGGACAAAGGCATACGTAAGAATGGATGTAAGAATGGATATAAGAATGAACCTTGACTCTTTTCCTTTCTGTTTATATTTCAAGCATATAATGTCATGGTACCTTTGCATATGCCACAGGACCTTTGCATGTGCTACCCTCTCTATTTTGAAAGATCTACCCTCTCCCTTCACCTGAGCTGTCTCCCCTCTGCCCTCTTCATCTATTCATCTTCCTCATGGAAACGTTTAAGATTTATATTTGTATAATACAGGTTTATATTTGCACAGTTTTTCTTCCTCCCTAGATCCCAAGCTCCATGAAAGTAGGGACAGGGTCTGTCTTGCTCACCACTAACATCCATAATTGAGCATATTGCCTAATTTAGAGTAAGCAGTCAGTAAATATTTGTGGAATGAGAGTGGGATGAATAAATGAATGATTAATCCACCAAAGCTTCACTTGCATGTGTCAAGACCTGACGACTACTTTAAGGAAAAGTGAGATACAAATTTTTCTGACAGAAAGTAAGATATTGCCTACTTTGTGAGAACAGAAGTCATTTAGGTAAGGGAGGGCGGGAATTAGAATTTTAATTTTGAGTTGGAAAAATATCAGCAACTATTTTAGGTTTCTGAAATAAGGAGTAGGAATCAGGTAATCAAAATAGGGTTGGATACAATATCCCAAGTTCTGTTTATTTAACCACTTGGAATTTTTCACCTCAAAATGGATTGCCCTGCCTTTGAAAAGCTGTCATATTTTCATTTGCTGGAAAATGAGGAAGTTAGATCAAAGATAATGCTATGTCTTTGTTCATTCCTTGGATAGAAAACCTCAGACTTAAATGTTCCCCAGTGCAAACTCTCACTAAATATACGTGAAGTGCATTATTTTACATCACGCTGTTCAATGAAATTGGAGCACATCTGGCACTATTGAGCATTTTAGGATGCGAAGGAAGAAAACGACAAGGAAGCCCATAAAACAAATCACGTCCCCTTTAACCTTTAATGGAGGACTTTGTAGTAAAATAGAATGTTAACATCAACTTTAAAAAAATTACTTTAATTTTGTTTTTATTTTTATTTTTTTATTTTTTTATTTTTTAATTTTAATTTTTATTTTTATTTTT
>PVHT021183543.1:32210747-32393480 GCA_004024745.2 Catagonus wagneri | reverse complement strand
AAAAACTAGTAAGGGAGTGATTTTCTTTGCTCTCCACTAAATAAATTAGCCTGCCTAGAGTGCCGACATGTCTCACTTGGCCTTTTCAAGAGAAACGATGACAGAGATGATGATGAAAATTAGGCTGCCCAGGACCACAGGGACAGAAAAGGCCAGCACCGGTTCTGGAAGCTGTTTCTGCGCTCTGTGGGGGCCACCACTTCCACCACGGGCAACAGGTCCCTCTCCATCAGATGACACCACCAGCTCCACTCACCTCGGAGAATCTGTAATCTCTGTTCACGTGGCTGAGCTGCCAGTAATTATCGAGGAGGCCCATGCGCTTGTACTCTTCACCGAGGTCGATGAGCTTCCAGCCTTGTTCCCTCTCTTCTCTGTCCAGCTTGGGGTTGAATGAAAAGCAGTATAACTCCTCATATTTCACTGGCCGTGCGAGGCGGATGAGAGAGGCGTGCACATCGTGGCAGTCTCTTTCCTGCGGGATGACGAGTTGTAAGAGCTGGAAGTTCTTGCAGCGGATGAGCAGAGGGCACCCAGTAGCAGTTGTCGCCTGTTTCTCGATCTAATTTTTATTTTTTAACATCAACTTAACTGAAGATTCATTCATTGCGAAGGTTGGGAGAATCTGAATTTGCACATAGTTTCCTTGCTGGCAATGATATCTTACTAACATTTCATCTTTCTCCTTCCCTTCCTCTTGTCTTATTTTCTTTTCTCATCTTTATTTCCAAGTGATTGGTTTTTAAAAGGTTAGTGCTAATCTGCATCTTTTTTTTCCAATTTAAGAGATTGATTCTTTGGTATCAATATACTACTCTACATTTTTAAATGAGAATGTTCCAGATAACAACCTAAAAATTCAGCTACCCAACACACAGTTAATTAAATGTCTCTGGATTGTTACTGTTTAAGGTTGATAAGCACCGACTATGAATTCTTCAGCTCAAAGCAGGAAGTGATATTAAAAAAATATATAGGAAAAAATAATTAGCTACTCTTTTGTATGACAGTACATAGATGGCATATGTGCAGCCCTGACCATCTTTGTCCGTTCAATCTCTTTATTTCAAGATTCAGTCATTTAAGGTCTTTGATATTACATAGATTTTAGGTACTGCGTAAACAAAGGGCTAACATAAAGATTATTTTATTGAATACATGTCTGTGAATTAATTTTGAGCAGGTGTATTGGGCTTCTGTTTTGTGTCAACAGGCATTTTGGAAAATGAAATTACATACATATTGCTTATCTAAAAACTCATCTGGAAAGTTGCTCCTAATCAGTGTTTGAGGTCACATGGAAGGAACACCCAGTTAGGTCCTGCATCAGTCAGGATTGCCTAGGTCATGGTCACATGACTCCAGAATGTAGTTAGCTTACGCCCACAATTTGGTTCTCACCCAGCCTGCATGTCCATCATGGGATGCTGCAGTTCTTTATAAACCTCTCCTCCCCTCCAGGATTTGGCTGAAGGGAATGTCCATCACTAGAAGGATGTCTGGCAGCAGTGGGAGTGAAAGAAGAGACAGTTCTCAAAGCTTGTGCCCATCACTTACCCTCACATTTCATTTACTAGAACAAGTCATATGGCTCTACCTGTGTTTACTAGGACAAGAAAATAGGGAAGGATAATCACTCCTCAGGGAAAAAACACCAAATATTTGTGAAAAGTCTGCTACTGAACTCAGGTCCAGATGCTTGCCTCTCAAAAACAAATACCTAAGGGAGAGTTGTTGGTAGAAGCTGGACTTCTATGTGGGTGTCACCCCTATAGGAACACCATTAAGCAATTGTGGTTGTCCAGAGGTAGTGATGGGTCAAAGGCTCAAAACATAAGGAGGAGTGAGAGCAACCTGGAATTCATGGACCTCTCTGTGCTGGTTTGTAACTGCCTTTAACCAGTACAACCTTCAGAATGTGCTGCCTGCTACTTCACTTCTGCTAACTTGGAAACAATGCAGAGCAAGGATTCTGGAAATTCTGATTCTCTTTAATCAGACTGTTGGCGATCTGAGGAGATGGTAGACTCCATGTCCCCTAAAAACCATTGCTAAATGTTCTCCTCAGCTGTGACAGTTTTTAAAGGGAAAAAGGGAATTAATCTCAGTTAATCATTGAGATGAGGGGTCAGAGTGGTCTCCATTTCCCACTGCATGTGGTCTTGTCAACTTCTTGTGATCTTTCTTTAGATGCTGTCTCATTCACAGTTTGTTCTCATGATTACTGGAGGAGAGGCCAGGGAAGAGATCCGGTCATCTGTTAATTACTTTTCATTTGTGCTTCTTTGATCAACAGAAAGAACCAATAGGTTAGGCAAGGTATTGTGTGATCAGAAGATTTCATATGCATGCTTGGATCAGAGCATCATCGAGGTGCCTCATTTAAATTTAGTTCCAATATAGCTTTGCTGAATTGGCAAGAAAAAGGGTTTCCTGCTGAGGACAGTTTTCTGCAAAGAGCTGCTAACATGTCTGCCACTCACTCCTTCGTTTTTTGCACATGCAAAGATTTCCAAAAGGATTAAGAAATGTACCCAGGATCATTGGCAGAGCTGAGATGGGACTCGGAGCCCTGTTTCCCTTTTCTCCCATTGTGACTTGCATGTAAAGATGTGGACACGCCATTGCAGCCATGGAGTGACAAGAGAAGGATGCCATCTGGAGAGTCTGGCTGCTCCCCAGGGCCTGTGTCCCGCGTGGTATCATTTTGACATGGTTGGTACATTCTCTCTTTGGGTCCATGGGTCTGTCATTCGATTTTGGGAAGGTATTCTTTTTCGGTCAAGAATCAGTCATGGAAGCAGACACCATACATTCTGGCATAAGAGATTTATTATAGGCATTAATCTTAAACCATATGAGAGGATCTGGGAAAATGAAGGTCCTGTAGGGAAGCTGGAGGCTCAGAAGAGTCACAAACCGATTACTCTGATAAGACAAGTATGTCCAGTCACAAAAATAAGATGATTAAGAGGTTTGTAGAAATCCAGTGGAAAGCTGGGCTTCTATGTCGAAGTCACCCCTATAGGAACACCATTAAGCAATTGTGGTTGTCCAGAGGCAATGACGGGTCAAAGGCTCAAAACATAAGGAGGAGTGAGAGCAACCTGGAATTCAGTGGACCCCTCTCTGCTGGTTTTAACTGCCTCTAACCAGTACAACCTTCAGAATGCACTGGCTGCTACTTTACTTCTGCTAACTTGGAAACAATGCACAGAGAGGATCCTAGAAACATAGTCATGGCTTAACCAAGCAGAGATAATACAACCTCTCACACATTCCAAGTTTGAAGAGGCCTAGTCAGACCCATGCTAACCCAAATGTGTTAGTTTTGTCTTGCTGCTGTGATAATACGTTACACATTTAGTGGCTTACACCCATGTAAAGTTATTATCCTACAGATCTGGAGCTCTGAGGTCTAAAATGGGTCTGACTGGGCTGTAATCAAAGTGTCAGTAGGGCTATGTTCATTCTGGGGGACTCTTGGAGAGAATCTGTTGCCTTTCCCAGTTTCTAAAGGCCATATCCCTCCAACTTCTGCATTTATCATCGCTTTCCTTCTCACAGTCTCACTTTTCTGTCTGCCTCTTTTCCCTCAGGACCTTTGTGACCCACGCCAATAACCTAGGATAAATTTCATGTCTCAGAATCATTAACTTAATTATAGGAATAAAGCCTTATTTTTTTGTCATGTAAGGTAATATATTCATACAGCCATACCTGTTTGTTTCTGTATTGTCTTTGGCTGCTTTTGCACTATGATAGCAAAACTGAGGAGCTGGAACTGAGACCATATGATCCACCAGCCCAAGATACTTACTATCTGTTCTTTTATCGTAAAAATGTCTATAGGACAGACGATTGATTTCTTGATTTATAATAAGAAACTTGGCAATATAGCATCCCCAGTATCTTCAGATTTGTAAGATACTATTATTTTCCCATGTTTAATCTAAGTGCAGAGGTAAGTTTTGATAAGGTTAACTACAATGCAAGGAAGCCCTTCATACCACTTGTAAGACAGTGAACACTAACGTAAGGAGTTATGAACCTGGAGGCTACCACCTGCACTGTAACTGTGGATGTCCCCTAGCCTGGAGGCTCATGGCCCTGTGTGAGGCCCTCTCTTCCAATGGGACAAGACTATAGAATCTATACCAAACTGGTACAGCCTCCAATTCCCTTTTTTGCACTGAAGGTCACAATCTTTATTCCCGCTGATTAAAAAAAAAATGAAGAAATGCTGAAGCTACAGCTATACACTATTCAACATGGTCAGAATTTAAATAATACTGCAAATTCCTCAGCTGCCAGGCAAAAACTATAGCTTAGTTTGGATTTTTTTGTTTTATCAAGACATGATTTCATTTATTTCAGTTTTTTCATTTCATATAATTTTACTCTCAAATGTAATTTTATCCTCCAGTTGTTTTTTTGATCACTCTGTCCTCCATCCTGTATCATCCACAGATAAATTTTCCTTGATGTGACTTACAGGATTTTACAGTGTTTTCTTCCTCCCTTCCTTCTTTTTTTTTGGCTTTTAGGGCCTCACCCGAGGCACATGGAAGTTCCCAGGCTAGGGATCAAATCAAAGCTCCAGCTGCTGGCTTATACCACAGCCACAGCAAGGTGGGGTCTGAGCCAGGTCTGTTACCTACACCACAGCTCATGGCAATGCCTGATCCTTAACCCACTGAGCGAGGCCAGGGATCAAGTCTACATCCTCAAGGATCCTAGTCAGGTTTGTTAACCGCTGAGCCATGAGGGAAACTCCCTACAGTGTTTTCTTTTTGATCATATGACCATTCAGTTAGTTCCAACATGGGGGAACACTTATTTTAAAGTGTTTCTTCTACCTTCAAGGAAACAAGATAATCAATGCAAATATCAATGCCCAGTTTTAACCTCGTTATAAGGTTTATCTCTCTGTACCTCGTGAGGCAAAGGCATGGGATTTTGCCAGGTTAAGATGTAATTGATTGAGTTTTTCCTTCAGTTCAGAAAAATGGTAAATAGTAAAAATTCCATTAACTGTCTCCAGGACTTTCCATCATAAAGAAAAGTAAAGATGTGTCTGCTAGAATCATTAATACATTGATGGATATTCAAATGCAATGTGATACCTTGAAAACTTTCATTGTCTTCAGTTTTGTTTCATTTGTTGCCTAGCAGCACAAAGGGGAAGAGAGACTCCATAGAATAAACTACCTGGCTTTGAATCTCAGGTCTCCATTTGCTACCTGTGTCGTTGCTGCAAGTTATTTCATGTTCTGAGCCTCATTCCTCTCATATCCAGGTCAGGGAGATTAATAACTTTTACCATAGGTAGAATTATAACAGTTAAATGTGTTTATACATGACAAATACGTATGCTAGTACCTGCTAATATATGCATTCATAAATTTCTTCATCATCTAAAAAAGTGCTAAGTACTCTACAGTGCAATCATCACAGTAGCTCTGTGAAGTTGAATTTTTTTAATTGAAGTATAGCTGATATGTAATATTATATCTGTTTAAGGTGTATAGCATAGTGAATCTACATTTATTTACATTATGAATTGCTCACCACTGTAAGCCTAGTAACCATCTGTCATCCTGCAAATTTATTACAGTATTATTGACTACAGTCCCTCTGCTGAACATAATATACATGTGACTTAATTATTTTACAACTGAAAGTCTGTAGCTCTTAATCGCCTTTATGAAAGACCAGCCCTCCACTGTCCACTATTCTGGCAACCACCAGTTTGCTCTCTGTATCTATAAGTCTTTTTCATTTGTTTTGTCTTTTTAGTTTCCACAAACAAGTGAATCCATATAGTATTTTTCCTTTCCTTTCTGACTCTTTCAATGAGCATAATACTCTCTAGGTCCACCCATACTGTCAAAAGTAGCAAGACATCATTGTTTATGGCTGAGTAATATTCCATTGTATGTATGTATGTATGTATGTATATCACATCTTCTTTAACCATTTATCTGTCCGTGGACACTTATGTTGCTTCCATATGTTAGATAATATAAATAAATGCCACAGTGAACACAGAGGTGGCTCTGTCTTTTCATATTAGTTTTCTTGTTTCCTTTGTGTAAATACCTAGAACTGGCCTTGATGCATCTTAATTTGTTGAGTAATCCCCCTACTATTTTGCACAGTGGATGCATCGATATGCATTCCCACCAAGAGTGTACAAGTGTTCCTTTTTTCTCCAAATCTTCACCAACACTTGTTATTTGCTCTAATCTTGATGATAACTATTTTGACACTGTGAGGCGGTATTTCATTTTGGTTTTCATTTGTATTTTCTTGATGATTAGTGATAGTGAACATCTTTTTAAGGGTCTATTGGCCATCTGTATGTCTTTGGCAACATGTCTGTTCAGGGGCTCTGCCCATTTTTCAGTTAGATTGTTTGCTTTTTTGATGTTGAGTTATATGAGCTCTTTACATGTTTTGGATATTAAGTCCTCATCACATATATAATTTGCAAATATCTTCTCCCATTCAGCAAATAGTCTTTTGTTTTGCGGATCAGTTCCTGTGCTGTCTAGAAGCTTTTCAGTTTGATGTAGTCCCTGCTGGCATATAACATATCTGCTAAAAAATAATCAGCATACAGTCTTATAGAGGTTCTCTTGTATGTAACCAATTTTCTCTTGCTGCTTCTAAGAGTCACTCTTTTTCTGTAACTTTTGGCATTTTAACCATAGTATGTCTTGGTGTGGGTCTCTTGTATCCATCTTATCTGGGACCTTTTGTGTTTCCTGGACTTGAATGTCTATTTCCTTCACCGGCTCGGGGAAGTTTTCAGCCATTATATCTTCAAATAGGTTTTCTGTCCCTTTCTCTCTCTCTTCTACTCTTGAAACGCCTGTAATATGAATGTTAGTTTGCTTGATGTTGTCTCAGAGATACTTTAAACTATCCTCATTTTGCAAAATTCTTGTTTTATTCTTGCTGTTCGGATTGGGTGATTCAGACTACCCTTTCTTCCAAGTTGCTGGCCCATTATTCTGCATCCTGCCATCTTCTCATCCACTGTTGATTTCCTCTAGAAGCTGTTACATTGCACATATTGCATTCTTTAGTTCTGAGTTGTTCTTTTTAATATTTTTTCTCTTTCTTGAAATTCTCACTGAATTCTTCTGTTCTTTTCCTGAGTTCAGTAAGCACTTTTGTGACTTTTATTTTGAACTCTTTTCTGGTATATTACTTATTTCATTTATTTTTTTTCTCTGGGATTTTGTCTTATTCTTATTAATCAGGTATTTCTTAGTCTCCTCTGTAAGCACTTATGTCCTTGGAGAAAATTCCATCAGACATCTGTCCCCCCTGCACATGCACTAAAATTTGTCAGTGTATCTCCTCATTTTTCAAGCTGTTGCCTCTGCATTGGGACATGGAGGGAATGAGTTTTTGCACAAACCCTTCAAGCGCAGAGCCTCAGATTCCTACAGCTCACTGTCTCTCTTGGATATGAGCCCTGCTTGTTTTCAAAGCCAGATATCATGAGAGCTTGTCTTCCCAGTGTAGGTCCCAAGGCTGTGCATCCTGAGGTGGGGCTTGAACCCATTACCCCTCAGGAGGACCTCCTTGGCTGTCAGATCCCTCCTGCTGTGGGTTGCTGTACCAGGGGTGTGGGATCTGACTAGACTGTGTTTAATCCTCATTGTGGCCTTTTCTCTATATCCTTGGTTGTAGAACATGTGTTCTGCTTGTCTTCAGGTTATTCTCAGAGAGTTGTTTTACTCGTAGTTGTCGTTTTGGTATGTCTGTGGGAGAAGGTGAGCTCAGGATCTTCATACTTAGTCTGCTTGATCCAAAACTCACTATCTTTCATCTTTTTCAACAAAGAAATTGAGGGACAGAGCAGTTAACCAATTTGCTGAGGGTCATAAGCTTAGAAGATTATAGAGCTAGAGATATAATTCTCTTATGTCTGATTACAAAGCCCATGGCCTTAACTCACCGTTTGTAAAACATGAATTCCTTTGATTGTGAACAATTTAGGGCCAAGGTACAGCTTTTCACAGCAATTTAGAAGCTAATAATTGATTGAATACAGTAGGGTATTACCTCAACTAACTAGAACCCCTGAGAATACATCACCTGGACAGTTTAGTTTTCTAGAAATCTTTGGGTACTTGTCAAAACCTTTATTATTTTATTTTGGTAGAACTATCTGTACAATATATTATGCACACCCCTGTCTTCTTAAACAGATTATATTGAAGATGATTATATTAATGCCTTAGTCATTTATCACTATGAACTTCATTTTTATTATCTGTTTTAATCTAGGAACATTATGAGAGTTTATTGAAATGAAAGATGAATATTATTGATATGGAATTTAAGTTCCTATGCTTGGTTTTTAAAGTTTTTGATGTTTCCTATCACACTGGTTGCTACTTCTCATCCATGTACCTGTTTGAACTGTCAGTCTTCCAAAAGTCCACCAGAAATATCTATTGATCAAGCAAAGCTGAGTTTATTAAACCTTTTGTAAAATGAGAGATCATCATTTTGATGGTCTTGGTAGCACGTCAAAGTGAGGAAATTAGGGGGAAATATTTATAGTGTAGGGTATGAACTAGTGATTTCTAAGATGGGTCTTACCAGGCAGGGAAGTGGCTGTAGTGTGGCAGAGTTTAAAGTCATAATAGTTTTGGACTGGTGGGCACAGTGAGATGACAGAACTAAAGGAAGCAAGTTGATGATCAAGTTATTGGTATTAATGAGCAAGCCATTTCAAAATGGTTCATGGTTATATTTTACAAGAACATGTATTTCCTAGAATAATAAGCTAAGTTATTTTTTCCTGGTTCCAGTATTAAAATAGGCAAGTATGTTTGATTTCATAATTGTACAGTAAAAGGCTAAAAAAGTATAATGTTTTCTCTCTTGACTTTATGATTTGGTGTTTCTCTATGCTGTGGAATGGGAAACATGGTAACTAGAATTGTGAGTTGACAGTCAATAAAAGCTAAGTGGTAGCCTATGAAACTGACTTGTGCACAGCATTTTGTGCTTAGGCAAAAACATTTTTGTTTTTCTTGCTTAACTCCTGGATGACTTCATAATGTCATGTAACCAACATTGTCAACTAGTTGATCACCCACTTGGCATGCATTACTATACTGTGATGACAGACTGGTGAATTTCAGTAGAAAACATGTTAAAGAGCTTTTTAATTCCTCAAAGTGATGCTTGTAGTTTTTCCCCTTTATTAATATTTTATTTGCATTATTATATTGTTTTTCACACCTTTTAGTACCATTTTCTTTTGAGTTTGAAAATTTATAAAGTGATGCTATGTGGACACAAGATTTTTTTTAACCATGAACTTCAGAATCTCTGGGGATTTTATCCATACTTTTTGGAAAGTTATTCTAGAGTACTTGAGTTATATTATTGAAGTAAATACTCGGAGACATTGGGATTTGGAGCAGAAGTCATGGAAGATAAATATATGGAGCAAATCTGAAGTATAGAATTAATATCTAAAATAAAATGTGTATTGTTTTACATCTGCAGTCTAGTAACTGGAAGATAATAAAAAAGATTAAAGGGCCTAAATGTGTAGTAGCAAACTGGGAAAAAATGAATTTGATCCATTACTTAAAACTTTTAGCTGTTTATAGTACTTAAGCCAACTGAAAAATAAAATACATGTTCTGGTCAGCAAAAATCCTTTCTAAGAATTATATATGGTAAGAGGATATGAGAAATTGAACAAACAAGGATTTTTAAGTCTCATTAACCACGGAATTTTTAGTGAAATGACATGGATATTGTAGACTTGGGTTTATTTTGAAATGTCAAAATTTCCCTAACAATATTTAAAGACTGTTTTGGTTATTGCTGTCAATGTCTGTTTTTCTTTCTTTTCTTTTTCAGTCACATATTCAATGTTATAATTTATTGGCAGCTGGCCCAGGATGAGGGGAAAAATTCTTCAGCTACTTTTTACCCTAAAAAGCAATTTCAAATTTTATTATTAAATTAATAGCTTTTATGTAAGGAGAAGTTGTAGAAACCTTACTGTAGATGACAGTGTGGCCTCTTTCCTTTCTCTTAGTTAGCTTTCCTACTCTTGACTAGGAATATGTATGTTTATTAAATAGCATGTTTAATAAAAGGCATATATAGGTATAGATATATGCCTTTTATTAAATATCTATATATGCCTCTTATTAAATGAGGAGGATAAAGGAAAACCTGCCTGAACGATAATCCGAATATTTCTTAGGATATATATATATATATGTGAAATACCAGCTGAGACAGGTTATGATTCATTTCATGTTATATAACATGAGTTAAAAATGAAGCTTATTCAGTACCAAACTAAGAAGAGACAAATATAAGCCTCTGGAGCCAAATGTAGGTGACTGTACTCCAGTAATACATGAATATGGTCATGAAATTGAATTCAGTAATATAAAAACAGTATTTGTTGAGCACCTCTTAAGTGGCAGTATCCTGTGGCACAGATAGAGAAATAAATGGTTTTGGTTCTGAAAATTTCACAGTATATTGTCCCTTGGTATCCAAGGGGGATTGTTTTCAGGACCCCCACAGATATCAAAATTGACTGATGTTCATATCTCTTATAAAATGGTGTATAGCCTACATACATCTTCCTACATACTTTAAATCATATCTAGATTATAATACCAAATACAGTGTAAATGTTATGCAATTAGTTGTAAGTAAATGTAAATATTATACAAACATTAGCCTGCATGTGCCAAATTCAGGTTTTGTTTATTGGAACTTTCTGTAATTTTTTTTTCAGATATATCTGATCTATGGTAGAATCTGAAGATGCAGAACCCTTTGATATGGAGGACTAGTTAGTTTCTGACCGGGCAATTGAAATGTAAAACCAGTTAATCAAACGATATGATAAATAATAGAAGTATGTAAATAAATCTGATTCCAGCAAAATAGAATTTTCAAAATGTTAAAACTATGATTTTCACACAAATAGAAAAGTGTCAGAGATTTTGTTCAACTCATTAATTAATGAATAAAACAGCAAGTTGATAGAACCAATTCTAAGAGCTCTTGTAGAGTTAGATATAGATAGGCAACTTAATAAAGGATTATTAAGATAAGATTGCTCAGTTATATAAAGTTGGTTAATTTCTGACAGGGCAGTAAAGCATAATTTTTAGAACTATCATTTTTTTCTCAGATATAAGTTGTGTCTCTCCTGAGTAAAAGTCTGTGAATTAGTGTATAACCTCACTATATTTGTGATCTTTTTTCACAAGTAATCAGTGAGTTGAGGAAAGCACATTCCCATCTTTGGCCTTATTTTTAAGATTTGCTTATATTTTATTAATGGAAAATACTCAGGCATAATGGAATGTTGGAGAGAAGAATAGTGGTATTCCAAATCAAGTAAAATCAAAGAGAGAAAATATCTGAGGTAAGCCTTCAAGAAACATGGAGAACACTTCCAGTAAGACGTCATTTTTTGGCGGTGGAGGGGGGAAGATTGGACAGGCAGTGAAAGGTAGAAGGAAGGGAGAAATAGGTGCACTCCAGTGCCATCTCTTGTGCAGTCTTATATTTACTTGTTTGAGAGATGAATCACTATGACCAAGGGCCAATTTATAAGAGATATTTACTTGTTACCTTTTTATATTTATGTAGTGGTGTTTTTTGAAACGTCAGAACATTGAATCATCTATGTATTGGCAAGGAGTTATAAATTAGTCGTTTTTAAATCCATAAATTCATATGTCAGAAATTTGAATCTCTTTTGGAAGGAAATGCCGAAGACAAGGAAATGCCAAAGACAAGGAAAGCAGAAGACAGGAATGATAGAGAAGATCAGGAACTACCGGCACGAAAACTGAGCCTCTAATTATTGGCCATACCTCTGATATTCCACTTCTTTACTCTATGGACTGGGGTGGGGGGTAAAAGCACAACCTACAAGTTGAGAATTATGTTTTATTTGGCAGACTTACTGAGGACTTAAGCTCAGAATGCAATCTCTCAGATAGGTAGGAACTGTTCCAAAGAGGTAAGGGAGAAGGCAGGGTACACAGGAGCTTTTGCAAAAACCAAAGAAACAGGTGGTTGGAACATCAAAAGATTACTGCTAATTAAAAAAACAAAAACAAAAACAAAAACAAAAACCCAAAACAAGACATCTCAAAATGTGAAAAATTTAGTGATTTTTCTCTGTATGGGAAGATGCAAGAGTCGGTGCTTATTGACATTAACCCTTTAATATGCACCTTAACTGTTTAGGACCAGTATCCTGTTTTTCTACATCCTGAATCCCAGCAGGGTTCATCACCATTGGGGCTAGATGCAAAGGCTGATGGCTTGGTGGCCTCAATACCCTTTGTTTACTAAAATGGCGGGTAGCGTTCTTTGTCCACAGTTCCATAGCGTTCTTTGTCCACAGTTCTTTCCTTTTCTTGTTTTCTCTTCCATTCTTTTCTTCTCTTACCTCAGGCATGAAATATAATCTGGGGACCATCAGCATCTTTGTCTGACTGGCTGAGCACAATGCATCTGAAAGAAGTTTTGCTTCTTAGGTTGCAGGCAGAGTAAAGAAAGGACTAGGATGGAGCACAATGGAATGGAATCTCTCCTGAAACACTTTTTTGTCTAAACTATTTCTGCTCCTAAAAAATACATTGTTTACTTAGTTTCCTGTTTCTCTCTGATATTAATTTTCCTTTTCCAAAACAAGTCACATCCAGAAATGTTTATTAATTTAAAATCTCTTTTACTAGCTGAGCTTTTCCCAGTGGGTAATAAACTATGGGCTGTGGGGTTATTCAATCTTTTTTAGTATTATTTCCAAGGAGGCAGTAAAATATGACCACACTACAAACCCTTGGCCTTTCTCTACAAGCTGCCATGCTAGAAATTCCTAAGCTCAGTTTAATGCTGCATTAAACCAGGAGAGCTCTAAATACAAGATAAATGAAGTGTTGCTCTAGTAATCCATTTATATACAGCATTTATTTGATTCCCCCCCATTTTTTGTTTTCTTTTTTTATTTTGACTGCTGACAATTATTTATAGTATTTAGCATTGATTTTGGAGAAGGCCGGTTTGCTTGTCCACATCAAACATGTCTAATATTTCACTTTTCACGTGGCCCTCTAGGATTAATTAGGAAATAATTTCAGAAGAGTCACTCTAGGATTTAATCTATTAATAATATTTGTTTAACCAAGAAACTAATCATGAATGCTTCTCTTTTTTCATTTCTAATTGGGCAATTTCACATTTTACCAGCAAGCACAATTGCTAAGTAGGTTAAAACAAATTGGTTTGCTTTGACGGAGGATTTGAATCATTTCAATAAAGAAATCAAGACTGTTTTTTTTTTAAATCCTGGGGAAAAAAACAAAACAAAACACAAAATATTTCCTGAACAATTTTTATTTTAAGGTGACTTAAGCAACTTGGGTCTTTTAGATGAACAGCAAGACTTATGCTTTTGGACGAGAGTCTGTATTCCAAATGAGATGGCTTTTATTTACATGGGGAATTAGCTATAATTAGCATGCAAGTTTTAATGATATTGTGTGGTGAAGCTGATTTTGTCTGTGGAACTGAGGATGCAAGTCACTTCTGTTGTTTATTGTATGCAAATCCAGCCACTTGGCTTTAATTAGATGTTGAAATCCAGAACAATTAGCAACCATTGCTTTAGTCTTAATGAGTAGCGTGAACTGCCCATCATGACTTTTTAAATGGCAGAGACTTATAAGCAATTGATTTGGCTTCCAGAGACTTATAAGCAATTGATTTGGTTTCCACAAAATGAACAGGCCTCTTAGAGCCCATACTTTGCACAAACACAGTCAAATTTGGGTCAGTCTGGCTGACAAACTTTCTGTGTCTTCCTGCTTCTCTGGTTGTGCCTTTTTGCTTTGTGAATATTAATGGGAGGTGGCTCTTTGAATGAAAGGAAGTTCAAAATAAAATGTAGTATTTTAAGAAGAGCCAGATCATTGACTGTTTTCAATCAGATATTTGATGGTTTATAATCTGGTGGGATTCCAAAAGTCCAGTAAGTCGGATTCCTCCTACTTATTAGCACATTGCACTCTACGTATTGTCATTGAAAATCACTATGTGAATTAAGAGTCAGACTGTGATATTCTTCAGCAACATAGCAGAGCCTGGGAAAAACTGTAAAGTAAACAGAGTTGCTCTTGTCTTCCTAGACTGCAGAACTGCAAGGATGAGGTGGTAAACAGTGGCTCTCTGATCACTATGCAAAATCTCCTCCATCTCCCCAGCCCCAGTTTTCTCTTTATGCTTTAATTTATCCTGAGGAGGATATATTAAAAGCACATTCACACTGCTTTGGGCGTGACTTGCTTCCATTCACTTTTCCAGGACTTACTCTATCTCAAAACAAGACCCAAAGAAGGTAAATGCAAGAATAGATGCCGACTTCCAGCCAGTGAGATAAGGACATGTGGGGATATCTTCTCTTGGCCCCTCAAATCCAGCCACAGAGTGACCCATCTGAACAATAAGCCACCCGTTCTGGGCAATCTTCTTTTATCAAGATGTTTAGATAAGGGTGTTATCATATGACTTGGTTTTTCTATATAATTTCAGCTGCAAGCAGAAATAAAATCACTTTTCAACAGCAGATCTAAAGAGAAACGAATCAAAAGCAGTTTTCAATTAATTTGTTTTTCCTGTTAATGTGCTGACTGCATTGTACTCCCTTCTCTCTTCGTTCCTTCTACCCTCCCCTCACTCCCCCTTTGTTTTTGTCTTTCTATCTTTCCTGCTTTCTCTCTCTCTCTTTCTTTCCATTTCTTCCTTCCTTTTTTACTATTTTTTGGAACATTCTTTCACTGGAAATAAATTTTTTAAAAAGGCTATATGCATTCACACAGACATTGGTCTGTTTTGAATTAGCTTGGTATGCTAACAAAAAGGAAAAAAAAATTACTAGCTTCCATTGTTCCAAAGTTCGATTTCTGATTTCTCTAAGTTCTGTTGTGTCTGGATTTCTCTCTCCAGTTTTCAGAGAGTGACCCTCAATAGCTTAATAAATCAGCTAATAAAATGTTTTAGCATCTGCGAATGCTCCCTGAGTGTGTCACATGCTTGTTCACAGGCTTCATGAGGAAGCACAATGGAGGGAAACCACAGAACATGGCAAAAAGCAACACTATTAGGTTTCAAACTACTTCAAAACCTCTGTCTTCACCTTAAAACTTTACTTGTAAATATTTACATGGCTTGCCCAGATGGTGGCAGAATTGGAAAATGTGGGTAATTGTTTTAAATGTCTTTTAATAAACTAAAAAAAAAAAAATTTGTGGGCTGGGATTGTACACTATAACAAACACATTGTGTTCACTTGAAAAGTTTTGTTGCTTTATCACACCAAGAAGAAGTAAAGAGAATAATGTTTTCTTCAGGTTTTGAGGACAGTGTGTTTTCATACTGCCCTTTACTTAAATAAACCTGAAGCCTTGGCAGCTTCCAAAATATTTCAATTCAAGGCAGCGAGCTTACATCAAATGCATGCATTGGGCTGATGATTACAAGAGCCCTCCCCTGTGTATTTAGGCGGATAAAGATTACATAGTTAAAGGGAAGAGGATGGGACTCCTGTTAGGTAGCTGTAAGCATGTCTTGGTCAAAGTCCTTGACTGCATCCTCACCAGGTGGAAAAATTCAAGATGCCTTCTTCTCTCACCTGGAGAACTGCAGTTACCACCTATGTGTTCCTTCTGCTTCTATCTCCCTTTCTCTCTAGTCCATTCTTAGGGCCATGCATTTTCCTTGTCTCATTTCTATGCTAATTACTTTTTGTTTTAATGCATCTCTTGTGGATCCTTTTGATGGATCCATAGTACTTTTGTTACAGAATGCAAATTTATGTGTCCAACACACAGCGAGGCCAAACATACTGAAACATCTGAGTCTGAGGCAGAGAAAGGTTTATTGCAGGGTTGAAAAAAGAGAATTGGGGGCTCATGCCCTCCCCAAACCCCAAACTCCCTGAAGGGTTTCAGCAAAGCATTTTTAAAGGCAAGTGAGGGAGGTGCATGGTTGGTTGTTACAGACTCCTTGGTACAGGAATCCTTTGTTCTTGCCGCTTTCTTGTTAGGTCTGGTCACAATATTCTTTTAAACCTCCAGCCAAACAAATGTTATTCTCTGTTCTGCAACTTTTTATCTCTATATGAGTGGAAAAGTGGAATACCCTTAAAGGTCAAAAGCTTGGGAATGGGCTATCCTGTATATTTCAGGCTAGAGGCAACATTCTTAACCAGAAGCAAAAGCAATAGAATAAAAGGTTAAAGTGAAAGGAACAGATCCAGTGTGGACTCAGATTTGTTCTTCCTTATTATATTCTGTATCAAACCCTAAATTCTGAAGACAGGTGTCAAGTCTCTCCATAATCCATCTTTCTCTTGGTTACCTCAAAGACCAACACATTTGTCCTCACTGCCAAATATTTCACTCATCCACACATAACTACTCATAGTTACCCAAATGGAATACCTGCTTCTGCCTCTGTGATGTTCTCTGTGGAAGAACTTCAACGAGTAGCAAGAGACCATTACTAAAAGCAGGGCATGAGAAGGGTGGGCATGGAGATTCTAACTCGGGAAGGAGAGTAGGAGGGCAGAGTGTTTATATGGTTTAGCAGGAAGGAGCAGTTGTTCTTGGGAATTAGCAGCCATTGTCTGAACAATTTGGATTTTATCAGGGAGAGACAGCTAGGGGCTAAAGTCACATGATACAGGCAACTGAAAGGAAGGAATAAATGTTGGACAAGGCCATGCCACAGGCCTCAGTAGAAATCTCTATCCTCAGGGTCTGTCTGTCTGCAGAAACATCCTTCTATTTCTCCACCTTCTGTGACCTCACCCCTAACTGGCTAACTCCTAACAACCGTGGTTCAGAGGTTACGTATCCTCAGGAGCCCTCCCCATGCCTCCTGGGAACTC
Organism: Catagonus wagneri; assembly: GCA_004024745.2. Taxonomy (NCBI): domain Eukaryota; kingdom Metazoa; phylum Chordata; class Mammalia; order Artiodactyla; family Tayassuidae; genus Catagonus; species Catagonus wagneri. The sequence goes on along the minus strand of PVHT021183543.1, from coordinate 32,376,496 downwards.
ACCTCTTCACCTCCAGCCAGAGACCTCAAAGTCCTGTGCACAAATCTGGAAGAGAGCTTACCCCAGAGTGGTATAATTTGTTGCTTGCTTTTTCTACCTACTGCACCAGATCATTCAGTTTCTGGACGGCAGGAACAAAGCTCTGGACCACCTTTGTGTCCACAGGGCCTAGCATGACGCATGGCACAAAATAGGATCTCAAAACCTTTATGTCGTGAAGATGGGATAGCATCAGACATTTGCCTATGATCGTCCCACCTCTGTCCTAACCCCAAGGGAAGGCCACTGTCCTCTCCTTCTGTCCACAACCTCCATCCTTGCATCAACAGATTTCTAGGCTTTTCTTCTTTGGATTTGGAGGCAGGCAGAACAAACGCACAAACAAGAACCAGGACATGGGACCTGAGTATGGGAAGTTAGAGAAAATAGAGAAGGAGAGGGAGAGAGGCTGAGATTTGAGAAGAGAGAGGGAGAAAAGAGAGTTTTAGATTTGTTTGATTTGGTTTGTTCTGTTTGAGAAGGAAGTATCTGAGAACCATGCAGAGTTTCAGAATACTATATTCAAAAAAAGAGGAAATGGAGCACAAGATGAGTATTGAAACTTAAGATATTGGTGATATAAGAAACGCTTTTTAAAAGTTAGAATTCTTCAAGGGCTTCCCTGGGGGTACAGTGGGTTAAGGATCCAGCATTGTCACTGCTCTGGTTTGGGTCACTGTTATGGAGCAGGTTCAGTCCCTGACCCTGGAACTTTGACATGTCACGAGTGTGGCCTAAATAAATAAATAAATAAAATAAAAATTAAAAAAAGAATTCTTCCAAATTAAAATTGCATTAAAAATAAATTGGAGATCCTTTTCCTCCTCCCTCCCTCCCTTTCTTTCTGTTTTAACTATGTTACTTTGCATCAGTATAGGGATGGCACTATGAGAATCTAAGATTTCGAAGGATTATGAATGAATAAATGAACTATTGAACAAACAAATGAATGGGCAACCATGTTTCCTTCAGGGTCAAGGCCAAGATAGCAGCTAGAATCTCCGCCCATGAACTCCCCAGAAAAAAATACCTTCCCTCCAGACCCCAGGAAACAGGAAGCAGTAGACCTTAGTAGAATATTTTTTTTTCCTTTCTTCTTATTGTCTCAGCAGAAGAGGTATGCCTTGTGAATTGTCTCCCTTAAAACTCCAGAACCACAAGATTTCCATCTAAATGGTTGGCAACATTGTCAACAGAGTTCATTTCCAAATCCTCTGGACTGAAAATGTGGTTCACATGGGAGCTTCTTGTATAATCTTCAAATTTCACCATCCTCCACAGGACACAAATGAAGATGTTCCATATTGCAGCCTTCCCAGATAGTGTGTCCATGACTCTTCCTCCATCAGGTGTTCTGACTCTACAGGCCTTCCAAGCCAGCATGACTCAGACCTGTACCTGAACAAGGCTTCCCCTGGGGATCTGATCCTCTCTCCTCTCCCAGCCTTCTGTTCACACATTCTTTAGCTGCCAACTCCCCTCACCTCCTGTCCCATACACCCATCTCCCTCTAGTTGCACGCAGTTGGCTGAGATCCATGTATTATTTCTAACTGAAAAGTAGACAAATAAGTACATTTTCAGGTGAAATGGCTAACCAGTGATAAATTTGTTTGGCTATAAAGGGAATTCTTTGGAGTAAGATTTAGTCAGGATTGGATAATAAGTGGAATGATTACCTGTTCTGCAAATTGTCCCCAGAGGAGACTTCATTCATAGACTCTGGGACACCTTCCTGTCCTTTAGGATTTGCTGCAGCAGCTGTCACTGTAATACTGAAGACTGACTCAACTTCGTCAGTCTTGTGCATGCAGACCCTAGAGAAATTTGTAAGGAAGACAGTTCATGCTTTGTATGCACCTGCCTTCTCAACACCTATTGTTTTCGGTGGTGTGCCTGAAACTCCTTTGCCCTACACTCTTCTACCCCCTGCTTCACTAACAAGCCTTCTGTTTTCCTGTTTCATTAATTAATTAACTCCATGTTTATTTGGCACCTACTAGCCCCCCCTGTGGGATAATAACACCTTGAACTGTGATCTCATTTAAGAGAATTTGCATTTATTAAAGGACTCGGGAAAACTTAAATGCTTTTAAGTCTCTGAAGAAGTAAATTCCCAGTGGTTGCTGACCTACCTGTTTGGGAAACACAGTCGTAGACTATGAAACATAGACTAGGAGATGTCAGCCAGCAGAGGCCAGCGGCAGATTTCCTATGAAGTTAATAAAGCTTCAGCTGCAGAGTCCTCACTTGCACAGGCCAGTTTCTATAATTGTGTCTTCTCTTTGGTAAATAGGCCTCCAAAATATGGAGCCCAAATGACCCTTACTCCCCCCCAAAAAAATCAGAGAAATGTTATTAGGGCAAAAACCATATCTCCCCTATTTACCAGCTTCTAAAACATCACTGGCACGTTGTATGGGCACTAGGAAAAAAAAAAAAAAAGGATGTTAAACACATGAATAATACATATATAGTGCTTAGTCTTTTCCTGGCATAAAGTGTGGGCTAAATACATATTTGTTGAAAGAATCACTACTTCGATGAGTGAATTAACGAGGGAATAAATGTGAAAGGTAGGTGAACCCTACATCTTTGCAGAGAAAGATGCTCTTTCTGTCCTACCTTCTCTGATTTATTTCTTGGGAAGCCGGGCTCACCTTCCTACTCCATGACCATCATGGGTGAGCCCATCCCAGAACAGTTTCAAGACAAAAACTGCCTTTCCCTCCCCAAGACACCATGTGGTCAACTGTAGTTAATTAACAGAGGTAAAATAATGTGGAAATACTATACTTCCATCTATGAAATGCTAGATTTTTTAAATTAGAGACTTGGGATTTGTTCCCATTCCACCTACCCCTAATATTTGTAATAAAGTACTGCCTAACACAGAATTATATTCTTCGGGAAAAATGAAAGACATGTTTGAAGAACTTAACCCTTATTAACACCATTTTTTTCAGTAACAGTAATCATTAACAGTTATGTATTTAACCTTGGTAGTCTTTAAGCTTGCTAAAATGTCTAATTAGTTAATTAGGAAAATAATTTTGTGCTAAAAATGGACATCTGAAAATTGTCTTTGGATGTATAAAACTGTGGGTTTAAAATAAACTTCAGTTGTGAGGCTTTTGTGCTGTCCCAGTGTATGAACGTTTCATGATTCTTCATATTCATTAACATTTTTTTTCTCAAAAATATTGGAAAGTTTCCAAAGTTCTCCATCCCCACCTCCTGGTGTCCATCAAACATAATAATTGACTTATCTAGTCAAATCATTGTTGGGATTGTATTTTGTAAGAGGCTGTTTCCTCGGAAGTCATTCAAAAGCTACTCGTAGGGAAAATTATTGTGATTTATAGGGTCAATGTTTCTGTGCCATAAGCCAATTATAAGTTAACTGGTGCTCAGGACTTTCTTTTTTGATATTATTATGACATAAGAATAGTTTAATATAGACCGAAATGTGTCTGACACAAGTATCACTGGTTAGAGGCTGCTCTTTTGTTCCTCTTTAGCACAGAACATGCATAGTTTGCATTTACCATGTAAATGGTGGGAACTCGTGGTCCTCAAGGTATATCATGAACATATTCTTTCTTCCTTCCTTCCCTCCTTTCTTCCTTCTCTCTTTCTTTTCTACGTGCAGTCAAGCACTCATCTTGGTAGAAGGCTACTGCTGTTCAGAAGGAAGAGATATCTTAGTTAATGGTGTTGTAACTGTACACCTCAGATTGGGCTTGAGCCCTTGTGCTGGAACTCTAACACAGCCAAGACTCAGATTGGGACTTGGGCCCACTCTTCTTAATTAAAATAACATACCATGTCCCAGGACTTATTGAAATTCAGATTCTTCATGTCTCAGCACAGACGGAATTCAGCAAGAGGCAAAGTGATAGATCAGAAGTAGATTTACTGAGCGATTGACAAAGTGTGAGCTGTCTCAAAAGGCCAGAGAGCGACCCTGGGAGAAATATACTCCACAGAGCGTGGGCCACCTCAGAAAGCGAGAGGTGAGAGGCAAGAGGCTATTTATTTACTTATTTACATTTTTAAACTAAAGTATAGTTGTTTTACAATGTTGTGCCAGTTTCTGCTGTACAGCACAGTGACCCAGTCAAACATATAGATACATTCCTTTTCTCATATTATCTTCTATCATGTTCTATCTCAAGAACTGGGTAGAGTTCCCTGTGCTGTACAGTAGGACCTCACTACTTATCCATTCTAAATGTAATAGTTTGTATCTACCAGCCCCAAACTCCCAATCCCTCCTACTCTCTCTCCCTCTCCCCTCACCCTCAGCAACCACAAATCTTGAACAGATACTTTCTGAATTCAGTATACATGTTGGAAAGAAGCCATTGATCATTTTCAAAATAATCTGGATAAAATACTTCTGGATAAAGTACATTACATGTGGAGAAGTGTTTTCAGTTGCCAGTCAATCTTCCCAGCCAGTTCTCCTTTCTTGTGATTCCCAGAGTTCCTTTTCCTAGTTAGTCTGGGCTTGTCATGGTACTTCTGTTGGGAAGTTGTTACATTTCTTCATGCTGTTCCCTTGACCTTGAAAGGATAGCCACCATTTCCTAAAATCCTAAAAATTAAAGCTACCCAGACTAACACCTTAGTGTTACTGAATTGCAAAGAGAATGAAAGCCAACAAAGAAGGTGAGATTTTGGCTTTTTAAGAGAACTGCTGACTAGGCATAAAAGAAAAGGCAATTTCTCCTTAAGGCCTGAGATTGAAGGTGCAGCCTGGGTAGCTAAGTAATTGATTTCTCCACTGTCACCTTGAGCATCTGGATACAATTGTTAGTTCTGACAATTGGGTGTTGTGTGTTCAGGAACATAGTGTACTGAGGATGGTGGGAGAATTCAGGCTTGGAGTGGTCTGACAAAAGAGTATGCTCCAGTTCTGCCTTCCCCACTGTTGTAATAGCTACAATAGTGAACAACTGGTGTAATTACTCTGAGCTTTGGTTTCTTTATCTTTGAAGTGGGAATACTAATACCTACCTGGCCAGGTTGTAAGGACTGAAGATAATATATTCCAAGCACTTAGTGGTTGTTTAGCCTATAAGCACTAAATAAACAGTAGCTATTGTTACTGCATGGTCTTTACCCTTCTATTAAGGGTGAAGTGAGCTAAGATATTTCTAAAGACTTAATAAAGCAGCCTTGCTCATGCCTGGTTAGAAGCAGGAGGCATGAGGAAAGGTGGTTATCCTCTCAGGCATTAAGGTGGACAGGGAAGCAAGAGAGAGTCGAAAGTTGCTCCTGTATCTTTGTCTGTAAACAGAGGTAAGACTGGAACACAGCCATCAGGATGCATTTGTAGTAGGCTGAGAGCCCAGTAGCAAATAAAGTTTCTTTTCTTTTTTGATTTTTTGATGAAAGAGTCTATTCCAAATTGAGACTGTGTTTTAAACCCATCACAGTTAAAGTCTAGTAGCTTGATGCTTGGCTGCACTGGGGCTGTGCTGTACTTGGACACATAGAGCTAGGCTTGAGACATGTCAGACCCTATTCTTCTATAAAAGTGATTTTGGTATTTCCTCCTGTCTCTATTCTATACACAGTGTTGTTGTTGGATGCTCTCTGTTTCTAACTTTCATCTGTTGAACTAATGCAAGAGATATGTTAATAATGGGGCAGTTGTTCACATCTTTTGGTACAAGGGACCTGTATACTTTAACTATGTCTCATATCTTTCTAAAGTTTTGACTCAAGCAGGAATGAGTGGCTTTTATTCTTTCATTATCTATCCATCCATTTATTCATTAATTCATCCATCCATCCATTCATTCATTCTTCCTTCCATCCATCTATCCATCCATCCATCCACCCACCCACCCATCCATCCATTCATTCATCCATCCATCCATTCATTATTGAAAGCCTACTATGTGTTAAGTGTTCTCTGTGCTGAGATAAAGTAATGAACAATGTAGACATAATACCTGGCTTCATTGAGCTCATTTTCTTCTAAGAAAGAGGAACATTAATCAAATAACTCCAGAAATAAAAATGTTCATCACAAGTTTAAGTTTGTATAAACTTTGTTAACTTTTTGATTATAAAAGTAAAATCCTTATAAAGAATTTAGAAAGAAAGTAGTACAGATAGTCCCCGGCTTAGGATGGTTCAACTTATGATATTTGACTTTATGATGGTGTGAAAGCTATATGCATTCAGTAGAATATGTAGTTTAAATTTTGAATTGTGATCTTTTCCCAGGCTACCGTATGCAATATGATCTCTCTCGTGATGCAGGCTGGCAGCAGTGAGCCCAGATCTCAATCAAGCCAGGTGATCATGAGGGTGAACATCGCATACACTTAGAACCATTCTGGATCCAGATAACCACTCTGCTTTTCACTTTCAGTACAGTCCTCAATAAATGACATGAGATAGTCAGCATTTTGTTAATACATAAGCTACATATTAGAAGATTTTGCCCAACTGTAGGCTAATGTAAGCAATATAAGCATATTTAAGTTAGGCTGAACTAAGCTGTAATGTTTGGTAGGTTATGTGTGTTAGATACATTTTTTGACTTACAATATTTTCAACTCATAATGAGTTTATCAGGGCATCACCCCATCGTAAGATGACGAAGATCTGTAATCATTTTTAATGATGCAGTAACACTGAAATATTTTGTCAAACTCCATTCATTTAAAAAAATAACTCAGATTTTTGGACTTTGAAATCCGGCCAACCTTGCTCATGCATTCAACAAATACTTAGCATCTCTTCTATACCACGTACTATGTGGTCCATAAAGGATGAAACACAAAGTCTTTGCTCTAAAGGCTGGTGAGTTGTTTTTGTGTCCTAGATTTAAGTATTATGAAAAATATATTATCCTGGAGTTCCCGTTGTGGCTCATTGGAAATGAATCCAACTAGGAAACATGAGGTTGCAGGTTCGATCCCTGGCATCACTCAGTGGGTTAACAATCTGGCATTGCTATGAGCTGTATTGTAGTAGCAGACATGGCTCGGATCTGGCATTGCCGTGGCCCTGGTGTAGGCTGGCAGCAACAGCTCTGATTAGACCCCTAGCCTGGGAAACTCCATATGCCGCAGGTGTGGTCCTAAAAAAAAAAAAAATCCAAAAAAATATATATTATCCAATGTCGACACTTAGCCTAGAATTTGTCAGGATTCCTGCACTGAATTAAGTGAGATTTAATGAGATAATACCTATAAAATTCTTAGTACAGGGGTTCACATATTAGTAAACATTCAATAGATGTTTTGCACTTATCATTGTCGTCTTCATTAATGCCATCATCATTATTTATTATCGAATGGAATTATTATTAGTTTTTTGTCTTTTTTTTTTTTTAATTTTAGGCCTATGCCTGTGACATATGGAGGTTCCCAGACTAGGGATCAAGTTGGAGTTACAACTGCCAGCGTATGCCACAGCCACAGCAATGTCAGATCTGAGCCGCATCTGCAATCTACACCACAGCTCACAGCAATGCTGGATCCTTAACCCACTGAGCGAGGCCAGGGATCGAACCCCCATCCTCATGGATACTAGCCAGATTTGCTTCCTCTGAGCCACAAAGGGAATCCCTGGAATTATTATGAAAGTTATTTCTAAATCACCTCAATATGAGAAAGTTCTCAGGAAATTCAGATGAATAATTCCCAGTAAGATTTACTTTTTCTGATCAATTTCTCCTACCTTGTGCATGTTACTAAATTTGAAAAACACCACCATGTTGCATTCTTTAGGACTGGTTTGGATTGTTAATTGATGTGGAATAATTGGACAGTGAATTGCACGTTAGCCCTGAAATGTGTATCCTTTAAAGTCAGGCTAAAGCCTTAACTTCCCACTCTGGGGATGCCTTCAAGTCCATTTTAGCAGTTGCGGTGTCTGCAGAGAGTAGCCAGATTCAGTATCCCAGGTTTCTTGCGAATCCCAGGTATTTCTCCTAGATGCTTCTTCCAAAGGGCATGTGGGTAATTGTAAAGAAGGCAGCAAGGGGTGTCCAAGATGTCATGACCTTTCTGTTCATGTGTGTCTCCAAGGACTATTTAGAGGTTTTCTACACTCTGCAGGAAGGCCCCAATGTAAGCCATTATCAGCAAAGAAGAAAATAGTTTTTAATGTCTTTCACAGCTCTTGCCTTTAAGGAAGGAAGCTTCCACTAACTACTTAATTCAGGTTTTAGGCAAAAAACTTAAACTCCTTTCATTATCACTGAAGAAAAGAGAACACAATCTAAGCACAGATATTGCCTTTTTTAAAGAAAAACATACTGCAAGTGCACAGAAATATAATGTAGCCAGCATTCCAGAGGAAAGCAGGGCAACCATTTCACATTTAGGAAACATTTGCAAAACACTGGGGCACACATAAAGCAAAGTCTGAGGTGAGAACTTTTACAATGAAAGTGTTTTGAAATAATCATCACGTTTAACTTGGCTCACTTGTATACCTAATGAAGTCCAATGAAATAGCATGTGCTAATTCTACTGTGAAAGAAGCCTGACTACCCTCACTTCTTTAGAAGGAAGTTGGAAAAGAGAAGAGTTGGTTAGATTGGGGTGGGCTGAGGTAAGAAAAGTGACCAGTGTTCACAGAATACCACTCCCTCTTCCAAGAACTAATAACACATTTTCCTATTATTGATACTGTAGACTTGGGAAGAGGTAATGGACCTCCCTGTGATGCTGCATGTCAAATATGCATTGACCACTAGACTGTTATTTCAGTAGACTTGAAAGATCTATAGGACAGGAACCTTCATCTCATCTCATTTAAACATTTTTATTGTGAATTACTATAATAATATATGTTCCCTTTTATTAAGCACCTACTCTGACAGACACATTTCCTATTTATCAAAACATTTACTGAGCTCTGCAAGGAAGGTGCTGTTTGCTTCATTTTACAACAAAGACTTGGAGACTTGGAGAAGTTTGGCAAAATAGCCAAAGACATATGGCTACTCAAAAGGTAGGCTGCACTCAGGACCCCTGATGAGGTTTTGTTACACATGTTTCTTGCTATTAAATCCTGCTCGCTTGTTCTATCTGACCTGTCAATATGAGAAACAACCAATTGTCCCCCTTAAGTAAGGATTACCCAGCCCTAAAGTTGGCTTAAGTGTACCTTTTAGCCTTCTCAGAAGGAGGAGTCCTCTTTCTTCACCCTTTCCACCTGACTTGTCCCTAAGTCTGCTGTAGGTCCCTTCTGGGTGCCACACAGGGGCTGAAATCTTTATCCTTCAAAACTCTGTAACCAGAACATAATATATGCATCGTTAGGCATCCCAAAGGCAGGGTAAGTTTTATCACTGTATTATCACTGCATAATATAGCTTGCCATCACTGGGACCCTGAAGCCTTTTATTCCGTTGTACATACACATTTGTCACCATTCCCAGGCTTTTATTGGTATAGTTTCTTTATTTTTCCAAAGTGTACTTATTAAACACCATCCTGTTTACTTCTGCCCTGTTCTCTCAGTCTGTCACTAAAGAGTGACCTTGACAAATTAGAAGAATGAGCAGAAATCACACTGCTTCAGAGATTCCCATTTTCAAGTCTATATCCATCAGTTCCCTCCTTCCTCCCTCCCTCCCTCCCTCCTCCTTCCTTCCTTCCTTCCTTCCTTCCTCTCAGGTTTAGAGAATTTAAGTAACATGCTCAAGATTGGACTCCATCACACTAGACTCCTTTTCATCTAGTTCTCTAGAGTCCATATCGTCTGCCCAAAGAGTTGTCTGTACACCAGCAGTATCAGAGTCACCAGAGAGCTTGTTGATAATGAAGAATCTCAGGGTCCCACTCAGATATTCTTCATCAAATTCTGCATTTTAACACAATTGAAGTTTCAGAAACCCTGGCCCAGATTTATAGGAACCAAATTAACAGATATTCAACCTTTTTTCCTGCCCAGCAGAACTCTGCTCACCCATTTTCCACATTACTGATGGACAAATCTCATTAGTCTACGTCTAATCAGGGAGATCTCATTTATGCCTAGTGACCTCAGGGAAAGGATTTCTTGCTCTTTGTAATTAATCATACAAGACAGAGCATTTCCTTTTCTACCACTGTATACTACAGTGTCTTCTTGTGATGCAAGAACCTGTGGCAGTCCACTTGCAACTATTTTGGGATGGATGCCAAGGAGAAACCTAACTGGCTGAAGATAGCAGACAGAAAACATGGAAAATGTCAAAGTCACCTCATCTCAAGACTGCTTGCTTTTTGAGAAAACACATTTGCTTGATGTTTGTTAGCTGACTTGGGATGTTACTTGCAGCCAGAAGCATTCCCACTGATACCAATTATGTTCTTTTTCTGGTAACAAATGTGCTACAAGAAAGAGATAAGCATGTTTACTGAAGGCAAGATAAATTATACTAATCACTTAGTCCACTGAAAGACTATTAGTTTGATCAGATAAGAAACATAAATCAGACTCTAGGGTTCTTTTGTCTTTTCAGGCAAATTTCTGTCTTCCATTACTTCTTCCCTTGCACAACTTTTTCTTCCTGTTTGCCTGTGTTATTTTTTCTAGGTAATATCTTTAAATACATACATGCTTTAATTTTTTAGAAGATAATGTTTGATTTCTCCTGAAAATCCACCATAGAGAATAGGTGAGAGGATAAAAAGAGTGAAATTCAGGAGATAATTTAGGAATCAAGAGCAGAAAGCCTCAGTAACTTGGTTTGCAATTACTTCTTAGTTTTCACTTAGCCTTCTTATCATTTTTTGATGAGACTTACTCACCATCCTTGTTTTTCAGTATTGCTCATTTTTTTGGTATTGTTAATGTTTAGTACAAGTTTTCAAATAACTAGTAAATTTGTTTCTTACAAAGTGAATGTAATCAATGTGATTTTAGTTAACTTTTTATATTACTTAGATAATATTCTATTAATAAAGGCTGATATGGTTTCTGGGAAGATTTGTAACAACCACCCCCAACCAGTTTCTGATCTTGGTGCTGATTAATGGTCTAATCTTGAATTTGGAATGGTTTTAAGTCCACTTCTCCAATAATAATGGGAATTTGTGCAAGTAATATTTTTTTTCTAGACACCTGGGGAGAACAAAGAATGAGTTCAATAAATTAAAGGATTCTTTTTATAGATCAGTATAGCCAAATGGCTGCCTGTGTTGGAGAAATGCATATGAAAAAGAATGAATAAATATTATTTTAGGAGAGTGATTTCATCAAGATGGCAATATAGTTTGTTCCCGACTTCAGTCTTCTTCACAAGAAGACCAGCTAGCAACTATCCATAGATAGAAGAGCACTGTGAAAATTCTAGAATGCAGAGGTGAGGCTGAAGCACCAGTCTGGGCCACAGAAATGGAGAAGGACTACATCAAAAGGGTGAAAGGAGTGACTACACCCTGACTACCTTGCCCCTCCTCCAGGCTGGCACAGTGCTATTCTAAGGGGCCCCGTCTGGACCTGTGGTTTCTCCAGTGGGACAAAAGATGGCACAAAGTGGACATCTAGATACCCCTAGCTTTGTGTTATGCTTCCTGAGAAGCCCATTCAGATCTCACCTTACAGGGATAATTGGAGAGATCTTCAGGGATCAACAACTGGAGATCAGATAGAGATTAGAGATGAAAAAGGGGGAAGGGATTTACAGCAGCTAGTGCTAAGATCTTGGTGGACTGCATTCCTGCTTGTAGCATTGTTACAATGAAGTTTCCAGCTAGTGACTCTGACTGTCTACAAAGCCAGGCTGGTGGCTTCATCTGGCAGAGAACTTGGTCGACAGTTCTGCCTGATTTGAGTCCCCAGACTTCAAGCTTTATCAGCCATAGAGTCTGTTATACAGCCTCGCCTGGACAAAGAGGGAATGCTGCAGCCCTGTTTGACTGCTGAATATAACCTTTAGTACCACCAAACCAGAAAGCATGGCAAGGGAACCTGGAAAGCTGTGGTGGCTTCCTATAGCCCTGCTTGACCAGGGAGCTAAGCCAGCAGCCCTGCCAACTCTTGAGCATAGTCAGGGAGCCTTACTCTCCTCAGAGCCCAGTCTACAGTGGCCACCCAGTTGTGAAATTCTGCCCACAGCAGAGCCCAACCTGAAGTTTTCCCAACTTCTTAACACAACCTGCAGCCTTGCCCAGCCAACAAACCAAAGTAATGCCATCTGGTTACAGCATATAACCTGTGAACCCACCCACGAAGAAACCTGAATAGCAACTCTGCCTGAGCACAGAGCACAGTCTCTTGTCCACCCAGTTGTGGGATACAGCTGGGGGGCCTCTCCCAACCAGAGAGCTCAGCCAGAGACCTTGCTTAACATCAGAGCACAGCCATTGACCTGCCCAATTGCGAAGCCCAGCCTGTGTTCCCACTTACACTGGGGTCCAGCCTGCAGACCCACTTGAACATGGAGTCCAACCAGGTTTACCATCTAGTCAGGTGAGATTTCAGAGCCCAGGCTCTATCCCTGCCCAATAATAGAGTACCATCATTTGAACCACTCTTCCAGGGAACCCAGCCTGCCACCTAACCCAACCACTGGTGCTTGCAGAGACCAGATAGTGGCCTCATCTGACTGCAGAGCACCGCCAACATCCCTGCTCAATCAGGGAGCCCACCTAGTAGTCCCAATTCAATATGTCCATTGAGTAGACCCATGTCACTGTGGAGCCCAGCCACCAGCAACCTACTGACCTCAGAGCACAGGCTGTGGCCTTGCCCAATAGAGACCCAAATAGGAAGCCCCAACTACTCAAAGATGCTACCAGCTAACTTGCCCAATATATGAAACTGAGTTGAATAGTAAAGGTCTTTCAATGCCAGTGTGAACCTAGAAGACTAGACTACTTATTCAAATCCCAGTACAATGAATTAAGGATCCAAAAAAAAAAAAAATCAGGTAAATATGATATGACTAAAGGAAACTAATAAAACTCCAATAACTGATCTTAAAGAAATGGAAACCTTTGAATTGTCTGATTTTCTTAGAGAATGATTCTCTTAGAGAAGTTCAGTGAGCTACAAAAACATACAAACAGACAAGTAAAAGATATTAGCAAAACAATGCATGAACAAAGTGAGAAGTTCAATGCAGAAATATAAACTATCCAAAAAAAAAAAAAAAAAAAAAAAAAAAAAAAAAAAAAAAAAAAAAAAAAAAAAACAACCAAACAGAAATCCTAGATCTGAAGAACACAATGACTGAACTGAAGAATTTAATAGAAAGCTTAAGGACCAGACTTGACCAAGCAGAAGGAAGAATCAGTGAACTAGAAGATAGGTGATTTGAAATTATTCAGAGAAACAAAAAGGAAAAAGAATGAAAAAGGTGAAGAAAGCCTACAGAACTGATGGACCATTATCAACTCATAGAAACAGGAAATAGATTGTTGGTTACCAGGAGTGGGCAGGTGGAGAAAGGGAAGGGTCAAAGTGGTCAAAGAGCACAATCTTCCAGTTATAAGATAAATAAGTTCTAAGGATATACGTGCAGTGTGGTGGTTATAGTTAACTATATTGTACTATACATGGAAGTTGCTAAGGCAGTAAACTTTAAAAGTTCTCACAACACACACATACAAACACACACAGCATATAACTGTGAGGTTTTGGACTAGCTCTATTGTGTTAATTATTTCACAATATATACATGCATCAAGTCATTATGTTGGACTGCTTAAATATGTTATATGTCAACTATAACTGAATACATTTCAGAAAATGAAAAATAAAATATTTTATTTTTTAAATTTATCTGCAATCAACTTAGCGAATTTTTTTCTAATGTTTTATCATAGGATATTTCAAGTATACACTAAAGTAGAAATATTAGAATAATAATCTCCCATGTACCCATCACATACTTCAATTATTATTACCTCATTATCTAAATAATTTTATCTGCAACCTCTGCCATGTTTTATCAACTTGTGGATGACTTTAAAATAATTCTCAGTATTCATTTTATCTGTAACTATCTCCATATGTGTTTCTAGCAGATAGGATACGTTAAATCTAACCATAATTCTTTTATCACACTACAAAAATTAATATTAAACTAATTTTCCTTGATATCATCAAATATTCAGTTTTTTTCTAATTAAAATTGTTTCTATAAATCACTCATCTCTCTCTCTGTCTCTGTCATTCATTGCTATTTATATATTGGACAAACTGGGTTTTTGTCCTGGAGAATTCCTTATATCATCTAGATTTCAGGATTACATATCTAGATTCTCCATCTAGATTTAGCTGATTATATCCCCATTGTGTTATTTAATATGTTTTATTGTTAAATGCATTTTCCTTAAATTAATAGTTTTATAGGTATAGGATTGATCAAATCCAGGTGAGAGTTAAAAAAAAAGGTTAGAGAGAATCTGAGGTGGTGTATTCTGCAAAGACAATATGTGAAGTCCATTTTTCTCTCTTTTTGAAATGTTTACAGTTGGACGAAATTACCTTTCTCCTTCTATATTCTGACATTTGAGGTGAAATTTTGTCTATAGCTCAGTTACCTGTAAAAGTGTTGTCAGAGTGTTGGTCCCTTCATTTTGTTGAGAAAATGTTGCTGGTTTACCTATGAAATTTATCTTTAGGTAGCCTAGTAGTTTTTCTGACTGAATGAAGCATGGAAAAGAGTTGTTTTAGCTCTCTGGAATATCAGTTTGTAGGTAGTGGCTATAAAGTGGGTTAACAGCTCCACCATTGGCTGTGAAACCTTGGAAGCCCCATGACAATGGCAATATATGTCTGTCTGTCTATCTATCTATCCATCTGTCTATCTATCATCTATCATATATCTCACAAAACTGTTGCTCAGTAAATGATAGCTGTTATGTTCATATTTAAAATTGTGATTTATTTTTATAATGATTAAATAATAATTCAGTCTGGTCTATCATATTTTATTTGTTGATGGTATAGACTTTCCTGTATATCTGTGGTTGGTGGATCACTTACCTACTTAGAAATTTTGGTCCGGTTTCTTTTATTTTTATGACTATTGTTATTGTTAAGAAAATAGTATTTGAAACTTTTAAAAAAATTAAATATTTTAAATAGATTAAAGACTACATGTTCTTTCAGTGTTCTACTGGAGTCTATGTAATAGGGCCACCCAAAGATAATCTCTTTCTCTATGGGTATGCACTTTAATGGCTTTGTTTGGTTTGGTTTCTTAGATACTTTACCTCTTTCCAAAGGTGAAAAATAGCTTGTAGAAAACTGAGAATGATAGAAACGAGTCTTGCCCAAATGAAAATACAAGTGAAATTTATCTGGTAGAAAAGTGTTAGTTATTAGAGCAATAGACAGTTTTCTATCTATCCTGGCAATCTAATTTCATAATTCTTTCAGTGCTAATATATACTCAGCCTCTCAAATTCTCTTAGAACCAACTTTGCTACCATGCTGCTTCCATCATTAATGAGTAAAGTCAGTATTTGACGTGTTCATTTTATATCTGTATGAAAGCAATATGTTTAAATATTTGAAAATAATACCTTGATTCTACATTTCCCCACCTCAATGGTGAACTTTGTTGACCAGTTGGATATTAATTAGGGATTCTAATTATACTGATGACATTTCTTTAATACTCATTGGTACATATCTTACTCATTAACCCATCACTAGCTGGAACCTATATATATTTTTAGCTATTTAGCCAAGGAACTAAATACCCTTATTCATGTCAAATAACCTTAAGGGTGATATCACTGGATTTTAACAGAGGTCACACTTTATGATGTTTTTAATTTGTCAATATACTCCGTTTAGAAAAGCAAGGATTTCCTTCATGAGTGTCTACTCTCTTTGACTATTTTTTAAAGTGTTTAAAGGTGTAAATTTCTATTTTTTGGAACATTTATTCATGAACAAACATATGTGGAAATTCTGAATGTTTCATAAGAAAGAATTCATAAATTTCTCATCCCTAAGCTGTCCAATGACTATTCTGTTATTTCCAGTGCAATTTCCACTCCATCTTTACCTCTTTCATCTGCATAAAGATGAAGGTGTCTTTGGTGCTTGGGGAAAAAATGTTAAACTCACATTTTAACATTTTAAAAATGCAGATGGAGAAGTGGGGGAGCAAATGGAGACAAAGAATTCCTGAGAACTGAGGACAGGGAGGAGGCACAGTTTTCCTAAAGCTTTTGAGGGTAAGGCCAGGGGAACAAGGAGCAGGCAGGGGCTCCTGACTCAAGGGCAAACCTTAACCCTGGGGTCAAACCTTATTTATCAGATGATTTCATGGTAATCCCATTGTGCACACAAGTATCTCAAAGTACATTAAAAGGGTCCAACACATTCCTCATTTTTAATTGGACCTTTTCACATTTTGCCAACAAGTACAATTAATAAGCCAGTCAAGTCTAGTTAGGAGGAGTACAGTAAATAAACAAAGGAATAAAGATAGGATATGTTTATGCACCAGGTGGAGATGAGGGTTATGAAGATATTAAAACAGTCAGAGTAGGCTGGAGAGAGAGAAAGGGTGCTATTTTACAAATGAGGATAAAGTAAGCCTGTTGTTTAGGAAATAGTACATTCCATTCTAGAAAAGTAAATAAAGTAAAAATTTTAAAAAGTAAAGTAAGATAAAAAAAGTAAATTACAGTGAAATAAAGACTGAATAGACCAAACTGAGGAGACATAAAATTGAGTAAAACGTTCTTATACCTGTATCCCTATAGCCCAGTGATAATGCTGTAGTTTGCATCCTTCAGAAGCCGGTGCTGATTAAATTTTTTAAGTAGAATTGTAGAATGCAGAAATATTTTTGAGGGTGAGCATGGCTTGGAGATACACATTAGAGATGAGAGAATTACAGTGTACCCTCCCTCAGATCATTTTCTATTTAGAAAAAGAGAAGTTATATGACAGGTCCCTAGTCAAGATTTGTAAGGCTTTCATGGAATTCTCAGGGAATGTGTTTGCTCATCAGAGAAATGGGATGTGAAGCAATTCTCTATCAGTTTGAGCTCCTTTGTCAAGGGAGGATTATTTCCCCATAAATTTAGTTTAAAAGGAAGGAAATGTAACTCACTTTCAAGGTCATTAAAAAGGATACTTAAAGTTAGATCCTATAAATAAAAGTTAAATATGCCAAACTAACTGGCAGCAAGAAAGAGAGAGCTATTTTCTCAATAAATATTATATAGATGTGCTTTGTCAATTACTTTTTTTTTTTTTACTGTGAACAAAATGTAAATGTCATGGATAAATGATAGCTTTAATGATGTTTTCCAGCATTGTGCTTCATGTTACCATGGCTTCTTAACAAAGACGTTAAATCATTAGGAGTGATATTTCGTGATAATTAACTGCAAATCTGGTAATATTACCACTTTTCATTTGGCATGAAATGATGAGGAAGAACCACAAGGTTTATTGGAGGTACATGGCAAAGGACAGAGTGATTTAATATATGTATATAAATCTTATAAAACTACCTATTGGACAGCATTTTATAATGGACATAAATTCCCATTTACTCTCCACTAGTGATAGACAGTGAGGGCTGCAGTAGAAGCAGGAAACTGAGCTGGGACATCACCCAAGAGAATAGGAGGATCTCATGCTTTTCTTTCCTCCTCTTATTCTCTCTCTTTTGCAACAGGTAAACAGTTCCTCATTCTCCTCTAAGTTTTGAACAACTAAAGTACATACTCTTATTAATTGTCTTATTAAATGTGCTTACTATAAATTATGCAATGATGCTTTTATTTTTAAGGAGCTCTTAGCATTTGCTATTTTAAACTACTGTTCTGTTTGTATTTCTTTGAATTCTGTAATATTCAGCAAACTCATTCAAGATTCAAGGAAAAATCAGGAGTATTCTGTGTTGCAAATATTTTCATCCATTCTTGTTCCGGTTCAATAGAGAAGCAGTGGTTTGGGATGGAAAGGACACTTTTTACGGAGTTGGATGTCCTGGTTCAATTTTCTCTTTGGCTTGTTAATTTTTATCATGATCACTGTATTCATCAAAATGTTTTCTGTTGCAAGTGGCTGAAATCCAATCCAAAGTAGTTGAAGAAAAGGGCACTCTGCTGACTTATGTAATTGAAATTTCAAGGGCTTTTGGTAAGGCTGGAAAAAATAAATTGTCCCCACAGGGCCCTTTGTGCCAGTCTCTCCATGTCTCAGCCTAGCTTTCTTCAGTGCAGCTTAATCTTTAGGCAGAAGTCTTCCCATATGGTGGCTAGAATGGCAGCTCCAGGTCCTATGATATCCGTAGCTCCTGAAAGAAGACAGAGACTCTTTCTGATACTTTTGACTCAAGGCCAGGGGAAGACTCTGATTGATCCTGGTCAGGCAAGCTGCCCATTTTCATACTAATCCCTGAAAGAGGGAAAGAAAAGAGAACCTTAGTGTGTTAATGGTTCAGGCCTATCTCTGTGCCTCTCCACCCCAGGGACCAGTACAGAATCACATGCTCTGAAGAGAATGAACAGGAAATTGAAGAAGAATAGTTTCTTGAAAAGGAGGATGTTCCATAGTCAAGCAATGGGTCCACCTCTTGACCTCACTCATTCATCATTCTTTCCCCAGTAACTTTGAAAAATTAGGCCCACCTTTGCACTCTCTCTGGAACTATGCTGGTAGTGATTAAAGAATTATTTTAGGAGTTCCCATTGGGGCTCAGTGGGTTAAGAATTGGGCATAGCATCTGGAAGTTTGCGGGTTCCATCCCTGACCTTGCTCAGTGGGTTAAGGATTCAGCATTACCACAAGCTGCAGCATAGGTTGCAGATGTGGCTCAGATCCTTTGTTGCAGTGACTATGGTATAGGCCTGTAGCCACAGCTCCTATTTGACCCCTAGTGCAGGAACTTCCATGCGCCACAGGTGCAGCCATAAAAAGAAAAAATATAGGTAAATAAATAAATAAAATTAAAAAAATTATTTTTTAAAAGAGCCTAGCTTTTAGGAATTTTAGCTCTAGAAGGAAATAATTATATGAAGCCATGCATGTGATAGAGTCAGATAAAGTAGTCAGTGACCTCCCAAAGGAAGACTCTTCTAGGTTAGCTTGTTAGGATCAGGGAAGCCTTCGGAGAAACAACCTAGAGCAGCACTTGATTTCTATTCAATGAAAAGAGCATGGATGGAGCTGTGAGAACACAGTGCACACAAGGGTGTGGAGTGGTTACACTAGGGAACAACCATGAAGAACAAGGAAAGTGACAGGAAATGGCACTGAACAGGTTTTCAGAGGCAGTTTTTGAAAAGCCCTTTATGTCGATCCAATGGGGCTGTGTCTTTTCTTTCTGTCAAATTAGGGTACTGATCCCAGGAATACTATATATCAAGTGTGTACACTACAAATATAAAAATCCTCCTACATGGAGGATTGTGGAAAGATTTGAGAAATAGAGGCAAGGTAGATAACCTGACAATAGTAACAAGAACCCAGCTTCACAGGGCTATTATGAGGATGAGGTGAAGTACTACATGTGAGAGGGTTTGTAAACTTAAAAATTGTAGATGAGGACAAAGTGTTATTTTAAAATATACGTAACGTATATTCAAATAATCTCTGTGTTTGCTTTTGGTTCGGTGAGTTTATAATTTTCTCTGCACAAGAATTACCCATGGTACAGAATAAATTAAACCAGAAGTTTTTACTGTCTAGCTGAAATAAGCATTATTTACCTCTTAATGTCAGTCTTTACAAGTCTCTCTCTTTTTTAGTGCTTTGGTTTTTCTTCCATTTTTGAGGCTGTTGTATGGGGGAGGGGGCGCGGTTAAGCCAGTTGAGTTTCTCATAAAATTGCACACTGCAGACTCGGGCGTGGATGGTTTTGTTTAAAACTGATTCATGGGATTTCATAAGAGATGCTCTTGTATAGGTACGATAACTGTTTAGTGAGGTTCTTTATGAGATGCTAAGGATTATGGATCCATAATTTGCATTTGTTGCAAACATTGTAACAACTTCCTTTGAGCCATTAAAACAAAGGTATTGAAAGGCTGTTATGGACCCCTCAAAGCAGTGAAATCACAACAGGTTCATTTATTGGAGAAAGTAATGGCAAGATCCAAGCCAGCATTACAAATCCAAGTCTCCTCCATTCTGTTGTCACATTTTATTTTCTCCAGTCTCATTGTGCAAAGGAGGGGACTGTGATTTGAGTAGGTCGGAAACTGTGAAATCATATTGCAATACACGCATCCAGCTGGCCATTCATTCATCCATTCATTCATTTTAATTCCTAGGTACCAGGGCAAATGCTAAAAAAAATAATATGCTATCACTGCTGAGTGTAATTGGAGAGAGATGCATAAAATATATTTGCAATAAAATGAAAACGTGAAATGATGGGCTAAGTGCAGAGTGTTTGGGATGCTACTGGGAAGATGTGGCTGTAGGACAGAGAGGCAATTGCTGAGAAGAAAAGAGAAAGAACATTCCAAGTGGCCAAATTAATAAGTGTATTGCAAACAGAGTTGTGAATTCAGCTCCCTGGGAGTCACTAATGCTGGCAAATTCCATCAGCTACCCTTTTCATTTCCATCTTAAGGATTTCTGATTTAAAGACAAATTAAGTTGAATGTTATACCATAAAGCATCTAATGTAAAAAAAAACGTCTAAACCCAAGAGACATGAGAGTTGAAAAATAGCAAGACATTCCCAGTGATGGCATAGTGGACTATCAGCTGATTGACCTTTGCTGTTGTCCTATGAGGGGCAAAGATATGATTTGTCACATACCTAAATCACCTAATACAACAAAGAAGGTCCATAATAAACAGCTGATATTGTTCCCCATTGGAATTCTGGCTTCATACACAGTATTTAAAATTGGTAAATAAGAATTGTTAATTGTAACTCCAGTTTAAAGAAATATATTCTCTTCCATCTCCCAACTCAGTTTTGCCCTGTGCCTATAAGACATTAACAGTATATATCCGTTTAAGCAAATCTAAAAGAAATTCAAATTTACTTTAAAAAATTTGTCAGACTTTCTTGTGCAGGTGCACAGGAAATGAAATATTATTATTACTTTAAAGGAAATCAGGACAGTTTCATGACCAAGAAAAGAAAAACTTTTGTGGAGGACATAACACACCTGGTACACATCAAAAATTAATTTCTAATCTTTTGTGTTTATAATACATAAATCACCATTATTTCAAAAATTAATAACATGGTGGAACATCTGCGAAACAAATAGTATCAGTTTTATTACGACCAATAGCTAATTCAGTATGATTCAAATAAAGCTATCTTTGTATGATAAAAAGCAAAGAAAATCACAGGCAGGTAAAACAATGACAGTGAAACAGAACAAAACAAATAAACAAACAAAAACATCCCTGTGATCACTGGATAAATTTGTTCCTGGTCTCCTAAAACTAAACAGTTTTCTCTTGATTTTTCTGTGTATTTTAATTGATACAATCCAGGTGAAAAATTCCAACCCATCTCCTCTTGAATTGTATGGCCTTAAATAAGCTAATTAATTTCTCTAATCTGTCAAATTGGCATGATAGTAATACCTACCACATGTAATTATGAGGATAAAATGAGATAGGCAAGCATATGACCCCATGTGGAGAGTGTATTTAATAAATATTCATCCCACTTATCTTCTCCTTTGTTTCATCATTCACTCAATATTACCTTTGAAATATGTTGTGGTTAATAAACAAAGTCAACCTTTTATCCTTGTGATTCCGAGTGTCAATTTGAATGCAAAATAAGAGGAATGTGATTCAGGGTCCAAACCCTGGCTTTACTTCCCAATGAAAATAACAACTGTTTTGTGACCTTAGGCAAATCACTTAACCCCTAGTGTCCTTAGCTATGTAATTAGTGATGTTGTAAAACACTGTATCATTACTGTGAAGTGTATTAAGTAGAATGACTGAAATAATGAGTGTTACTCTACATTTTTTGCAAGCCTTAGATCAATTTATGATGTTTCGTTATTTTTTTTTTCTCTTGATTTAATGCTTTGGTCCAAACGCATTTTTTAACTCCTTTTTTTAATTTTAGTGGGATTTTTTTCCCCTTTTGCATGGATTTTAATTTTATGGAGTCTTTAATGACAGGGTTGGAAGGAAACTTACATATCACCTGGGCTGAGGACCATGATGCTGCCACTTTTGGCTCAGGCATTATGGTGGACTTGAATGCCTTCAAGGACAAGGAACTCCCTGATTCCTCGGGCCCTGGTTCTGTATTCAAGAAGTACTACTATGAAATTCTTCTTTGTATTAAATCAAGCTCTGGCCTCTTTCTCTGTTGCTTCTTGACAGAATTTTACTCTGAAGGGTTACATGGAATAAGTTGATACATTCTGTCACATGGCAGCCCTTCAGATATTTGAAAATGAATAACATACACATCACAAGTATAGTCTTTATTCTTTCCTCATATATAATGCTTTAGGTGTTTTAGAAGTATGTTTTTATCGAAAGATTAATAATTAGTTCCACATTCTAGTACACTGCCATGTTTTAGAATGATTTAAGTTTTATAACATGTTGCTTTTCTGCATTGTTTGAGGACGAAGTATTTCCACAGGGACCTTGTGTTCCCACCCATGTGTATGCCAGCACATTGGAAACCCCCACTGAGTTTGGAAAAATCCTTAAAACAAAAACAACCAACCAACCAAACAACCAACCAGCCAATGACAACAACAAAAACTGAACAAGTTGAAATTTGCTTGGTCTGTTCAAGGTGGAAAAAAAGTCTTCTTTATTGTGTCTGAAGGAACATGAAATGGAAATAACTCCTTCCTAATCAATGAATAGATTGTGTCTAGCATGGGGCCAGGGGATCAGGGAGCAGGCACTTATACCTCCAACTAAAGGACATTGTGTTAGCCCCAAGGAAAGTGTCTAAACCTCTGATTGCACCTGGAGGCTGAATTTGGCCATGGATATATGTGTGTGTGTGTGTATAATATGTGTATATATATATATATATATATATATATATATATATATATATAGTTTGGTCATGGATACACACACACACACACACACATATATATATATATAGTTTGGCTGGCATAATGCTTTTTAAAAAATGTTGCTTTTAAAATCAGGAGATCCTATATAAAACCTAGATTTGCAACTTTTCTTGAGAAAGCAACACTGGGCCGACATTCCCACCAGCCAAGAACCAGATGATAAAGCTGATGGGAAGTGACATCTCCAGATGGCCACAGTGCCCGCCTCTTCCCATGTGTGTTATGTGCAGCACATTCCATCCATTTTTAGTATCTGCTTGACTCTCTTGGGCACTTGATATTCCAGTTACTGGATGTCTTCTAGCCTGTTTCTGCTTTTATTATTGTTGCCACCACATCCTTCCCTGTTCTAAAGCTCCTGTTCTCTTGAGTGCCTTATACAGCGCAACAGAGCACGCACATGCATAAACTTTCTCTACTGTAATTCTTCAGGCAACACAGGAATGGATGCTCTGATGCTCAGATCATCTCCTCTGACAGACGCTGAGACTTCTTACCATCACCTTTGCACCTCGGGGCTAGTGGTTTTCCAGCACATCCTGTTGCCTGACTAACAGTATTCTCACGTGGGACACACTCTGGTTTCTATAGTCCTCACACCTGGGCTGCCGGGAAGGTGAGATGGGCTGTAGCTGTGTGCTCTGCCTGTCTGTAACCTCTGCCCCTTCTTCCCTTGCCCATGTGCAAACTGACATTCCTTGTCTTTAATCAACAAAAACCAGAAGCCAGTTGAAATGTCTGCCTGGCCAGCAAACACATGAAAAAAACACTCTAATTAGTTATCAGGGAAATGCAAATTAAAATAACAAGAAGAAGTTTCCCAGCCATCAGGCGGCTTTGAAAAATACATGGTGAACCTGGTACCCAAAAGATTAGATGGAGGGAAGTTTCCTTTTATAGAAACATTTCCTTAATAAGTTACAGCAATGACAAGATGAGGCAGTCCTCATTTTGCAGTCTGAATAACTTAAAGGATCTGGGCAGCACTCATCCATGGACACGCGTACATGCATACACCATGTGCATGTGTTCGTGTGTAAGTGCATGCACACACACAACTGCCTAGACCTGATGTGACCTTCTACAGCACTACTTATAAAGGAGTTTAGCCGCCTCCATTCCTGAAAAAAAAAAAAAAAAAAAATTTAACCTAACCTGGATCAATACTCTAGATATAATGACCCATTTACAGGAAATACAGAGAAGGGACAAACATGTTAAATTATACTATGGGACCAATGAACTTCTTAGTGGAAAATCAAAGACCAAATGATCCAGCTTTTTCAACATGTAAATTAGAAGAGGGTGTTAGGTTGAGAGAGAGAGACAGGGAGACTACAAAAAATGAAAGTTAAAAGAGCGCCCATCTGAATCAAATGTAACAAAACACCATTCGTCCATTCTGCTTTATACTACAAGGAAAGTACCTAGAATATTCTTGTATTAGTTTAATTTTCATAATTGAAATGATGTTTCCTGTAGCAAGAACAAATAAACATAAAAGACCAACCAGCCACTTCCAATCAAACTTCGAATTTGAATATTGTCTCATACATACATAAAATGTTTGAAAATACGAGTTTTATGATACAATTTGACAGGTGAAACTTAACAAGGTATTTAATGATCATGAGGGATTATTTCAGTTATTTAAAGGTGTAGTAATAACACTGTACTTATGTCCCTCCTGTACCCTGAAAAAAAAAAAAAAAGTCTTTTTCATTTAGAAACGTATACTTGGAATATATATCAGTGACGTAATATAATATCTGACATTTAGTTTAAAAACTACAGGCAACAGAAGAGTGAGTAAAGGTATAAATGAAATTTTGGTTTTGTATATATCAGACATATTTCCATAATCAAAGTTGAAGAACTAACAGAGGAGCAGGTGTTGAACAGCCAGGCCTCCTTACACAGTCAAAGTAGCAGCAGATTTGGTAAGAATTCATCTGACGCATCACTGGATAAGACCCAAAGGACCCTCACACATGGGACTTTTGAAAGGGGTGGGATCTTGGCCTAACAATTATGTAATTCCCCATCCTGGAAAGGAACATGTTTGTTTCTGATCCCAAAGAAGAAAATTTCATTCATCTCTTTCTGCAGCCTTATCAGAAAATGCTATGCAAAAATAAATGGCAACTCCATAAGTGATCGTTAATGAAATTTTAATGAATTTGAGGTGTTGGCATAGTATGTTCCTGTGGAGCTCAGTTTAAAAAAAAAAAAAATGTGCCTCTTTATTACTGAAAGCTTACAGATGACAATAGCAGCCCAGAGACCAGAATGAAGGTAACCTTCTGTTGGGGTGAAGGTTTTTCTTAGTCCAGTAAAATTTTGGTCCATCATTTTCTGAGATTCCTGGAGCCAGAGAGAGCCCATATGGTCAGACATCCTGTGGTTTCAAGGGCTGGATGCCTTACCCAGGAGCACAGGTCTGTCAATTCTGCCTCTGAATATTGAGGGCTCCCTATCACTTTAAATGTTTATTGCAGATTGTTTCTTTTTGCCCTTCTAAGTAGTCTGTAAATTCTAACCCAGAAAGGGGGTGGGGGTGTTGGAAGAGTTATTGCCTGTTGATAACACTCACACAAATACGTGCTGAGTGTTCTTCCTTGCACACTTATGGACTTTGGCTCCAGGCCCAGAAGACCTGAGTCACTTTCAGAATCCCATTGTTACAGTGGGTTTGTATTTTAGAGAAGAAAAAGGTGTGCATCCTAAGATCTAAAAGCTGTCCACGTTTACATTCCAACCTTCTTTTGTAATTAAGCAGACCACAAAGATCAGTGAGAATTTACTAGCATAGAGGAGCATACTGGAATGATTTGATGAAAGAATTTTGCTGCATTGACCAAAGTGAAGGCAAGGGAGGTATTCACCCAACCACCTGTAACTGGCTGGATGTTTCTCATTTATTTTAGATTCCATTCTCTCTCTCTACTTCCCACCCCATCCCATCCTTGGATCACAACACTTCCAGAGCGTTAACAATGTCCCATGGCCTTGGAATGTATTTTCCATGAGAGAACAATTTCCCACTTTTACAATGCTAGAACAATCACTTGCGTTGGTAGAGACCCCTACATGACTTTGACGTTGTCAGAAGAGAGTAGTAATTCTCCATTGACAGCTCCCAGTGACTGAAAGTAAAATCAAAGTCAATGCATTATTAATGACTCTCCTTTGTAATGACTCAGTCACAGTGTGAGACGCTTTTCAAACATTTTATTTCATATCATTTTTCCTCATGGAAAAGTCTGCCCACAAATTAAGGAAATACAATAGCTGAATAAAACCAGAAATATCATGTTGGATGTTCTCCAAACAAAGTGTCCTTCAAAGAGATTGCCATGGTAATCTCAGATCCGTTTTCCTCAACAGGTGGGGATCAGGTAAATGATATACCTGGATCCTGTCATCTGAGAGCAGAGATTGAGAGCCAGACTTTGGTATCTGAGAGCCCCAATACGTCTGGCAGATAGGGTCTTGAGTAAATCTTTTAAAAAGCTCTATGTCTTGGTTTCTTCCTCTGTGAAATAAAGCTAGTGATGCTCTTGGCAAAGGCTTTGTGTGAGGATTAAATGAGATAATGTGTGGGAAGCAGGTGGATGACTTATTCTGGTTCCAAGCTCTTGGAGTGAAGACAAGGGCAGAGAGAAGAAAGTGGTCGCCCATTCTGCTCTGAGCTCTTTGACAGGTTAACAGGAGAGGGAATATTTGTCTTCCGGGTTTCCTTCTAATCAATGAAATAAACAAAAATAGAACGAGAGCCCTGGGATAATTTCATAGATACTCTCAGGTTGCCACCTATGTCCCCTGAGCCCCTATCTTCACCTCCAGCTCTCAGCACTTGCATCTCTTTGAGGTCTTTCCCTGCAAGCTCTGCCCATGTGCACCGCAGGCTGGACATGCCAGGGTATGAAAGGGCCTTGGGAACAACCTACAAGCAGTTAATGATGGAGGTGGATGGATAAAAAGCCCAAGCACCAACGCTCCAGGTGGGATGTCTCTGAGGTAAGCCCTACCCCATCTCCCAGAGCTCTCCTGTGGAGTAAGCCTCCATTGTCATCAGCTAACAGCCTTCTCTTCTGTCTCACTTCCCAGCTCCTTACTGTTCCTTCCTGGAATCACCTTGCAAGTAAATGACTTGCCCTGGAATCTTTATCTCAAAATTTTCCCCTTGAGGAACCCAAGCTAATGCAGTATACTAAGACTGACTTTGACAGTAAGAGCTTCTACTGAGCTTCCAAGCACTTTTTGGAGACCATAATACAGTGTAGCAAGTGGACTGAATTCATGGCTTCCACTACACATTTCAGATAGGCTATCAACTCTGGTAGAGAAGGCTCTAGACCTTTCCTGGTGAATGTTTTTCCCCACCTTTCAGGTGACTTATTCCTTCTCCTCTAAACCTCCACTCTGATTGTGCCCTCTTTTGCCTTCTCAGGGTTGTCACTCCTAAAATTATCCACTTTCCTTGATGAAAGTATCAATGTCTTCCCTTATTACAAGGTCATTCCCTTTGGGATATAAACAAAAACAATAAAAAGCAAAAACAAACAAAATAAAACCAATGGAGTTCCTTCTGTGGCACAGTGGGTTAAGAATCTGACTGCAGTGGCTCTTGTTGCTGTCGAGGTGCGGCTTTAATCCCCAACCTGGTGCAGTGAACTAAAGGATATGGTGTTGCCACAGCTGAGGCATAGGTCACAACTGTCCCTCAGATTCATTCCCTGGTCTGAGAAATTCCATATGCTGCAGGTGCAACCACAAAAATTAAAAAAGAAAAAGAAATAGAAAACCCCACTGGCCCCACAAAATTTTGCACCTCATTCACTGTCTTTTTGTTCTCTTTTACCAAAACTGAAATAATTATCTCTACTATTCTCTCCACTACTTCATCTCCCAGTCTCTCTTTGGCTTGCTCCATCCACGATTTTGCCCCTGTAATTCCACCAGAGCCATTCTTAATAAGTAGCAGAGACTGTAGCTAACAAAGGCCTGGGGTCATATTTCCATTCTCATCTAACTTGGTCTCCCAGCAGCATGTACCATAGTTGACCACTTTCTCATCCAGGACATCACATTTGCTTAGTTCCCCTCCTGCCTTACTGGCTGCTCCTTTATAGTCTTTCTTTCTTTCTTTTTTTTTTTTTTTTTTTTGATTTATTCTTCTCTTCTGCCAGACTTCTGATGTTGGAATGCCCAACCATCTGCCCCCATCTGTTTCCCAGGTAATCTCTCCCACTGCAGAGCTTTAAATTCCATCTCTGATATACGCATCCTGTCTAGACCTCTCCCTGAGCTCCAGGACTCGGATATCAAACTACCTGTTTTGTGTCTCCACTTGTCTCTTTAATAAGTATCTCAAATTTAAAATGGAGAGGAGGGGGGAATTCCTTAGTGTCTTTCTACCATTCATTCTTATCTTAGTAAATTTTTCCATCATCTACTCAGTGGTTTATACCAAAAGCCTTGGCTATTCTCTTTGCCTGATATTTTATACCAAGCCCATTGGTAGGTTCTTTTGTCTTTACTTTCAAAATTATCTCCAATTCAATCACTTGTCACCATCTCCACAGACTCCAGCTTTGTCCTTCTCCAACCAGTCTGACTGACCTATGCAAATTTGCTTATTGATCAACAGAGCAGATAAGCCATTTAAATTTTGAGTTGGTCTGTGAACCAAAATGTGGAGGGAAGGCTTTATCATTTTGTTCACAGCTATAGGTTTGTGAGCAATTCATGCTTGACTATGAGCTATGTACAACACCTCCATCTCTTCTTTCTTCTCTTACTTCCCTCCTTTCCCAATTCTTCCTTGATCCTATTCTTATTTTCTCCCGTTGACTTTCCTCTAACCTAGATTATGCCATTATAAATTACACTTTATTTTTCCAACATTGCTAGCTTTTTATTATTTATTATTTTAATCTATTTATTTATTTTGGATTGCATCCTCATCCCACATTTCATCATGAGGAAACTGGGTGCTTTTTCAAGGCTAAGTTGCAAAAAACTTGGCAGCAAGCATAGTGCTCATCCAACCCTTAAAATAGAATCTTGTGAAAGAGGAAATTCTCTATTCCAGGCAGGAATGTAATTAACAGAGCTTTTGATTGGACCTAGACCCAATACTGGCAAAATGATTATATCAAATACAGTAACTTAAACAAAGTGTGGGGTTTTTTTTCCTTTTAGGAAAAAAGAAATCTAAAAAGAAGGAATTCAGGATTGGCATTAGAGCTCCATAATGCTATCACTGTTTCTATCCTTCCATTTTCTTAATCTGCTATCCTTTGCTTACGGTTTCCACTCTCTAGTTTGCCTCATGGTCTAAAGATAGATGCCACGGCTCCAGCCATTATGTACAGATTCAGATCATAAAGAAGAGGGAAGAGATAAGGGATTTGCTAGCAGAATCAGACCCACTTTTAAATAACTTTCTTGAAAACACCCCCAAAACTTTGTACTTACATCCCACTAGACAGAATTTGGTTGCGGTATAAGTCTTACTTATATAAGAAACTGAACATTGTAGGTTTCAAGCCTGGGACATTGTCACCCCCAATTAAGAGAGGAATTTGTATAAAGGAAAATGGAGAAAAGACACTGGATAGCCAGCTGTACCATAATAATAATTATGATAATAATGAATAAGTATTGAACACATTAAGTGCCAGGAATGTGTGAAGCAGTGTATGTGAATTTTCTCCTTTAAGCCTCACCCATACTTAAAAAAATGGAGTACAATTATTCTCTCCACTTTACTGATAAAGAAACTGAGTCACAAAGCATTTGATAACTTGCTCAGTATGACACAGATGTTAAATGTTTGGGTTCAAACATTTTCAGAGAGGTTCAGGAGTCCAGGCATCTAAGCCCTGTGCTAAACAAAAGCTGATATTCCCCAACCCTGTTCCCATCCCCATCACCCATCTCTCTTAGTTGATGTGAACCACAGGTCTGTTATTAAAAACAAAAAAGAACAAAATGAAAGTGTGTGTGTGTGGTGGGAGGGTGGGTATGTGTGCAGGTTAACTTTATACTTTCAATTGAGAAATCCTGAATGGAATATTATGATAGGTTGGTACCAAGACACTTACCTCTGATGTTCTGTATGAAATCTCAATTCCCTTCATCGCTTCTTCCATTCCAATCTGGGACTTAAGTTCAGCTCTAAGCATCCTTATGGACAGTCCCAGGGTGAATTTCCTAAGGACTTGACCAGAAATGTGGTACTCATTCTGTATGTCCCTACTCTCTGGGGTTAATAATAATAGGCCTCAGAAATGCAATGGCATATTCCTGGTCTTTGCTATTGGATTTAAGTGATTTCATCATATTTACTATTTCACCCTATCCTGATGTCAACTCTGAGATGAGGCAGTGAAGGCAGACCTTATAATCGCCATTGTACAGATGTAGATGTGTTAATTCAAAGCCTTTAGGATGAATCAGGTTTGTATGACCAGAGAGGAGCAGTTCTGGGCTTCCTTGGGGGCCTCTGAGTCTCAGTGACATGTAAGTGATGAAGCCACTGGGCAGAGACTCCTGCTTAGACAGGATGTAAGCTTTAAATCTGCCAGAACCTTGCCTTGGCTCATTTGAACTGCAAATACCTGGCAGAGGTGGGGAACTGGAAGCAGTTGGAAGTGGGGATGGTAGAAAAGAGAAACAGAGGAGGAGAAAGAGAAACTTGCTTGTGTCAGAAGAGTAAGGTTTATCTTCAGCATGACTGCCTTTGAAATGTAACCACCAAGCAGCCTCCAAAGGTAAATGGAGTCTTCCAAGAATTCCAGACGCAGGTACTAGAATTCCAAACCATAGTTCCTATAGTTTGGAATGATAAGGGCTGTGACTAGTATTTAATCAATTACCTTTTAAAAATGTGAACTGTAGCACCCCAGCACAGTGGGTTAAAGGATCTGGCATTGCCACAGCTGCAGCATAAGCTCCAGCTGTGGGTGGGATCTGATCCCTGGCCTGGGACCTCCATCTGCTACAGGGCAGCCAAAAAAGAAAAAAAAAGAAAGAAGAAAAAAATCAAAGAGATGAAAAGTTTAAAAAATGTGAATTTTAGATGGGGTCATGCCTGCAGGCTGTTGGGTACATTTTACATTTATTTTAAGGCTTTACTGTATATATTAAAAGGGCATTTGTAGAACTAATACAGTGAACATACCTGGCTACCTATTACCGTGAACCTCCTCTAGTCCAGGCATTGTGTTTTATACTTTTCATATATGACCTCATGTCAACCTTCCACAATCCTGCAATGTATTATTTTCCTCTTTTTATTAACAAAGGAGCTGAGGCCCGGAGAAGTTAGGCAACTTCCCCCAGTTCACACAGCTATTAAATGGCAGGGATAAGAATTTGCATTCAAGTTTTTGACCCATTAGTCTATAGTCTGACCCTTAAGCCTACTGAAATAATGAGTGAGTTTATAATCATGATATTGAAAATAACACAAAGTGACACATTAAGAACCTAAAGCTTATTTTGTCCTGAGTTTGCTCTTCAGCTATGTTTTCTAACACTACTGCCTCTGAAGCAAGGGTAGGGAAATAGTGTATATTTGTGTGCATGTGTAGTCTGGTAAATTCCATCCTAATTTATCTTCATCTTTTCTTCTTCTCTCTATAACTCCCACTATGGAAACTATCTCAAGAGTCATTATCTATGGACGTAGCTACTTACACAACAAAATAGTCAGGGTCATTTAAAATCTCTTAGGCAGAGAACATTTAAGTTTTCTTGTCTCTGGCTACCAGTAACAAATCTTCATTAAATCTTAAACACAGTATAAACAAAGCATGAACAGATTGCGAATGCTTTCTAATTCAACAATGAGAGATTACCACTTTGCAGATACTGTTAAATGTTGGAACAGATCCCAAGGAAGTAATTTTGAAGATCACAGTATTTTCATGTATTTTGGCCTAAGTCAAGTGTTCTTAGAGGCATTGGCATTACCAAGAAAGTAAGCGTTTTTGTTTAAGGTTGTCTGGACAAAGATTTATGCTTCTGCGACCATCTTCATTATCACCCATGCAAGTCAATCAATACTGTCTTTACCCAGTCACATCGCTACTGATGGTTTATGTATATTGCACATACCTACTTGTAGGATAGAAGAAATTCAATGCAGAGGTAAGGCAAAGCACAATTAGAACTGAATTTAAGGTCCTTTTGCTGCTGGGCCCAGACCACGATAGGTATAGCAATCCACCTGGAGTCTGCTTGAATGAGGGAGAAAGCTTATCTAAAGAGGACTAAGAGGACTAAGTGCAGGGCAGGGTCAAGACCACATTCAGCTGGGAAGAGAGAAAGGAGTAGTAGAGTCTTTGTGTGTGTGTGTGTGTGTGTGTGTGTGTGTGTGTGTGTGTTTGTGTACGTGTAAAAGACCTTGGGTTATTGTTATGGCCTTTATAACATGATTCACTCACTCTTCTCTTGCCATAGTCCATGATATCAATGTCTTGTTTAAAATGTAGCCCCTTAAACTGCACATGATATATGGCTCAACCAAAGTATGGTGAAAACTACTCACCAACTCATAAAGACAGGACAAGGCAAAAACTCACAGAGCCACCAACATAAAACATAAACACACCAAACCAAATGTAAGAAAACTCAATCTTAGCCCTTCTTTCACCTGCCAAGCCCAGCCTGCTCATTGCCTCTTTTCTCTAGAGCATTGTTGGCAATCATAGGCACCACTTCCTTCTCTTTGGAATTTGGCTCTTCCGCAAGTGGTCAACTGAAACCTCTTGTCCCAAGGGTACTTGTGGCCTCCTCATTGCCAAGTCCAAAAGTCCTTTCTCATCTTTGGCTCATTTAATCTCTTTCCAAAGTCATTTATTTGACACTGTTGAATAGACTTTCTTTTTTCCCTGCAGGTGATCAAATGTGACCCTGAGCAAAAAACTGTACACATATACACATGACATTTACACAGATGTGCAGTTTTTATCTTGATTTATAGAAATGGGATCATACTTTATCATCTTCTCTGCTTCTTGGCTTACTCACTTAACAGTTCATTGTGGAAATCCCTTCAAATGAGCTGGCATTTAACTTATTCTTTTAAATATGAAAGTACCATAGAATTAATTTTTCAGCCATTCCCCTATTGATGGATATTCCACTTGTTTTCAGACATTTTCTGCTCTGGGCTGGTGATTTCATATTGTAGGATAAATTCCCAGTTGGGCGAAGGCTGGATCAAAAGACACGTGTATATTTAATTTATATTTAATCTGTACATTAATTTTAATAGATGTTGCCAGATGGCCTTCTCAAAAGCTGCACCATTTCACATTTTCACCAGCAGTGTTTGAGTAGCCCTTTTCAGTAGCATGATTGCCTTTTAAAGTTTTTACTGATCTGTTGCATTTCTTCAAGTACTGTAGACATTGAGTATCTTTTCAAATGTTTATTAGCTCTTTGTATGTGTCCTTCTGTGCACCTGGCTGTTTATATTCTTCTTCAGATTTCTTAACCTCCCTGAGCTTAAGCTGCTTCAAAAGGTTATTATGAGGATTAAATAAAATATTTATATGAAGGCTTTGCCCAAAGTCTGGCACAAAGGACATATTTGATAAATGGGAGCTAGTGTTAATTGGATTCCTTTTCTTTCATTTAGTTGATCTCCAGCCTCCTATCTTGAAAATGGACCTGTTTTCCAAAATTCTACCTTAAAATCCCTTTCTTCTTGACACTCCACACTCTCTCTGACAATCTCTACACGTCCACAATTTCAACTTTATTAACCTCTACTCTGCTGAGATTTTTTTTTTTTTTTTTAACAGCCACACCTGTGGCATAAAGAAGTTCCTGGGCTAGGGGGTCAAAATTGGAATTGTAGCTGCAGGTCTGCACCACAGCCACAGCAATGCCAGATCTGAGCCTCATCTGTGACCTATGCCACAGCTTGCAGCAATGCCAGATCCTTAACCTACTGAGTGAGACCAGGGATCAAACCTGCATCCTCACAGACTCTACATTGGTTTCTTAACCTGCTGAGCCACAACAGGAACTCCTCTGCTGAGAGATTTGATCTCGGATTTGTCCTTCAAGTTGAAAAGGAGCAATTTCAGTATCCTCCTGGACCCCGTGCTCCCAGCCTCTCCTCCCCCTACACAGGCAAACGCCACCTCCTAATGAGAGATTTATCATTTTCCCACCTGTGCTCCCTGTATTCCTAAGGGCACCATACCCTCCATGATCTTTAGAGTTGAAATCTCCCAGTCACAATGCCGCTTTGTCCTAGATCTTTGTTTCCAGGGCAAAGCTCCATAAAACTCACCTCTATAATGATTCTTATTTCCATCCCCTCTGTTCTGATCCCACTGTTTCCACTCTAGGTCCCTACCCCAACAACAGTTAAAATGACTCACCAGCCCTTCTTCTATCCACTTCTCACTTCTCCAGTCAATATGTTATACAACAGACGAAATAGTCTAAAACAGTAGCAGAATCATGTCACCCCCTTAAAAGCATATACCAGTCCCTTCCTTTCCAGAATAAAGTTCACACTGGTCTTGGCAGACACTATCCGCATTCCTTCATGTACCCTATTTTTCTACCATATCAGTTTCCTTCCTCCCTGCCAATATATCAGGGTTGGGCACACTCTAGAGATTTTGCTCTGCTGGCCTGAGAGTTTAATTGCCCCTCCTCTTTCCACCTATTGAAATCCTATTTCTTTTCAAGGCCTTTTCCTCTACTGAGAGCCTCCTTGAATGAATCAACTGCTGTAGCCATTTCCCATAGCATCTTCCAATTTAATTGTTCTCTAGTCATTATTATAGTAGGTCATTTACATGAGTCTTCTTGCTCCGTTAAATTCTTAGCTTCTTGAAGGCCAGAATCTGCTTCCTATTTCCAATTATCTTTTCTTTCTTTGCTGTGTTTCCACACCTCAGTTTCTTGTCTGTACCTTGTAAATGCCCCTTCCTTTTTTTTTAAATTTTAATTTTATAAGTTCATGACTGAGGTTGGGGATAGGGTTCAAGTGGAAAAAGACTGGAGAGAGAAAGCTTTGCCAAGGAACCATTTGTTGTCTTAGATTCCTCTAAATGGCTAACAATGCAAATGGGATTGGTCCAGCCCACAGGTACTTTCTATTTGCTCATATACAGTAGTTTAGAAACATGTGTTGTACTAGTTGGCCAACATTTATAATCAGAGTATTTCTTATAAGCATCTGGCTTCTCTCAAAACAAGCAACACTGGCAAAAGAAGAACTGCATTCTCTGACCAGTACAGTTGCTGAAGATGAGGAACTGCAGCCTCCTTTGGGCTGACACATGTTTTCATCCTTGCTTTAGCCCTACGTGGGCCCCCACATACATGGTAGTTAATTACCTACATGAACCCTATAGGCATCTGAGCCATCATGGCACTAACTCACTATAGGACCCTGGATTAGTCAATTTGCCCTGGGCTTCACATTCTCCTCTATATAATGGGAGATAAACCACACCATTCTGTCTTTTATTTACCAAAATTTCCTTTTACTAATTTTTTTTTCCCATAGACCTCATGTTTAAAAACTTTCTACAGGAAATAATGTACCTATTGAACCTCTATTTTTTCCCCTATTTATGTTATCATCTTTTTCCATATGGGTTCATATTTTGATCTATAATTCATAACTATATGATTTATAATAGTGTTATGAAATACTATAATTTTCTGTCATGATTGTTTTGCTAACTAAGCAGTAAAGTTAAGGAAGCATATGAGTGGCTAAGTACTCTTTACTGGTATTGAAAACTAAGTTTTTTTAGTTTTCTCCCTTCTATTCCAGACTGTTACTGTGACAACCTGGCACAGGCCTCTGGGACCAATAGCTGTATCCACTAATTACCATCTCTGGCTATTCCTGTGATAGCTTTAGGAGTTAGACAGAACTATGACAACACTGAGTTGACAGAATTTTAGTATATAGAAATACACTAAAATGTTTTATATATATATATATATATATGTATATGCACACTAACATATGCATGCATATGTGTGTGTGTGTGCATAAGAAACTGTAAGTAGCAAATATGGTAGCCTATTGTGAACACATGGATAATGCGTATTAGTGAAATGACCAAATATGCAACTATAGACAATGATATGTAAGGTAGAATTTGAAAGTTTACCACTTCCTAATCTCACTCCTTAATTGTTTTGAAGGTAAGTGTCTAATTCCTTTTTCTTTCCATGTGTGCATTTTTTTAAATTGCAAATATACTATAAATTTTACTCTCTGATTGCTTCATTTCCTCTTACTTCCCAATATGAAGTAGATACCCTTCCATTCTGGCATATTTTCATCTACCTCAGTCTTCTTAATTGACTTTTGTCATTCCAATGAATGTGAGTATCATAGAGTATTTAACTAGTTTGCTCCTGATGGACAGTTAGGTTGTTTCCAATTCTCTTTCTAGTTTAATGATCAGTCTCCTTGTTGGAGAAGAAGGTAAAACTGTCATTGCGTGACCAGGTTTCTGGCTGAAATGTTGACCATTCATAGGTATTAGAGAGTTAACTTCATGTATATATGCAAAATCTTCTAGCAACTGAATTAGTTTCTAGGGCACTTTTTCAGAAGTGAAAATCTGGACTTAATAGCAGCTCCCCACTTTAATCCTAAAAATAGCCACTCCCATGTTTTGAGCATTTACTATGTGCCAGGATTCTTGCTAATCACTTTTCTCACATTGTTACATTTAATCCTCCCAATAATCCTAAAGGCAGATACTGTTATTACAGCCATTGTA
This sequence comes from Catagonus wagneri, assembly GCA_004024745.2. NCBI lineage: Eukaryota > Metazoa > Chordata > Mammalia > Artiodactyla > Tayassuidae > Catagonus > Catagonus wagneri. Next base: position 32,339,668 of record PVHT021183543.1, on the reverse strand, counting down.
CAGAATACAGGGCAGGTAATTTGCCCACGAGCCATATAAGTATTAAAGGGGCAAATCTGAACACAGTTAGAACACAGGCCAAACAATTTCTTAACTTTGGTTGCTGAGGTTCTGTTTTCCTCTCCCAACTCCTCATGTGTGTGGACCTGTCACAGGGAAGTAGGGGAGGGAAGGCTAGTCCACCAAAGAGGCTGGTCGGGGCAGCAGAGTAAGAGTTCATTTCTGTTACAACACTGTAGCCCTAGGATGCTTTCAAATTAGAACTCTTTGCAGTTCTCTTGAGACCTAGCGTATGTTTACGCAGAAACAGACTGTAGTGGGGAAAGACTCAGATTCTTAAGATTTAGATTTGCCGCAAACCAGCTGTGTCATCATGGTCTCCTTTATCAGAGAATGAGGCTTGTTTTGCTTGGTCTGTGAGGGACATTTTTATTTCAAAATCGTTTCTGACTTAGAGAACAGTCTCAAAGCTAGTACAAAGAATCCCCATGCCTATTTATCTTTCACACAGAATCTTTAATGTTAACATTATACCATCTTTTCTCTGTTGTTCTCCAACCCTCTACACACATACACACACACAGACACACAAACAGACTTATTTTTTTAAAACATTTCATTATTTTTATTTCGGAACTCTTAGGGGTAAGATAATGACATAATGCCCTTTACCTCTAAATATCTGTATTTACTTAAAATAAAGGCATTCTCTTATATAACTATACAATGCAATTATTAAAATCTGAATGTTAATACTGTTGATAATGCATGTATCTAATCTACACATTTCATGTGTGTTTTATCCATTGCCCTATGCACGTCCTTTATAAGAAAATAATTTCATTTTTTTCTTATCTAGTGTCCAATTCAGGATCATATATTCCATTTTGTTGTCATTTAATTTTGGTCTCTAAAGTCTGGATAAGTTCCTCCATCTATTTGTCTTAAGTGAGTTTGACACTTAAACTTTGAAGAGTTTGTTTGAAGAGTACAATCCAGTTACCTTGTGGAATATTTGTAATTTCAATTTGTTTGATGTTTCCTTGTGGTTAGATTTAGGTTATGTATCTTTACCAGGAATGTCACAGAAGTGATGTTGTGTCCTTTATAGTGTCTCATATTTAGAGCCTCAGTATGTCTCATTACAGGTATTTATTAATTTCAAAATGCAGTAAAGATGATACCTGCCAGATTTCTCCCTCATAAAGTTACTATTTTCCCTTTGTAATTAATACGTATCTTATGAGATATATGTTGAGACAATTCAATATCATATTTGTCATCAAAGTTTTCATCCAGTAGTTTTAATAAGCACTGATGACTTTTATCTGAAGCATTATTTATAAGTTGGTTGCCTAATACACACTGAGGTTCTTATTTTGTAGCTTTTACTTACAAAGGCCTTATTGAGCCATAGGAAAAATTCAATATTGAGTGACATCAGTACCATGGGGGTGAGTTCATTCAAATTGGATCTGTCGTATTTAACTTTGTAGATGGTAGTTATTGATCACATTTACTACTAACATTAAGGGTAAGTATATAAGGAAAAAATAGCTTTTAACATACTGTTAATTTTTTTCACAGTTTTATTGAGATATACTCGATATATATAGCACTGAATAAGTTTAAGGTGTACAACATAATAATTTGACTTATGTATTGTAAGATGATTACCATAGTAGGTTTAGTTAACACTCATCATCTCATATAGATACAGAAAAAGAAAATGTTTTTTTCCTTGTGATGAGAACTCTTAGGATCTATTCATAGCTTTCAAGTATTTCCTCAAATATATATAAGAGAAACTTGCTTCGTGAAAGAAAATACTCTAATTTCCAATGCTAAATGAAGGTTTATTCACGTGAGAAGTTATACTCTTTTTAATGACTTGTTTATATTTGAGGTCCACTTACTTGCCAAGTATCAAACATTTGGGTCCAAGGAAAGAAGGTCAAATGAATTTCATGACTGTTTTTAAGGAAACAAATAAAAGAAATATAGACATTCAGCACTCCCCAACTGCAAAACTGACACTAAAGTTTAACTTTCCATAGTGCACATAACCAGTGCCCCTCAGGGTCTCCACTCAGAGGGTGGGGCTCCCTGGCTGTAGTCCTTAGGAAAGCTCTGAGTCGTTTGGGTCAGATGGACTTGGATAGGCATCCTTGTGCTTTCTTGATTCCCTAAACCTTAGAAATCATAATCTAAGCGTATGTTTTTAACTTAAATGTAATTTCATTTCCATCTGAGGTTTTGGACCTGTCCCTTCTCTCCTATAAAAGAAAAAAAAAAAAGGTGGTAATATACATGTTCACTGAGATCAGTCCATTTCTCTACACGTCTATTTCTTATCCTTGCTATCTTTCACCCAGATGGGAAACTGCAAGAAATTCTCATGTGTATGAAAATCTTTCCTTGCTGAGAGTATGGAGCTACTTTTTAAATACACATTCTTATGCTCAATTATCATCAGGAGAGAGCCTTATACAGCAAACGTGATGCTAAAAAGATTGGAGAAATTAGTGAGGAAGACGGAATCCACCCTCTGACCCCTTTACTCAGGCTTCACATCCCCTAGGAAAAGGGTGATGACATTCTATCCTCCAATTCCTCTCTTTATTCTCTTTTCCCTCTGTCAGGGAAAGGAAGAACTAAACTGGAGAGGATATAGATACCTGCTGGTTCCCAAAGTAATTCTGGTATCCTCCTTAGTGACCAGAAGAAATTACTCCTCCTATTTGCCTTACTGAGGATCTATAGACCTGGCAAATTACCACCACATACCACGTCTAATGCCCACACACTGGTTACTTTATCACTTTATTGATTTCTTTAATTGATTGATGATTTAACTTAATAAATACTTATTTTGGTTTTCCTTTGTGTCAAGAACCATGGTATGAACTGAGAATACAGAAACAAATAAAACAGGTGACCTGCCTGGGAAGAAACACACCAGTAGAATACTATTACTGTATACAGATACTATAGGACCACAGTGGAGAGTCAAGGATTATATCCGCAGAATTATGAGAAAGCTTCCAAGAGAAATTGACATTTGTGTTGGGTATAAAAGAATGAATAGAAGTTTATCAGAAAAAGACGGACATAAAACTATTAAGCAGAGGGAAAAGCATGTAGTGGAGAAGCTTAGAGGTATATAAAAGGGTAGTATATTCAGGCAAAAGTTTAGGTCTGATGAGGATCAGGCTTATGCCATTTAGAAACTCCTAAAAGTAGTACAAATTGGCAGACAGAACACAGACTCAGTGGCCAGACCAACCTGGGTTTCAGTCTCATTTCTGTGTTTTACTAGCAAAGTATCAATGGTTAAATTACTTAATCTTTCTAGGATTCCAGTATCCAATCTGTAAAGTAGGATTGTAATAGCTATCCCTCAGCCTTTTGAAGATTCAAGGGGAAGGTATAAAAGGTCCTTGGCACAGAGTTCAGAAATAGGTGATTTTTCACAGGTTTTTTCTTTTTTTCTCCTTCTCTTACCAGGAAGCAAGGTAAGAATGTCAGTTTGTGAAACTAGAAGTAGGGTTTGGGCTCAATATTGAAGGTCTCAAATACTTGGCTCTGAAGTTTGGATTTCATGCTGTCTGATCAGCTTTCTTTAAATTAGCCAGACTTGCCTTAGGCTCCAAATTGCACTCATTTGGTCTCATTCCAAGCAAAATAAATTCTATTTCCTTGAGGGCTGCCAATCACAGCTAAGTGTATATCTGATATCTGAATAAAGTACTTTGCTTGAAGGTATGACTATAATGAAAAATAAAATGATGCAAATCAGAAAAAAAAGTGATCTTTAGCAACAACTTTGGGAAGTATTAATCAGCATTCAGGAACTGAGGGGTATGGAAATGGATGTTGCCACACATGCATGAATTCAGAGGACAAAACTAATCATTGAGTTAGATGCTCAGTGTTTACAGCATCTTGCAGAGACAAAGTGTTCCTCAGATAAAGCAAAGGTGAAATCCAGTCAACCAGAAAAAGTGTGGTGAATGGCCTTCCTCCCTCTTCTCCACTCAGACAACACAAAGATATTCTCAGTACAAACAGGAAGGTCAGCTGTCACCAGCCCATTTTTCAGTATATCCCAAGAGAACCTACATGTGACTAAAGTCATTCAGGGAAAAATTAGGATATTTCAACAAATAGTACCCAATAAACAGTGGCCAGCATGATTTCATTTTCATTGTGTTTTTATCGCCCAGTAAACCAAAGAGAAAAATGTATTTCCAAAGTACAGAGGGGGTGATCATAAAAGAGGGGGTCAATGATTTGGAAGAAAATTATAAAAAAGTCAGGTAGGAAATATTTGGAAGACATACTGAAAATCATGCAATAGAATTTAACCAATAATACTAATTATGCAAAAAAGGAAAAAATTTAAGGATACACCAGTTAGTGGTGTTTAATAGAATAAAATATCGAACATTGGCAGAAAATGGTTAAACAAATTACTGATTCTAATTTGATGGAATTATTGCTGCTATTCAAAAGTTATGTTTTAGAAAATATACTTTGGTAACCAAGGGAAATAGCAAATAATTTAAGTAAACCAAAAAAAAAAAATGAAATAAAGATAGGGTTACAACACATGAATGAAAAAAATAACTATAGAAAAAGTATAACAAAATTAAAGAAAAAAGGCAAACTGGGTGGAATATCTTTGAAACTATGATAAAGAAGACCTATATAATTTAGTCTACAGATATGCTCTCACATCTTCATAACAACATATTCACATACACACTTTTGAGACAACTGGTCATTCAAACACCGAATACTTGGAGAGTCCTATTATGGCTCAGCAGAAACTAATCTGCCTAGTATCCATGAGGATACAGGTTTGATCTCTGGCCTTGATCACTGGGTCAGGATCTGGTGTTGCTGTGAGCTGTAGTGTAAGTTGCAGATGTGGCTTGGATCCCATGTTCCTGTGGCTGTGGTGTTGGCTGGCAACTGCAGCTCCAATTCAACCCTTAGCCTGGGAACTTCTATATGCCTCGGGTGTGGCCCTATCAAGCAAAACAAAAACAAAAACAAAAACCCAAACAAAAACAAACCCAAAACACTGAATATTTGATGATACTTAAGAATTATTTGTTCATTTATAATGATGCTAGAGCAATTTAGTTTTGATTTTTTTCTTCTTTTTAGGTCCACATCCATGGCATACAGAAGTTCCCAAGCTAGCAGTCTAATTAGAGCTTCAGCTTCTGGCCTACACCGTAGCCATAGCAATGCCATATCTGAGCCGTGTCTGCAACCTATACTGCAGCTCATAGCAATTTAGGAATCTTAACCCCTCAGTAGGGCCAGGGATAAAATCCATGTCCTCACAGATACTAGGGTTTGTCACTTCTGAGCCACAACAGGAACTCCTGGTTTTGATTTTTAATGTCTTCTTTTATTTATTTTTGTCTTTTTGCCTTTTATGTAGAGCCGTACCCGCGGCATATGGAGGTTCCCAGGCTAGGGATATAACAGGAGCTGTAGCTGCCGGCCTTCGCCACAGCCACAGCAACGCGGGATGCGAGCCGCGTCTGCAACCTTCACCACAGCTCATGGCAACACCGGATCCTTAACCCACTGAGCAAGGCCACGGATCGAACCCGCAACCTCATGGTTCTTAGTCGGATTCGTTAACCACTGAGCCACAAAGGGAACTCCTTTAATGTCTTCTTTTAGAGACATAGTCAGAAATATTTATAGCTACAACTTGCCACACTATATACAAAAATAAACTCAAAATACTTTAAAACCTAAATATGACATGGCACTATAATAACTCCTAGAAGAGAACATAGGCAATATATTCCCCGTCATAAATCATAGCAATATTTTCTTACCATAGTCTTCCAAGGCAAAAGAAATAAAAGCAAAAATAAACAAATGGGACCTAATCAATCTTACAAACTTTTACACAATGAAGAAAGCCATCAACAAGATGAAAAGACAACCTACAGACTGGGAGAAAATATTTGCAAGCAATGTGACTGACAAGGGTTTACTATCCAAAATATATATTATTGCTGATATAACTCAGTTTTGATCAAACAAGCCACCAAGCAATAAATGAGCAGAAGGCAGAAATATATATTTTTCCAAAGAAGACATACAGATGGCAGAAAGCACATGAAAGGATGTTGAATATTACTAGATATTAGAGAAATGCAAATCAGAACCACAGTGGGGAATCACCTCATACCTATCAGAATGGCTATCAACAAAAAGTCTACGAATAATAAATGGTAGAATGTGTGTGGAGAAAAAGGAATCCTCCTACACTGTTGGTGGGAATGTGAATTGGTGCAGCCACTATGGAAAACTGTATGGAAATTCCTTAAAAAACTAAAAATAGAGTTATCATATAATCCAGCAATCCTACTCCTGGGTATGTATCTGGAAAAAAATGAAAACTCCAGTCTGAAAAGATATATGTACCCTAATGTTCATGTATATAGTTTCATATATATATATATATACATATATATAGATATATATATAACAAAATATTACTCATCCAGAATAAAAGATGAAATATTGCCATTTGCATCAACATGGATGGACCTAGAAAATTTTGTACTTAGTGAAATGTAAGATAAAGACAAATATGATATCACTTATACGTGGAATCTAAAAAATAATGCAAATGAATCTATATTTGAAAAAGAAACTGACTCACAGACAAAGAAAACAGTGCTATAGTTACCAAAGGGGAAAGGGAGGGAAAGAGGGATAAATTAGGAGTATGGGATTAACAGAAATACACTTCTATGCATAAAATAGATAAGTCGCAGGGATTTCTGTATAATGCAGGAATTATGTTCAATATCTTATGATAACCTATAATAGAATATGATATAAAAAAGAATATATATATATACATTCTAAGAATGTATATATGTGTGTGTGTGTGTGTGTGTGTGTGTGTGTGTGTATGAATTACATTGATATACATTTGAAGCTAACATAATCTTGTAGATCAACTATACTTCAATTAAAAAAAACAGAATACGATGCCTGGGATTTGCTTCAAAATAACCTAGTATTTTAGAAGTTAGAGGAGAGACTGTAAGGTTCATAATTAAGAAGAACTGATAATCGTTGAAATTCGAAATAGATACACTGGGGTTGAGCATATAGTTTTCTCCATTTTTATCTACGTTCAAAATGTCCCATAATATAATTACTTAAAGCAATGTACAGAAAAGTGTGCATTGTATGCTTCTGCTTATTAAATTAAAAGCTACATGTGTTTGTGTGTTTGTGTGTTCATTCATTTATGCTTAAGCGTGTATAGAGTAATAACTGTCAGTTCAGAAGAAAGTAGGAACAGTGTTTATGCATATGCTTGTGTAAATACATATGTGTATATATGTATATGTATACATAGATATTTATGTGTGGGTGTGTATGTGTATATGTCTGTGTACATATGTGTGTATATGTTATGTAGCTTTGATTTCATTTTCTTATCAGTGATATCAGAAATAATTTTATACTATGCTTTTATAATTTTCTCTCATAATATGCAGGTGGAACTTAATCTTCTGAAAATAAAGTCATATACTTTAAAATAAATTTTCTTTGGGAAAAAATGGAGAATGTTTGCCATTTGAAAACTGAAATGCAATAACTGAAGTAGATTTCTCATTCGAGTAATATCTGGATTTTTACCATCCTCCTTTATGAGGTCTCTTCTTGTGCTCTCACCTTCTCTAGGGGCTTTCTTCTCACTTATTTTCATGAAAAAGTCAAGAAATTAGATTCAGTATACTCTTACAGATCACTTTCCCCTCCACTGGGTAGAAGGAGTTCAGTGAAGATATGCATATACATTGGATCAACCACAGTGGATCAAATTTCTGAATATGGTGTTTTCCCTCCCAATAATGCATTTTGGCAGATTTAGGAATACATTTGCCTTATCTATTTGCAGTGCTAAATCAAGAAAAAGGCAACTTAAAAATGGTAGAAGAACTTCATGGCATTTGTGCTTGACCTTGCCTCACACTCCCATAGACTTCTTGAAGCCCATGTTTCCATCTAGAGTCTCTGTTTCCTGACTTTGCAAGGAGAAAATAAGACCTTATTCCAAAAGAACTGATTTTGTCTATTCAAATCTGTATGAGGCTCCCTAGAGGAGTGAGGCAAGGGGCTTGTCTTTGTTTTTGTATAACTTAGAACTCACTTAAGATGATAAAGCAGTGGGAATTTCTCCAAATTTTCAAAGACAAAGGAAGGACCTGAAACCACTTGGGGGAAAAACATTGTAGTGAACACAAACAATACACTGAAATCATCAGAGAAAAAGCTGAGAAAGAAATTTCTTTGGGAAATTAGAGCATTCTGAAGTTCCTGTGTGTACTGAGGAAGTTAGAAAGCCACATACTTGTCTAGTGCAGGACACATGCTCAGAAGAATCCTGAGAAAACCCTAAGCTTTTACTTTTGGTTGATCTATAGATACCGTGCAAGCCAGGATGTGAAAATAAGGAAGAGTTCCAAACACCATGGCTAAACATTGAAGGAGTGACCTAACACAGAGCAATGTCAGTAGGCAGTTTCAATATTCAGATACAAATAGGCATAAGAAAGAATAAACAGTTTCATTAGGCCCCTTTGGTTTATTTTTTCTATATTATAGTTGGTTAACAGTGTTCTGTCAATTTTCTACTGTACAGCAAAGCAACCCAGTCACACATACATATACACATTCTTTTTCTCACATTATCCTCCATCATGCTCATTCACAAATGACTAGATATAGTTCCCTGTGCTATACAGCAGGATCTCATTGCTTATCCTTTCCAAATGCAACAGTTTACATCTATTAACACCTTATTTTTGCTTTTATTTCTGTTGCCTTGGGAGGCTGTCCTAAGAAAACATTTGTACAGCTGATGTCAGAGAATGTTTTGCCTAAGTTATCTTTCAGGAATTTTATGGTGTCTTGTCTTACGTTTAAGTCATTAAGCCATTTTGAGTTTATTTTTGTGCATGGTGTGAGGATGTGTTCTAGTTTCACTGATTTACATTCGGCTGACAAACTTTTACACAGCGAAGGAAAACAAACAAAACAAAAAGACAACCTATGTATGGGAGAAAACAGTTTCAAATGATGTAGCTGACAAGGTTTAATCTCTAAAATATACAAACAACTTATACAAAAGCAAAAAAAAAACAAAAATCCAATTGAAAAATGGGCAAAAGACCTGAATAGACATTTCTCCAAAGAAGATATACAGATGGCCAACAGGCACATGAAAAATACTCAACATCACTAATTATTAGAGAAATGCAAATCAAAACTACTATGAGGTAACATCTCAAACCTGTCAGAATGGCCACTATTAACAAGTCAACAAATAACCAATGCTGGAGAGGGTGTGGAGAAAATGGTACTCTCCTACACTGTTGTGAGAATGTAAATTGGTAAAACCACTATGAAAACAGTATGGAGTTACCTCAGAAACCTAAATATTGAAATACCATATGACCCAGCAATCCTACTCGAGGGCATATATCTAGACAAAGCTTTCCTTAAAAAAGACACATGCACCCACATGCTCATTGCAGCAGTATTCACAGTAGTCAAGACATGGAAGCAACCTAAATGAATGGATTAAGAAGATGTGGTATATATACACAACAGAATACTACTCAGCCATAAAAAGAACAAAATAATTCCATTTGCAGCAACATGGATGAAACTAGAGACTCTCTTACTGAATGAAGTAAGTCAGAAAAGAGAAGGACAAATACCATATGATATCACTTATATCTGGAATCTAACATATGGCACAAATAAATCTTTCCACAGGAAAGAAACTCATGCACTTAGAGAACCAACTTGTGGTTGCCAAGCAGGAGGGGAAGGGAATGAGATGACTGGAGTCTGGGGTTAATAGATGCAAACTCTTGCCTTTGGAATGGATAAGCAATGAGATCCTGCTGTATAGCACAGGGAACTATATCCAGTCACTTGTAATGGAACATGATGGAGGATAATATAAGAAAAAGAATATATATATATATATATATACATATATATATATATATATATATCACTTTGCCATACAGTAGATATTGATAGAACACGATAAACCAGCTATAATAAAAAAAAATAAGTGTTTAAAAAATAAAAAAGAAAGCATAAGCAAACTTGAAGTCAGTTGAAATCATCCAACCTTACAGAAATAAAGGGGATTATAAAAGAATATTTGAACAATTGTACATACATTTGATAACTAAGTGAAATGGCTAAGGGAAAATCACACAATTTAACAAAACTGACTCAGATACAGAAAATTAGAACTGACCTATAACAAATCATTTTATTGTACCGGTAATTAAGTACCTCCCAACAAAGAAAAGTCTAAGACTAGTTAGTTTCATTGGTGAATCTACCAAACCTTTAAGGAAGAATTGACATCTAACCTCTCTTAGACTTTTCTAAAAAATAGATTAGAAAGATATATTTCCTAGCTTATTCTATGAGGCCAGCTTATCTTGATATCAAAGCCAGACAAAGACACTGTGAGAAAAGAAAATTATAGACCGATATCTGTTATGAATATAGATGCAGATATTCTCAATACTGGAAACAAAATACTAGCAAACAAAATCCACAGGTGTACTAATAGAATTATACATTATGATCAAGTGGTATTTATCCATGAATACAAGGGTCATTCAACATAAAAACATCAGTATTATATACCACCTTGATAGAACAAAGGAGGAAAAAAAAAACCGTTGGTGCATAAAAATCATTTGAAGAAATGCAACACCTTTAATGATAAACCACTCAGCTAAAAATAGAACTTTCTAACACTATAAAGTATATCTATTTAAAATCCACAGTTGACATTATACTCAATAGTTAAAAACTGAAATATTTCCCTTTAAGATTAAGAACAAGGCAAGTATGCTTGCTTTCAACACTGCTATTCAACATTGCACTAGAAGTTCTAGCCAGACCATACAGGCAAGATAAATAAATAAGAAGCATCTAAATAGCAAAGGAAGAAATAAAATTATCTGTATTTGCATATAGTATGATTCTGTATATTGAAAATCCTAAAAATATGCAAAACCCAAGCTACTAGCGTTAATAAACAAGTTCATCAAAGTTGCAGGGTTCAAGATGAACACACAAAAATACATTGTTTGTATAAAGGAGAAATGAACAACCTGAAAAGAAAATTAAGAAAACAAAATGTCATGTCAAATATCAGCCAAAATAATAAAATTTGAAATTTAACCAAGAAAAGTGACTTGTACTCTGCAATGCAAAGTGATGCAAACCATTGCTAAAAGTAATTAAAGATGATGTACGTAAATGGAAAGTCACCTATGTTAATTAATTGGAATATTTAGTATTAGAATAGCAAACCTGCCCAAAGCTATCTAGAGATTCAATGCAGTCCTTAAAAAAATTTCAGTTGTCTTTTTTCATAGAAGTGCAAAAGCCAATCCTCAGATTCATAAGGGATTACAAGGGACCCTGAGTAGTCAAAACAGTGTTGAAAAAGAAGAAAGTTGGATAACTCACACTTCTCAATTTCAAAACTTATTGCGAAGCTACAGTAAACCAAGCAGTGTGGTAGTGGCATATAAACAGACGTATACCAATGGAATAGAATTGAGAGTCTAGAACTAAATCCAAACATCTAAGTCCATTACCTACTTGGCTTTTGACAAATGTTCCAAAATTATTCAACATATGGTGCAGGGACAACTGAATATTCACATGTAAAAGCATGAAGTTGCACCCCTTACCTCACATCATATGCAAAGGTTAACTCAAAATGAGCCTAAACCTAAGGAACTGAAAACATAAAACTCTTAGAGAAAACATAGATAAATCTTCATGATCTCCGATTTGGCAATGGATCCTTACACTTGACATCAAAAGCTCAACAGAAAATATGGATAAATTGGACTTCACCAACATTAGAAACTGATTTGCATTAAGAGACATTATCAAGAAAGTGAAAAGACAGCATGTGGACTGGAAGAAAATATTTGCAAATCATATATCTGATAAGATTCTATTATCCAGAAGATACAAAAACACAACAAAAAGACAAACAACCCAATTTAAAAAAGTGGGTAAAGGATATAAACAGACATTTATTTCACCAAAGAAGGCATACAAATTGTCATGCAGTACCTGAAAAGTCACTCAACATCCTAGTCATTAAGGGAAATATAAATCAAAATCACAATGATATACTACTTCATACTTAGTAATATTAATTAAAAATGGAGCCCTGAAAATAACAAATGTTGGTAAGAAGGTGTATAAATTGGAATATTTTTTTGGTGGGCATATAAAATGATATGGATGCTGTGGAAAACAGATTGATAGTTCCTCAAAGAGCTAAAGACAAAACTACCATTTGACCTAGCTAGCATTTCTACTTCTAGGTAGATCCATCCGCCCTCTAAAAAAAAGGGACAGAAGGTACCCAGGCAAATAATTAGCTTTCATGTTCATCAAATACTTTTCACTATTCATCAAAACATCAAAACACTATGATGATGGAAAATAATATTAAAAATAGTGTATATGTATATGTATATGTAAATGTATATGTATATGTATGTGTATAAGACTGAGTCGCCTTGCTGTACAACAGAAATTGGCACAACATTGTAAATCAATTATACTTTAATAATTAAAAAAGAACTATTCACAATAGCCAAAATGTGGAAATAATCTAAGTGCACATCATGTATATTTGGATAAACAAACGATAAACAAATTGTGATAATGGAGTATTTTTCAGTCATAAAAAGGAATCAAGTACTGATATATGGTACATTGTAGTTGAACCTCAAAAATCATGCTAAGTGAAAGAATCAGACACAGTAGGTCAAATGAGGTCTAAATCCATTTATATGAAATATCTATGTATGAATATGTAAATCTATAGAGACAGAAATCAGATTGTTGGCTGCCAGGGGCTGGAGGAAGGGTAAATGGGGAGCACTTGCTTAATGGGTATGGAGTTTATTTGGGGATGATGAAGATATTTTGGAACTAGATAGAGGTGTGATGATTGTACAGTATTTTTAATTATTAACTGCCACTTGATCGTTCACTTTAAAGTAATTAATTTATATGATTTCTATATATATTATATGAATTTTATTTCTATTTGAAAACAAAACAAAACACACATCAATTCATATACTGATTACTACAGTTCTTGGTGAGAGGAAGTAGAGTTTAGAAGCTTACAGACTTGGGTTCAGATTCCTGATTCATTTATTTTACCCATCTGATAAGTTAGGATGAAATTGCCAGTGGAACATGCTTTTGTAGTTATTACATTAGAGAAACAAATGTGTCAGTGAAGCTAGCTTCAAGAACACACAAATCTCCAAATACATGTGGTTTAACACATGAAACAGTATTTCTCACTAATGTAATTGTCCGTTGTGAGTGCTTGTGCGTAGGGCAACATTATCCTTGGTCATTAGGGACCCACTTTCTAGGTCTTTGTGGTTTTCTTTTCCATCAACCAACAAATGGATAAAGACATAGTAGATCACTTCTGGAAGGTTTTTGAGATGGTACTTGTTAGTGGAAGGCATCACTCATCTCCAGATTCCATCAGCCATAACTCCATATCATTGCCATGCATGTCTACAGAGAGGCCAATAAATGTAGACCAGCTATGTGTGTCAGGAAGGAAAAAAAAAAAGATTTTGGGAATTCCCATTGTGATGTAGTGGAAACAAATCTGACTAGTGTCCATGAGGATGCAGGTTTGATCCCTGGCCTTGCTCAGTGGGTTAAGGATCCTACGTTGCCATGAGCTGTGGTGTAGGTTGCAGATGAAGCTCAGATCCCACGTGGCTGGGGCTGGGGCTGTGGGGTAGGCCGGCAGCTGTAGCTCCGATTCAACCCTTAGCCTGGGGATTTCCATATGCTATGGGGTGTGGCCCTAAAAAGTAAAAAAAAAAAAAAGATTTTGGTGAGAAGAACGACTTTGCATAATGCATATGATTCTCCTACTTCAGTCTCTGGTAAAAGTATGCACTTGATAAATGTGAGCTCTCTTCTTTGTGGGTGAGAGAGAACCCATCACAGTTTCTGGATCACTGTCTCAAATGCATGCCTGAGGAAAGACCATTAGCTGTGGCCCTGTGATGAAGTCAGTAGATGTGGCTGCCAGTGAGATTGAGACTCAGCAGAATTCTCTCTGGGCTCTTTGCCTACTTGTTCTTTTCTTCTTTTGTGCTGTGGAACTTCTCTTGGCTTTGGTCCAGTTTAGTTTTCAGTGTCTAATTTGGGATTTGCCTTTCCTAAACAGCTCACTTCACCTCTAGCTTCTATCTGATTCAGCCCCTTGCTTTTACTCTCTCAACAAACTATTCCCGGTCCTTGGCTCAGTATCTTCACTGGGCAAGTCCGTAAACTCCCCTTCACCATTCTCTACTGTCCAGATCTATTGAGAAGATCTTCAACTTTATTCCTGGTATGATTGTTAAAAATTTACATCTCTTTCTCCATCTTATAATTAGTTGAGTTTTAAAGAAATCCTCTAAGAATTATTTTTATGAAGGCCATCTGGTAAAACAAATTACTCTCCAAGGAACGTTAATCAGATGAATTGCTAATTAAATGTCTTCTTTGATTGTATTAGTTATAGATTGGAAAGTGTGATATACACTAATTTTTGTGAAGACACTGGGAAAACATTCTTTTTCTCCCTCCAAGGGAATATGTGAGTCAATTTGTGTGCATGATGTATGATGTATGTGTGTGGTGATATTAAAAGGTGCACTTTTCCATTTTTCAAATGGATTAGTTGTTCTTACATCAGGGCACTACACATGATCTCGGAAATTTTGAAGCCTGAAATTTATTCTAACCTATTGTTACTGTCTCGGCTTTATGGTTTTTCAAATAGTTTTGTGATCATGCAGTTTGGGAAATATGTTTTTTAATATACAAAACAATTGCTGGTGGGTTCAACTCAATCAAAGATGGCAAATGGGTTTAATTTTATGTGCCAGTGGATTGATAGTAAAGCCTTGAGTATATTGTAAAGAAAGATTTGAGGAGAAAATTTGTGATGTCTACAATATGCCTTCGTTTTTATTAGATCAAGTAATGGTTCACAGAAGTGGAGCCACAAAGAATAAAATATCATTTTTCCTTGACAGTGACAATGTGAATCTCCAAATAAGAAAAAATTTATCAGAATCAGAAAAAGTTTAGGGGAACCCCAGTTTGTTATTGGGATCTCTTTGTTCCAAGGTAGTTAAGTGAAAGAATGGCTGAAAAACAAAATCTACTCCCCCAACCCCCTACCCCTCCCCCAATTTTGCTTGCTTACTTATTCATTTATGGAAATGAATGAGCATTTTTAGTCACAGTAGTTTAGACTCTATGAATCATTTCTTCCCTTGGTCTTTGATTACATATTTGTGTAGGGTATGAAGGACCTTTTTGAAAGCAATTGCAAGCCGTTCTCTCTAATTTGTCTTTTACTTAGTGGTGGATTGTTTACAATTGTATAAAACCGGAGTTCCCCGTCATGACACAGTGGTTAACAAATCTGACTAGGAACCATGAGGTTGCGGGTTCGATCCCTGGCCTTGCTCAGTAGGTTAAGGTTCCGGCCTTGCCGTGAGCTGTGGTGTAAGTTGCAGACTCGGCTCGGATCTGGTGTTGCTGTGGCTCTGGCGTAGGCCGGTGGCTACAGCTCCAATTAGACCCCGAGCCTGGGAACCTCCATATGCCAAGAGTGTGGCCCTAGAAAAGGTAAAAAAACAAAAAAACAAACAAAAAAAATTGTGTAAAACCCCAAGGTTCTTCCTATTTGTTTTGGATTCCCCTTGACAACTAAATAATTAATGAAGTGTCCCTATTAGGAATATGATGGTGAAACCATAAAACTTAAAAAATAGAATTTGGTGTCAAGGAAAAAACTATTTTCTGAGGATTCAGATCTGAATTCTAGTCCTGCTTCTCTGTCAGTAAACACTATAATTGTCATTCCATGGTCCCCAGTGACTTCAACTGTAAAATAAGGGTTTAGGGTTCACTTGTAGCTGGAAAGACACTGTGTTGACATTGACATCTTGCCATTTGACATTGGTAAATTGCATAATTTGCCTTTACCACTTACTGAGCACAAGGGGGCAGTGATTGGTAGATTGCTCTATTTAGAGTACTTCCTCTTTTTTATTTTATAATTTTAATTTTTTCCATTATAGTTGATTTAATGTGTTCTGTCAATTTCTACTGTACAGCAAAGTGACCCAGTCATACATACATACATGTATATATTCTTTCTCTCACATTATCCTCTATCATGTTCCATCACAAGTGACTAGATATAGTTCCCTGTCCTATCCAACAGGATCTCATTGCTTATCCACTCCAAATCCAATAGTTTGCATATATTAACCCCAGACTCGCACTCCACCCCACTCCCTCACCTTCCCTCTCCCTCTCGGCAACCACAAGTCTGTTCTCCAAGTCCATGAGTTTCTTTCCTGTGGGAAGTTTCATTTGTGCTGTATATTAGATTACACATATAGGTGATATCATATGGTTTTTGTCTTTCTCTTTCTGACTTACTTCACCTAGTATGAGAATCTCTAGATTCATCCATGTTGATGCAGATGGCATTTTTGTTCTTTTTATGGCTAAGTAGTATTCCACTGTGTATATGTATATACCACGTCTTCTCAATCCATTCATTTGTCAATGGACATTTCGGTTGTTTCCATGTCTTGGCTATTGCAAATAGTGCTGCAATGAACATATGGGTGCATGTCTCTTTTTTCAAGGAAAGTTTTGTCCAGATACATGCCTAAGAGTGGGTTGATGGGTCATATGGTAATTCTTTATTTAGTTTTCTGAGGTACCTCCATAATCCCTACAAACAAAAGTCCAGAACCAGATGGCTTCATAGGCGAATTCTACCAAACATACAAAGAAGAATTTATAGTCATCCTTCTTAAACTTTTCCAAAAGGTTGAAGAAGAAGGAACACTCCCAAAAACATTCTGTGAATCCACCATCACCCTAATACCAAAACTTGACAAAGGTACTACCAAAAAAGAAAATTATAGGCCAATATCTTCAATGAAATATAGATGCAAAAATTTTCAACAAAAGTTTAGCCAGCCGAATCCAACAATATATAAAAAAGATCATACATCATGACTAAGTGGATTCATCCCAGGTTTACAGGGATGGTTCAACATATACAAATCAATCAACATCATACACCACATTAACAAAGGAAAAGTTAAAAACCACATGATCATCTCAGTAGATGCAGAAAAAGCATTTGGCAAAGTCCAACATCCATTCATGATAAAAACTCTTACCGAAGTGGGAATAGAGGGAACATTCCTTAACATACTAAAACCATTTATGACAAACCCACAGCAAATATAATACTCAACGGAGAAAAGCTGAAATCCTTCCTGCTAAAATCTGGAACAACAAGACAAAGATGCTAACTCTCACCACTTTTATTCAACACAGTATTGGAAGTCTTAGCCACAGCAATCAGTGAAACAAAATAAATAAAAGGTATTCAGATTGGAAGAGAAGAGGTAAAATCGTCACTGAATGCAGATGACATGATACTATATATAGAAAACCCTAAGGACTCCACACAAAAACTACTCTAACTGATCAACAGATTCAGTGAGGTAGCAGGGCATAAGATGAACACTCAGAAATAGGTTACATTTCTGTATACTAACAATGAAATATTAGTATTTCCTCTTAATAGTCAAATTCTCTGGCAGATTGGAACCTTTATTCTTGACTTTCCTGCCATCATTAACAGATGGATTTGACAGGACCATTGTCTTGCAATAGCATTCCATCTCTTAAAAGGTAAGTCTATCATATTTATAGGAACACACATATATTGTTCAGTTTTTATAATAAAAATATTTTTTCTTTGCCCTGAAAATTTTATTTTTGTATGGATTTTTAGAAAAATATGCAATAACTAATAAGCACTCTCAGTCCAATGGGTCTAAAACTGAACTAGTTTTGCCTCCACTTATTGCTGTTCCTTTGCAAATATTTCTTATCTTGGTAAACGATGCCACCATCCAGCCTCTGGCCCAAGCCATAAACCTCTGAGTCATCACCCTTAGCCTTTCTTTTCCCACTTCCCTCCATCATTCTGCCTTCTATCTAATTGATTCTATAAATCTTGTTGACTCTCCTTTCTATGTATTTTTATCATCTCCCCCTTCCTCTCCAGTAGGTGCTTTTATGACCCTAGTTTATACTCTCATCTGGATCATGGCAAGTGTCTCCAGATTTTATCCCAATTTTGAATTGTACCTCATCCTTTCCTTTAACCTCCCCCTTCAAGCCACACCTTAACAGATAGAGGCAAGACTGCAAAGAAGGCTTTGTGTATCCAAGTTCTCTGTTATTTACAGCTCATCACTTTGCCTGTGCTTTAAAATCTACCTAAACAGGATTTTAGAATGTTTTCTGTGTTGTTTCTTATGGTTGTGTTTTTTCTGCTTGATGTGACCTGAAACAAAATCAGTACAAAGAATCATGCTAAATGCTCCAGGAAAGAATTATCCCCCTATTTTTTATTTGTTTTCAGCTTTATTATTGAGGTATAATTGACAAAGCTATGATTTATTTTAAATATAGCACATGATGATTTGATATACATATACATTGTGAAAGAATTCCCACAATTGAGTTAATTACATCCATCACCTCACATTTTGACTTTTTTTTTTTTTTGCTTTTTAGGGCTGCACCTGACATATATGGAAGTTCCTAGGCTAGGGGCTGAATTGGAGCTGTAGCTGCTGACCTACACCACAGCCACAGCAATGTGGGATCCGAACCGTGTCTGCAACCCACAACACAGATCATGGCAATGCCGGATTGTTCACTACAAAGTAAGGCCAGGGATCAAACCTGCATCCTCACAAATACTAGGTGGATTCATTTGCACTGTATCACAACAGGAAATCCCCACTTTTTTTTTCTTTAAATGAGAACGCTTGGAGTTGCCGTCATGGCTTAGTGGTTAACGAATCCGACTAGGAACTGTGAGGTTGCGGGCTCGATCCCTGGCCTCGCTCAGTGGGTTAAGGATCCGGCGTTGCCGTGATCTGTGGTGTAGGCTGCAGATGCGACTCAGATCCCACGTGGCTGTGGCATAGGCCGGCGGTTACAGCTCCGATTAGACCCTAGCCTAGGAACCTCCATATGCCATGAGTGCGGCCCTAGAAAAGGCAGAAAGATTAAAAAAAAAAAATGTGAATGCTTAAGCCCTACTCTCCCAGTGAATTTCAATTATATAATAAAGTATTATCAGCTATAGTCTCCTTATTATAAATTAGATTCTAAGAACATATTCACCAGTTATTAATTCAGTTATAAAGCTGAAAGTTTATACCCTTTACCAACCTCTCCTCATTTCCCTAATCCTCAAATCCCTGGCAATCATTATTCCTGACTCTTTTCCTATGAGTTTGACCTTTAAAAAAATTAGATTCCGTGTATGGGTGATACCATGCAGTGTTGGTCTTTGGCTTGTTTCACTTAGCATAATGAAGTCTAGATGTATCCATGTTGCTACGAACAGTAGGATTTCCTTCTTTTTAAGGCTGAGTAATATTCCACTGTATTTACAATCACAAACACACACTCACTCACTCACTCACACATTTTCTTTATGCATTCATTTGTCAACAGGCACTTAGGTTATTTCCATACCTTGCTTATCATAAAAAATGCTACCATTGTATGTGGAAGTGCATATATCTATTAAAGGTAATGATTTTTTTGAAGTCCCCATTGGGGCTCAGTGGAAATTAATCTGACTAGTATCCATGAGAATGCAGGTTCGATCCCTGGCTTTGCTCAGTGGGTTAAGGACCCAGCGTTGCTGTGAGCTCTGGTGTGTGTTGCAGATGCAGCTCAGATCCAGCATTGCTGTGGCTGTGGTGTAGGCCAGCAGTTCTGATTCAAACTCTGACCTGGGAACCTACATATGCCATGGGCGTGGCCCTAAAGGACAAAAAAAAAAAAAAAAGATTTTTTTTCCCTTTGGGTATACACTCAGAAGTGGGATTGCTGAATCGTATAGCAATATTATTTTTAAGTTCTTGAGGGACATCCATACTGTTTTCCTTTGCGGCTGTAGTAATTTACCTTCTTGCTTACAATGTGCAAAGATTCTCTTTTCTTCACCTCCTTACCTACATTTGTTTTCTGTCACTTTTGTTTGTTTGTTTTGATAGCAGACGTCTTAACGGGTGTGAAGTGATATTTCATTTGGTTTTGTTTTCATTTACTATTCCCTGATGATCAAGGATGTTCATCACTTTCTCAAGTATCTAGTGGCCACTGGAGTGTTTTTAGGAAGTATTAAAACTGTCCTTAAATAATTATTTCTGCCCATATGTAAAATGGCATTCATACAGTTTTCTTCCACAGGCACATTATTTGTCCTTGGACTTATTGATAAAAAATGTTGGCCCTTCTGTGGTAGTAGCTGATGGAAAATAAGTGTGTCCTAACAACCTGACAATAAAGAAGTCTAAAGATGTGAATTCAGGATCATAAAATCTTTAATCCCACTGGTCCTTGTTGTCAGAAACTCTGGTTGGTAAGGGACGTATCCCTTTCTTCTTCTTGCCAGGGTTTTATATTTGTGTCTTGCAGATCTGAACATTTGACCTCTGAGGTATTAGAAAACAGATTCTCAGTAAAGAATGTATACAAAGTGAAAGTTGCAATACCTTGCTACAACTACGTGTGTTTGTCCATGGCTTGTCACATTTGGATCTCTTCATCATATTAAAATATTGCCTTTTTTTTTTTAATTTTAAATTTGGCCTTCTCACTTAATGCCTCAGTCCAATTTTTATTTGAGGTGATGGAGAGGTAGGTTTTAAGGCAGCTCTGGGAAGGCAGGTGTTAAATTCTCTACTGGTACTTGGTAACCTCCATGGTGAAATATGACACTATTTAACGGATGACTGCCATGCTATGGACAAACATGCCCCAGGAGAGAGGAGGTGTTTGTTCCAGAATCTAATCAAGACATGGCCTGTCTGAGCCCTAACTTATGTAGCATAATCACTTGTATCATTCATAGCGTGTCCTTCATTAATCAGAGCTCACGTAGGTAACAAGGGAACGGGGTTCCATTAGTGTGACATATGGTGGCCTTCCCCAAGTCTTGGATGTTTTGGAGGATGGTTTCAGGGTTTGTTCCAATCATGTAAGAGCTGCTTAATGACTTAGATTTTAGTACACTTTTTCCCAGGGAGTTAATATCTTCCCTGTTTCCTCCTTAGTAATCGTATTTAGGTTCTTGATGTACCCTGTGATGTTTTCATATCCATCATATTCAGGTCCAGATTATTTGATTTGCTGCTTCATAGTGGCTTCCTTATATCTGCCTCTAGAGAACAAATATGAAAGAGGAAGAAACTATCTTTTCTTAATTGCAAAAGTGATGAATGAGGTAGGCCACCAGGACCATTTTTCATATCTTCTAGAGATGCTGAAAATACATTTAGATTTGTTTTCAGAGCAAAATGAGAGAGTTATTTTGGAAAAAAAATGTTACAAGTTTGGTCACTTTGGAAATTTCTTCATAGATACTTATCTTGATAGCAGCATTTATCTTTGCTTAGTCTCATATAACGTTGTTTCCTTTAATTTTTTTAATAAATTTAAATATCCTAGCTCTATATGTAGTCCCAGATATTCACTGATATATTTTAACTTTATTTATTTTTTTACTTTATTGGATAAACTGACACAAAGTACATTTTATCTGTTTCACACAATTTTAATTTACATCATTTTAAATTTCTTGTCTTATTATTGTACTTTCTCCTTCCTTTTCCCTATGTTCTTAAATATGCACTCCCTGTACCTATTTCTAAAAGTAAATGATATGGGATTGTGTGATCTTTCACTTAACTATTTTGGAAAAAAATTGTTGGGTTCCAGGGCCTAAAATTCCGCTCACACTGGGGTAGGACAAGAATAGGGCTTTAAGAAGACCATCAAGAGAAGACTGTGTCTTGATGATAAGGACGAATTTCTCTTGCCTCTGCCCCAATCTCCAACGTCATACATATGCAGAAATAGGCACAGGCAGCCAGAGAACTAAGACCAGAAGGCAGCCAGGGGAGCATGGAGAGACAGGGACTGTTACACACTGCTGGTTGAGGTAAACTGATTGAACAGTGACTCTCCCAAATAATGTGACAATGGTAACATGAGTTTAACTGTAATGTTGTGATGATTAGATTCTGTTTTCTACCCAGCTCCTACTCTCAACCTGGGGCAGGCTAAAGTTCTTAAAAATACACACACACACACACACACACACACACACACACACACAGTGTGTTAGGGACTTTTCTAGGTCCTTGGGATATATAGATGCTTTTATTAGCAAACACTTTTCTAGGTGCTTGTTTATAAAACCAAGTTATCACTGCCTTTGTGGCATTTGTAGACAACGAATGGTAACCATGATAAATGATTACATTATGCAGTATATTCAAAGGTGATAAGTACAATAGATTAAAGCAACAACAACAAAAAAAAGTGGAGGGAAGAAGGTCAGATTGGTCAAACGGTCGGGGTTAGGGTTCAGTGCATTAAAGTCCTTAATAAGGTGGTTAGACTAGGTCTCTTTAGGAAGGCAATATTTAGATAAATTCAAGAAGGTAATGAGGGAATTTGCCAAGCAGATACTTTGGAGGAGAGTGGTTCAAGAAGTCAGCACAGTAAGTACTAAGTTGAGTGTGAGAATCAGCAGAAAGCCAGTGTGTCTGTGAGCCAGAGAAGGGATAGGGGATGAGGTCAGAGAGGTAACCCAAGATCTCATCGCGTAAGGACAGGCAATGACGTTGACTTTTATGCAGAGTGAAACAAGGCATTTCCAGCAGAGGAGATAAACATTCTGATTTGTTTTGAAAAGGATTCTTCTGGAAATTGATTGAGAATAGGGTAGTAGAACTCAGGAGGTCAGATCAGGGTTATTGGAATGATCCAGTTGGCAGAGGATGGGGACACAGTTTGCTTCTGGAGAGATGAAGCAGTGTGAAGGAGATGGTCAAGTTCTTTGGGGAAACAGCAGCCATCATCTGTAGTATTATCCTGAATTCGGGTGGAGAAGCAGGAGAATTTTGACATCATTGCTTGTATTCTGGAATCTGCATTTAGGCATAGGACCTAGAATCATCCCCTTAGATATTTAAATCAGAGCAAACAAGCATTACCTGGTGGTCAAATCACAGACTGCTTGGAGCAGATTGGGTTACACAGCTGCCTCAGGATTCCATGCTGGTGGTCTGGGCTAGCTGGCCCCAGTCATCTTTTTAACCTTACACTGACACCTACATTACATGCAGTTCAGATCTTTGGAATTCATGCTATCATGTTTTGTCATAGTTTTATTCTATGTATCAAAAACCATTAGATGTTCTTATTTTGGGCATAACTGTTATAATTCTAGAAACTAGCTTAAAGGAAATTATTCAAAATGCAGGAAAAAAGATATTTACCAAAGTGTGTGTGTATGTGTACATGTACGTGTGTATATAGATATATGAATACACACACATATATAATAGTGGTAAGAGTGATATACACATATATAACAGTGACAAATAGTGATAAATCAGGATATATCTAAATATATACTTATAAAATGTATACAACAATGGAGAAATGGTTGAAATACTGTAACACGTGTGTAAGATATAGTATTATTCACCATTTAAAGCAATTTTAATTATAGGACAATTCTTATAAAGTAATGCAAATGAAAGTAGCAAATACAAATATAGAAAAAGTCTGGAGGGAAACGTAACAGGTGTTAATAAAGTCTGTATGATTTATGTAAAATATTTTTCTTTATGCTTTTTTATATTTACCTCTTACCCCTCCCCCCACACACACACACACTCCTTCCAGAAGGCACCCTTAATGGAAAAGGCTGGGCTTGTGTGGGGGTGCAAACGGTATGTCTGTATGTGATTTAGTTGCTGTTTGAAGTCTGGGGCTCTGTATCTGCTCTTATGAACTGCTTATCTGGCAACTGAATAGGATATAATTTCCTGGGTAGCTTAGACTGAAAGAAAGGCTCTTATCACTTGAAAATATTGTCATGGAAATGAATACTTGATAATTTAAAAATAAGTGGTTCAGTGAACTCACAGGTACTTGAGAAATACACATCTTCCTCCAACTCTGAGAGTCTAGCCCCTAGACTATTAGTTTTCAAAGTGGGCCAAGAATCTTGTTAGAGGTACCAACCCCAGAAATCTGTGTTTTAAGACTTCCAGGGGATTCTTAGGCCCCCTTAAGTTTGACAAGCTTCATTCTCTGTCAAATACTTAGAAGCGTCTGGCTTTGGTATACTTTTGGCTCAGGTGGCAGCCCTAGGTTGCAGTTGGTTTTTCCATGGGAACTGATGGAAAGAGCACAAGAGTTTCATGCCCTATGTGGAAGAAATGTGCCCTAATCAAGGTGTTGACCACTGGTTGGTCATGTGACGAAGAGCTGCAGAGAAGGTAATGAATAGCCCATTTTTATGGAAATGAAAAATGTAGGACTATTTTGTCTTTTACATTATATTGCTAGTGAATCCGAACTGATGTTCCATGATCACAGCAAAGAAAAATAAATGCCAAGAAGGTAAACTAACTCAGGAACCTGTCGCTTGATTGGAGTGGAGCAGTCAAGTCAGTCTTCTTTTGGTATCCACAAGGCATTGGTTCCAGGACCCACATGGAAGCCAAAATGTGTGGTTGTTCAGTTTCCTTATATAAAGTAGCCTAGTACATGAACACCGTCAGCCCTCAGCATCCACACACAAAACCTGCAGAGATACTAGGCTGACTCAATGGCAGGATGGAACAGAAGACCTCCTTTGCACTTCTGATTAATGGATTATGGTGATAAAATTCAAACAGAGCTGTTAAATCAGCCTCTCTGATGTCATTGAACCATCAGGTTTTATAAGCTCAAAAGGCACCCCAAGATTAGGGCCAAAAGATGCAATCATTCTGCTCATCAAGCTACCTCCTGTACTGAAATAATTTCATAGATTGACCCATGCATTTTCTGCACATGGTTATCTCCTTCCTGGGGCTTACATAAGAGCCCTGACATGCACTTCTGTCATTTCTCTTTTATTTGAAAATAGGGACAACGTAACTTGAGCTCTGATGCTTTACAGGAACAGAGAACTGTGATGTCTTCCGAATATGTAAGATCAGCTTGTTAGTATTTAATTAACTAAACCAGATATAATCACACATGGGAATGTGCTTATGAGTTTGGGATGAGGATTTGATTTTAGTCTTCCAGAACGTTCCAAGTATATCTTAGTTACTTTATAGACATGCATAGAATAACTGATGAAATCCACTTGCTGAAAAATTAAATGGATTTGTAATATAAAGCATTCTTTTTGCACAAAGTGATATTTATCTGTTATAGATTTCACTTTTAATTTTTTAGTATCTTATCCTGATGAAGATAGGCTTTATCACGATGAAGTCTGCTTGGTTGAATTATTAATGGACTGCATGCTGACTGATGTTGATTTGATTCTTTCATATATCAGAGTACAGTACTCAAGTATTTATAATGCACATCAATTTTCCCTAGAAAATATTACCTGTGTGAAAATTTATGATTTTAAAGGAAATAGTTAATTTCAAAGAGATGCCCTGAAAATTTTGTCTTACGAAGCTATCAAAGTAAAAGAAAATAATTTATAACTTTGGATGATTCCTGCTCAGTCTTCAAAACACAAACTCTAATCCATGTAAAACCTCATTTGGTCCATTCCTCAAAATAGTATCAAATGGATTCATATTCCTAAAGATGGTCTTTCTTTCAAAACTTCTCTTTTCCCATTTTTCAGAAACTTGTTATGTGAATTCTCTTTTCCAAGCTTCCTGAGAGCATCCATTTGCAAATGCATATATTCACGCAGACACATATGCATAAATGCAAATATACGCAGAGATACACACCTAACTTCTCTGGGGTCATTTTCAGAGAAAGCAAATTTTCCTGTGCTCCTGACTTTCTACATGATTTGTGTAACTGTGTTATTCCAGCAATAGTAATTCAAAGGCAAACTGTATTTCCAGGCCTGAATGGACATCTCCCTAGTTTCAAGCGTAATCACACTTGTCCATAATAATAAAAAAAAAGCTTATTATATTTAATAGGGAAAAGCAAGGATCTCCATCAAGACGAGTTCAGAATACTGAAGAAATGGGTTATGATTGTATAGGGAATTGGAAAATATTAAACTGATTGAGTAGGTGCTCTTCAGTGCTGTTGACATGGGAGTCCCATTTTTGTTTGGGTAAAGACAATATTGAAAATTTTAGTCTGTATATAAAATAGGCAAAATTGCATTTGCTGCTGAAATAATGCATTATTTAACATAGCTGAATAAATCCATTTAAATCATCAGAGAAGTGCACATAATAAAATAATGCTTGTGTTCCTTCAGCTTAATCAGTCTAAAGCTTCTATTTATTCTAGATCTGTAATTCCACACACTTAAGGGAAGGAAGACTTGATGCTCTAAATATTTAGCACAAGTAAAATTTGTCCTGGGATACAAAACAGAGATTTGAATTGGAGCCTCACCGACCAGCCTTAAAATTAATTCACTTAATATAAGTGAATTCATGTGATTAATTTATAATTCATTTAGGTGAAAATGAGCTTTAAACGTGAAATTCTTATCACAAATATATAATATTTCTATTTTATAATGAAGAGGCCATGTTCCTACATTGATATCCTTCATGAGAAGCCATCTGACAATGATGGTAATGATAAGGATCATCTCTTGTGATCTTCTCCTACTATCAGCTCATCAGTTCTACCTTGTATTTGCTTTGGTATATTTTTCTGCTGTCATTTGTGTAAAGAAGCCATGTCTCTATGACCCTTGTATGACAGTGACTGTCCTTTTCCATCTGGGATGGAAACTAAGAACATAGCCTTTTTTGCATAAGAATGAGGTTACTAGTACTTGAATTTAGAATGCTGAGGAGCTTACTGGCAGGAAGATGCAGACCTCCAAAAAGGCAGTGGCAGTGCAGCAGGAGAAGGGGGCATAAGGGGATGGATGGTCATGTCCCAGGTCTTGCAAGTGAGTTCTTGTGACTGACCACTAGGTGAGGGTCCTTGGCTTTGCACAGGAAGGAATTCAAGAGCAAGCCACAGTAAAGTGAAAGCAAGTTTATTCAGGGAGATACACACACTCCATAGACAGAATGCAGTCCCTCTCAGAAAGCAGGAACAGCTCTAGGGTATGGGGTGTTAGCTTTTGTGGGCTGGGAAATTTAATAGGCTAACAAGTGGGAGAATTATTCCAACTATTTTGGGGAAGGGTTAGAGCTTGCCCAGAATTGAGCTACCACCCCCTTTTGGCCCTTATATGGTCAGCCTCAGAACTGTCATTACACCTGTGGGTGTGTCACTTAGCATCCTATTGCAGTACAA
Organism: Catagonus wagneri; assembly: GCA_004024745.2. Taxonomy (NCBI): domain Eukaryota; kingdom Metazoa; phylum Chordata; class Mammalia; order Artiodactyla; family Tayassuidae; genus Catagonus; species Catagonus wagneri. The sequence goes on along the minus strand of PVHT021183543.1, from coordinate 32,312,092 downwards.
TGAGCACTTAATGAGGTTCAGAGACTCCTGGAAGTCAAAGCTTCTGCTATCTTGGGCCTAGTTGCTTCTAACTAGTTTTTGTTGTATTCTCAAAGGCTGTGTCATTCTTTTAATGGTTGTGTGCTTTGTTCACTTCCCTCATGTTTTAGAAACATAGTAGGCTAGCTTTAGCCAAGAGGGAGAGGGGGTTTGAAGTCTTTCTTGGGGGTCTCACTGCTCTTAGGCTGGGATCCGCAAGGCCAGGTTAGAGGAGGTTGAGCCCAATGAGTAGATGATCTTTATATGTGGACAATATGGCAGAACTTTTGGATAAGTGGAAGAACTTTTAAAGTTGTGTTCTTCTTTCAGGTAGGAATAAAAAGCTATTCACCTGGACCCGTAGTTCCAGAACATGGTCCTCAGATTAACATCCATCTGTAACTTCATTTATGAAAAATTTTCAGATTCCATCAGAGACAAATGGAATGACAAACTCCAGGGGTGGTGCCTGGAAATCTGTGTTTTAATAAATCTTCTAGGCTATTATAAGACTTGTTTCAGTTTGAAAATCCCTGCAACTCCTTCTAGCTGGAGCATTCAGACTTCCTCACTCATTTCTGCCCCCCTCCCTTCTGAAGGGGAGCATACCCTTAAAAGATTGAACTTTTAGTCAGTTTAGACTTTTGTGGTGCAGAATTAAGAGGAAGGAAGAGAGTAGGTCAGAACTAAGAGAAGACTTTTCCCAGAGTTTGGAGATCAGTGCTGAGGAGTTGCAAGCATGCAGGGACACACATGTTCCTTCAGAATCTGAAGGTGTCTCCATGTTTGAATCCCAGCTCTGGCATTTATAAGATGCATGCCTTTGTGATTCTGACTCTACTTCTGATTAGATTTGGCTCGGGAAAGTCATTTGTCCCCTTGGATCGATTTTCTCACTTAGTTTTTCGACAGGGATAATGGTGCCTCCTCAGGGGATGATAAGGAGGTCAGATGGAGGGGGAGTGAATGCCATTTGAAGCTGCAAAGTGCCATTGTGACCTTAGTTATTAAAAGCTGATGAGGGAGTTTCCTAGTGGCTCAGTGGGTGAAGGATCTGGCATTGTCACTGCTATGGCTCTGGTTACTGCAGTGACACGGGTTCAATCTCCGGATCAGGAGCTTCTGAATGCTTGGGGTGTGGCCAAAAAATAAAAATAAATAATAAATAGAACTAATGCTTTTTAACATTTGCTGAGTGCATATGAGGAGCAGAGCACCATGAAAAGCCTTATATATACATATCTATATCTATTTACATATAGATATAAAACATTATTGCAGTATTTTAACATTTGATTTATTAATTAGCAAATAAAGCTTAGAAAATGCAATTTTCTTAATCGGTGTTCCAACCCTGATTAGAAACATGTTCCACTTTTGACTGGAAATGAAAGAAAATCTCTACCTGAGACAATAAGGAAATTTGCTGTCTCCAGTACCAAGTCCAGAGTAAGATGCACTCCATGGTATGTTTGGCCACGTTCTTAGAGAACCCACCTTTCCTGACCAGCATCACAGGATACTACTTGTGTTACACATTTCTAAAGTTGGGAAGGATCTTGGGGAGGTCCTCGAGACCAGAGCTATAATGATGATGGAAGTTAGAGTGGTTCTTGGATCTGGCTTGTTGGAGCCCAGTGTGTAAAACTAGGAATTCTGGGCTCTTAATCCAACCCCTGATTGGAAAACAATGTGGGCCATGGCAGTAAAGTGACTAGGCAGCCACATCCTTCAGGATGTTGTTCATCAGTTTGTGCAGTGACAGGCTCTTCACAGCTTGAAAATAGGGCTGGTAATTGCTCCTTCCTCCCTCTACAAAGAGACTAAGTCCTTCAAGGGCCTGTGTTGTTATTTTTCAACCCAAAGGGCTACAGTCCATACACATGCTGTTCCCTGGTAATTCCACATTTTATTTTTCTTCCTCCACATCGTGTATCAGAAGATTTCCACCTCCATCCTAGAAATGGTCTTGTTTGTCTTTCTGTCCGTTAAGATACTGGGATAGGCTTTTTCTTCTGCTGGAATGATTTGTCGTTTTACTTTTTTCTTTTCCTTTTTTTCCTTTTTTATGGCCTTACCTGTGGCATATGGAAGTTCTCAGGCTAGGGGTCGAACTGGAGCTGCAGCCAGTGGTCTACACCACAGCCACAGTAGTGCCAGATCCAAGCTGCATCTGCAACCTATGCCACAACTCCCCACAATGCTGGATCCTTAATCCACTGAGCGAGGGCAGGAATCAAACCCTCATCCTCATGGAGACGACATCAAGGTCTTAATTTGCTGAGCCTCAACAGGAACTTCTGATTTTTCTTTTTATTCTTGCTCCTTAGAGAATGGACACATCTTGTTTTGTTTCAATTCTGTGTTTTTAAATCCCTATACCACAAAGTGGTTCTGCTGAAGCATATGAATAGTCAGTACTGTGCTGCTACAAAGACAGCTCACAAGACAGTTTGCTGGAAGGGGTTTCTGGGTGTGGTCCTGATAATACCAGATGGTCTGTACCGTGATTCTCTTAAGGAATGTTGGTGGACTCTCTTCCTTCAAATGTTCCTTCTGTAGCAAAAATAATATAAAAACAACATTTAGGGGGTTGAAGGCAGTTCCTGACTTAATCACCAGCATGTGTGTTTGTTAATGTGAAGCTCAAAGACCCAGTATACATTGTGGGTAGAACAGGTCTGGTCTTGGACTTTGGTCCACTCCCCTCACCCTTCTTCCTGCCCAACTAGTTCATCTGCATTTTCTGGAACATGCCTTATGCTTACCAGCCTCCAGATCTTTGCTCACTGTTGTTCCTTCTTTGAGTAATTCTACCTATTTGGACCCCACCCCTTCCTAAATCCAACTGAAATATGGCCTCTTCATCACAGCATCTCAGACAAGTCCAGGCCCAACAAAGACCCAAGATCCAATTCCCGTTTTGTACTTCTTTCACACTAGTTAAAAATATTTTCCCGTAAAATTAAATGAGACCTTGTTTATGTAAATGTTTAAATCTTGTCTCCCAACATTAATTACAAGGATCTCGAGGGCATGGACCCCTGACTTATATGTCATCATTGCAATTTCTCCCACACCCAGCCCTGTGCCTCTGGATGAAGCATCATAAGGGGGATGCTTAATAAACTTTTTTTTGATTGATTACATGATTAGAATCAGATAGTGCAGACATGTTAGAGTAAATGGATCATTTTGGTTTATCTAAGAGGAAATGACAAACTAGGAAACTAGGACTAACCGCATTTTTTAAACCCCCCCCCCAAAAAAGTGATGTGAAATTTCTCTTTTGTTTGCTGTAAAGATGTTACCCTTTTAAGGCTTTGCACAAAGATTGGGTAGTTTATGTATGTTATCTCTTTGACCCATTTTATGCCTTCCCTTCTCTCTTTCTGCATCATCCTCTCGTGGGGTGGGATATATATATATATATATATATATATATATATATATATATATATATATATATTTGTTTTTATGGAGCATGAAGCTCCTTCTAAGGTGCCTTCTGTCCTCTTAGTGTGTTTATATATTTTTCTTCTTAGAAAGCCTTGGAAGAATTCAGTAACATTTTGGTAGTCATGCATCTTCAAAATTAACCCTTTATCTCTGGGCATTCTAGCTGGAGGTCTGGGTCTCTGGCCCAGCGGGGCTAGCTCTCAGAGGGGCACCTCTCCTCCAGCTTGGCCCTCCAGCTTGGCCCTCCATCTCTTGCACGGTCAATTTCTCCTTTAACCTTAGCGCTGCTGCTTTTGAAAGTTAATTTTCAGTAGGTCTTTAGGCTTTGATAACCTCCCAACATATCGTGTTTGTGTGTGTGTGTGTGTGTGTGTGTGTGTGTGTGTGTGTGTTTAAGGGTTTGTGAGTTTGTGGGCTTTTTCACCAAAGTAGTTATTGAACTATCTCAGGAGAGTTTAAGGAACTGAACAGAGCTATTGCCTTGAGTAAGAGGATTATGATTGAACAGAGCTCTATTTTTCTCCATTCTTGTCTTCAATTTAGTTTCCTCAGTTGTTTCTTCTTTCTGAAACACCCATAACATTGTTGACCCAGAACTTTATTCCCTCAACAGTCCCTATCAATATTGCACAGTTTTGAACTCAGGAGGTCAGAAAGCCATTAAATAATACTGAAAGACTCTTCAGTGGTTTTGAAGTACTTTAGAAAATATAGTAAGAACTGTCTTTCGTGATCACATTAGCTACAAAATCTATCCTAGAAACATTTATTTTTCCCTGTCTGCCTCTCTCCTCTCTTCTCTCTATATGTAGACACAAAACCCAGTTAAGTCTAATATAGCAATATAGTTTTTTTTCCTCTTATATTTTTAGGGCTACACCTACAGCATATGGAAGTTCTCAGGCTAAGGGTCAAACTGGGGCTACAGCCGATGACCTATGCCACAGCAACAGGGGATCCAAGCCACGTCTATGACCTACACCACAACTCATGACAATGCCAGATCCTTAACCCACTGAGTGAAGCTAGGGACTGAACCTGCACCCTCATGGATACTAGTCACATTCCTCACCGCTGAGCCACAGTGGGAACTCCTGGCAGTATACTTTTTATTCTACCCTTTATGACTTATAAGACATTGCTTGAAATACCTTATATTGTATTTATTCATTCGAATTTTCTCACCTTGCTTTTCAACCACGTTTTTCCTTTGCATGCCAGTGAATTTCTTTTCCAGAGGGTCTAGACAAATCTTTTGCAGCCTCCTGCTAGCTCCATCTCCAAAGCCTTCACTTCAAAGTGCTCTGCCCGCTGTGGCTGAAGCACCAACACTCCTTTGCAAAAGGCTCAAGAGTTTTCTTTTCTCTCCTTGTGTCTGATTATCTGTCAGACCCAGAGAAGCTTATGAGAACTGGCAACCTAAACTCAAGGTGGGAATAACAATAACTGATGTTTATCAAAGACTTATTTTGGGTCAGGCACTTTTTTAGAGGATTTTTCTTGTGTTATTTTACTTAATTCTCAGAATAGCTCCGTGAGATATCTTTACCACCTCCATTTTGCAGGGGAGAAAACTGAGGCATAGAAAGGAGAAGCTGCTTGCCTAAAGTCTCTTAATACACAGTGGAGCATGGATTATGAACACCAAGGGTCAACTTCCAAAATTTCAGTTCTTAATTACTCTGCCAAATTGTACATCACAGATCTATACTCTCCACCCACCTTTTTGTCAAACTCTAACTGTAAACACAAGCATTATGGTTCATTTTAAAGAATGATTCTGATTTTCAGTTTATAAGCACAATGCTCACTATTTAGATGATGGACCTTGGAAGGGTACATTCTGTATAGTTGGAACATTTTATCCTGTAGTCACTGAAGCTTATTAATATCAACAACTGGCTTTACTGGCTCCTTCACATAAGCTCATTTAATCCCTTGTTGTTAGCCTTTAGCAAATATGTCATTAGGAGGAAGGATATTGTAGGAAAGCATAGTCACTGTGTTTAGAAATTGAAAAGAGGTATTTCAGGAAGTGTCTGTAGATAGGTATATATGTGTATGTACAGATAGATACCTTGGAAAATCTTCTTTCAGTTACTAAGTCATCTAGTATATAGTGGAATAGAGTTTCATCTGTCATAGATGAGTGTTGGATTGTGTGTATCCTAATATTCACGTGATGTCTTTAAAAAAGTTTGGTAGGGATTAAGCTGTTGGCAGGTGGGTTGCAGCTTTGGCAATTTTCACTCTAAGAAATCAATCGGCAGAGCACCAAACAGCAAAATATATTACTTATTGGCTGGTAAGTCATAAGCCCCTGAGGCTGTTGATCAGCCTGGATGCTGGCTGCTTGCCCACTGTGGGGCAGATGGGAGAGCTGGCTGCTAAGTCACTTCTAGCACTTGAAGCCCAGCATGACTGGTGATCCTGAGCATGGCTCAAAAAATATTTCTATAGTAACTCATCTTGCACTTATTAGTGAATTTGCGTAGCCCAAGAGAAAGCTATGTTGTTGAGATGACTTCTCAACAAGTCAAACTCATGTTTTCAGGCCAATGTCTAATACCATGATTATTACTGGATGCACTTTGAACCTGTTTCTGTTTGTGGAGCACTTAGAAAAATGAATTAAAAGTATTTTCTGATCTAAAGACTATTCTTTGCCATTTTGCTGGCAATGCTGAAGGTAAAAGTACAGCTACAAATCATGCTATTATTTAGCCTCATTTAATGATACCCCTCCCCCCAAAAAATGTCTTGTTAGATCTCTTTTCCATTACAGTGTCAGTTTAATAATGCAGTTATGAGTGGATTATTGACGTCCATTTCCTAGTTTTGTAGCTAAAGAGAAAAATAAGTCATGTAAGAAAGTTAGCATGCCTTCATTGGTCTCATTATCTTGGTAAAAATCAGTAGGATGTAAGGTTTGTATGTGTGTGTGTTTTTCCCACTTTGTCAGCTTTTCTTTTTACCTCTCCTTTGGGTAAACTTGACTCACATAGCTACATGGACTTCGGATGAGTCTACAAAAATACTCTGCTTAAGTTTCTTGGATTCATAGCCCTGGGAGAGATGAAGTAGCAATAGAAGACTACTTGGAAAACAGAAGAGAGGGAAAATAGCCTTAAGTGTCCTGGAGTTCTTTCCTCTCGACCAGCTCATCCTTGTCTCAGAACAGACATAATTTTCTAGACTTGGGCTTTTCATACCCCTTCAATTCAGTATCGTTTTTCCCGATCCATGTTGAATAAAAGCTACAAATCCTGACTGATCACTTACCCTCCATGCACGTACATTTTTTCCTCCATCCTTCCATTCACATGACCTTTTTCAGAATACAGTTTTTTAGATTTCCTTTTCATGAATTTACAATCACATCATATCCCTGTCTTTGATAGAAAACATATCAAAAATTATTTTAATATGTATTAGTAGAGAGATGGAAATGACAGATTCTTGAATTATGAATTGGCATCATCAGGCTCCTTCTATAGCTGGCTAATCACATACTTTTTTGAGAGGAGACCTTTTTAATCCTTCAGTGATGCATGAAGGACTCCACTCATAGCCCAAAGCACCTCCTACAAAAAATCCCCACACGCATATTCAGATTATTTAGCTTTTCTTTGGGATTTAAAATGATTCAAAAAGCATTGACAAGTAGTTGTTTCATCATTTTGATTATGTAATTTCCTCTTTGGTAACTTTTAAGTTGTTAATATTACTTAACTAAATACTGAAGCCAAGTCCTATCCATGTAGATACCCTTACCGATTCATGCTATAGTAAATAGTAAATAAAATCTATTACTACACACCAAAGTAATATTATAGTATCTAGTAAATTACCTTAATACAATATGATTCTGCAGAGTCCAAGACTACCTCATGAGAAAATGCACTTAGGTGCAACCAAGGGAATAGTACAAGGAATCCCTGGAGAGTTTTATACACGTGAGCTTCACTATTGGCAATGCATTTCTCTGAGGGCATCTTCAAAGAACTTTCTGGTTAATAATGGCTTCAATATCCATTAAGAAAAGTGTTGGCCACAAATCATGAAGATGAATTGAGAGCTTATTCACTTTGCAAAAGCATTTTTAAATCTACCAAAGCATACACCTCTAAAACTCAATGTTTTAGCCTCCTCTGATATTGATTGCTAGGTACTTCCTAAGCAGGGGAAAAAAGGGGGTATGAGGAAAAGTATATAAGTTTAAAATTAAAGCATTAAGAGTGATCGGTAGCTTGATATGCCTCTAACCTAAAGGTAAAACATCAATTATATTATAATGTGAATCAATAGAAACATGTCATATAATTTAAAATGATGGTGAACATACAGCCTTTTGGAAATGCATTTTTCATGTAGGTCAAAGTAAGCTGCACAGATATAACTAGGCAAATGACCTCCAGGAATCAGAGCTGAATTTCTTAATTTAGGGTTTGTAAAGCATCTATGTGTAGAGCCCACCAGATCCTGGAGTAGGACGTGGGGGAACTGTGTGAGCTGGAAATGGAACCCCTAGGAAGTAGGCAGCATTCCTATAGTAGGAACTTGAGTCCCAGGAAATCTATTAATGAAAATCAGTGGATCTATAGAAACTTTAAAATCATGGATAGATTATATGTGATGGGAACAAGCTAAGGAAATTGTTTAAGTATTTTCAGTCTGTCCCCCTCCACTAGGGAGGGTCTGTTATTAACTTCCAATAGGCTACAGCCAAGGATACCTGGTAGTGTTACAAATAACAGAAGGCTAAATCACTTTAACAGTGAAAACGTGACATTGGACAGTAAAGGGGTGAAGGAAAGTGTGGAGGCAGGAAGGGGTGTTTCTGGAGGGCTGAACTTTATTGGCGGTGAGGGATATGACCTCATTCTGGACATGTTCCCCATCACCTACTCACTTTGATCTATCTGTATGAAGAGCAGAGGGCTCTGGCTCTAATACTACCTCTTCTCTTTGAGATTTCTACCACATCATTTGACATCCTCCTCTTGCTGTTTCTTCATCTGTGCTCCTGGTGTTTTGCTACTGACCTCCCTTGGAGGGATGTTGTAAGGCTTAAATCACTAAGGACTATGAAGTGCTTTGGAAATAGAAAGGATTGCCTCAGTGCTAACTCAGATGCACCTAGGAATTGCAGCAGGCATGATACAAAGCAAAAAGCATGTTGTGCAGTTGGAAAATCTGACAGAAATCTGTAAACCAGCTATAATGCAAAAAAATAAAAAATAAATTATATATATAAAAAAAAAGCATGTTGTCAGAATTCCTTATGGAGCCCCGGATCAGCCAAGCCTCCCTCACACATCAGGATGAATTAGGGGCACAGATTCAAAAGCAGGTCTGATGCTGTTTGGCTTGTGCATGCTTCTGTTACAATATCATTTTGACATTTTGTGTGCTCATTTTTTTGGAGTACTTTAAAACCTTTTGTAACCAAAGGAAACCAAAGTGCCTACTATAAGCATTTTCCAAAGATGGTGTCAACCTGATTGAGGATGAAAAATTGATCTACTGGATAAAAATGTTGGAATAACATGTTTATTTTACTTGTTTGGCCAGACATAAATAGGACAATGATTCAGGAGAACTCTTCATTAAGACACGATGTTTATCTAATACTTTGACAATCAGTGGTATTCTCAGTCTCTCTCTCTCTCTCTCTCTCTCTCTCCTTTTCTATCATATCTAACACAGACTTGCTTCCAAACTTCAGTATCACTTATAAGAAAACTTAGACCAATGTAAGTAAGTAATCCATCTAGTTTGTGCTGGGATTGAGACTAGAAACCAGGTATCTTATCTCCTAGTTCAAGACTTCTATGTATGTGAGTATTCTTTGATCATTTCTAAGAAATACCAAGTAACTTAACAAACATTCATTCTTCCTTCAAGGACCAGCTTTTCATTCAAAGCTCCCAAGAAAACAGTTATTCATAAAGCTGAGCAGCCATGAATGTAAAGTGTCAGAGAGCTCAACAATTGTCATGTCACCAAACACCAAGATTGATTTCTGAGGTTTGCTTGCTTTGGCAAGGTATCCCCATCTCCCTTCTACTATACACATCCCCTTCAAGTATGGCTTTAACAGATTGATCAAAGAAAGTACAGGAGTTATCACACTTTCCTTCCAGTCATTTTCTTTTTATCAATGCACTGAAAAGTATAGAAACAGGAATGGGAGCAGCATCCTAAAAAACTCTTAGAGTTTTAGTAATCCCCATGCTTTCTTTATTCTCCTTCCTCCCTCCCTCCCTCCCTCCCTCCCTGCATGCCTGTCTGCCTGCCTGCCTGCCTGCCTTCCTTCCTTCCTTCCTTCCTTCCCTTTTTCTCTTTCCACCCCCTTTCTTTCTTTTTTCCTTTTTATGGCCATCCTGCCCCACATGGAAGTTCCAGCGTTAGAGGCTGAATTGAAACTGCAGCTGCAGACGTACACCACAGCCACAGCAATGCAGGATCCAAGCCTCATCTACAGTCTATGCAGCAGCTGGCAGCAATGCTGGATCCTTAACCCACTGAGCGAGGCCAAGTATAAAACCCCTATCCTCATGGATACTATGTCAGTTTCTTAACTCACTGAGCTACAACAGGAACTGTGCAGACATGCATAGTTTAAATGAGATTCTTCTAGACTGAATTATTCAAATTATAGCAGAACTTTTCCATTAATTTCCAAGTACAAATTCAGACTCAGTGATGAATACCTGAATATAATTCCCAATCCCTTTCTTTCTCCTCCTCTCAAAATACCAGCCTTTCTTCCACTTCAAAGATTCCACCTCCAATCTTTTTACTAGTTCTTCTCTTCTCTTTGCTAGTCCCCAGTCTACATGCTCTGTCAGATTGGACAAGCCAAACTGACAAGCATGTCTAGAGCAGAGGCTGAAAAGAGGCATGGCTCATTTTGTATGTACAGTTTTGGGTGATTGGGAGGGCCAGTAAATGCTCCCCAGTGCTATAGGCTTGGAGAAAAGAGCAAACACTAGTCCTGTTAAAAGATGTTAATAAAGCAATAAGGGGTTTAACTGCTCAGATGTAGCGGCAGCAGGGACTACTTTGCCCTCAGCTCTGAGTCTCTGTTTTATGTGGAGACTCAGTGTGTGTTCTTCCAAAGAATATCAGCCTTGAAAAATAGGCTCCCAGAAGACTGATTCTGAATATATGTGTGCATTTATTCAACTACAATGTGACTAATCTGGTTTTACAGCCGCTATAACCCTATATGTTTATTCACCCTTTCTTGGTGTTAATGGACCCAAGATGTGGAATTAGTGACTAGAAAACTGGTGACCACAGAGAAAAGGATTGGAGTTTTTAGTGTGTTATTTGATCTGACCTATAATGGAACCTAGAAGATTAATCCCATTCCTCCGTGATGATCCTCTTATAATTGTACCATGTGTGTTGGTTCATTCATTCAATATGTATTTACTGTGCTTTTTCAATGTCCCAGTCATTGTCCTAGGTTCTTGTATTTATCAGTGAGCACAGGAGGCAACAATCCCTGCCTTTAATTATCTGTATCTTTCAGCACATACTTTAGGTCTTATAGAATATTAGTTCCATTAGATCAGAATGGTTCAGTACACATTTTTTAGTTTTGTGAATGAATCAGAACTGACTCCCCTGGACCAAATCCTTGTTCTTTGACATTGCATTTCTGGACTCTAGGTAAGTGGTACCCAGAAGAACTTTGAGCACGAGGGAGATGTGTTCTGTGCTGTCCAGCACTGTTGCCACTAGCGGCATGAGATTCCAAGTGGCACTGAAAACTTGGGAGGTCACTGGTACAATTAAGACACTGAACTTTTAAATTTTATGTAACTTTAATTTAAATTTAAGTAATTGCTCATGACTAGTAGTCATTGTATTGGGCAGTGCAGATGTTTAGATGATCCACAGCTCCCTGTTGTCTCTGGAAGATTAGAGATTTCTGCTCCTATGGCAGGCTGCTTTTCAGGAGATGGTGCAATGGACCATTCTGAATGTCTAGGAATCCAGAAACCAGACTGCTCACATGTCAAGTGTCAACAACTAAGAAGGTGCAAAGCCAGGCAGAGGGAGTTTGATTTGTGGAGATGATATCAACAAGTAGCCACTGATACAGATGTTTGCATTTAGAAGGTCTTCAAGAGCTTGAAACGGGACAAGATGCCATTTATGACCAGAGTTTGTTCATGAGGCTTGGGCTAAATAGAGATCTGTAAACACTGACTTATATTTCAGGAACAGAATCCTTGTTCTTTGGAGGGCTATTGAGAAGGAGACAAGATCCTAGTCTTGGAGAAAATGTGACATGGGGCTGGATTCTGAGTTTCAGAAACTAAGGCAGCTACTCAGTGACTAGAACTGGAGGATTAGGAAAGAGGCAGAGTTCCAAATAAAATAACTTATTCTCAAAATCGTATACTGAGCAGCAGCAAAGTTCACATGCTATTGAGTCCAGTGAGCTAAAGTAGCTCCTTCTATTTTTTTTTTTTTTTTTTTTTGCATGGATCTGGCTGGGCTGGGAGATGGATACCAGATTGTTCCATCTGTTGTCAAGCAAGAAATGGGGGAGAAAGACAGCCATATGTTCTCTCTGCTTTCTTAGAGACTCAGTGTATCTCCTTGAGGGTATTTAGAAGAGAAAAAATATCTCTTAGAAAGGACTTCCATATAAACACACTATAAATCCTGCTAAAGTAACTTATATTACCACTGATTAATTCTCCCCATTACCTAAATGCTTTAGTTCCATGCTTTAGTTCTATGACCAAGTACAATGAAACTTGGCAGAGATGCAATCTGTGGGACAAAGAATTAGGAGGATCCATTGGAAATAAATACAGTCTGAAATCTCTGAGACAGAGAACCAACCGTCTCAAGCAAAAGGAGCAAAGCTGACTTGGGCAGCTGAGCTCAGGACCTGGTCCTAGAGAGAAAAATCAAGGGATTAGGTTAGGAGAACCCTGAAAAGTTCCATTCAGCTCTTTAATCCCAACCTTGACAACTCTTCATTTGTCCAGTTCTATGCAAGAAAACTGTCCTGTGTCATTTTCAAGGTCTTTCAAGGCCATAGGTAATTTGGAACTTGCAGCTCACTACATATTAAAATTTATATCCCCAAAATCATTTGACTTAAATAGATTATTTTTCTGACTCTGCCACTTCCGTAGTCTCATCATTGAAAACCCAACTTTTTGTAAGGGTGTAGGGTTCTCCAGGACCTGTGGCTTCCCTCAGGGACTCAGAACCCTTCTTCTCGTGTACTTGACAAGACATTTAACTTTCCTTAACTTGAGGAGCTTGACACCTCAAAAAATTCAGTTAAGAGTTCCTGTTGTGGCTCAGTGGTTAACAAACCCGACTGGTATGCGTGAGGACCCAGGTTCAATCCCTGGCCTTGCTCAGTGGGTTAAGGATCCAGCATTGCCGTGAGCTGTGGTATAGGTCACAGACATGGTTCAGAACCCTCGTCGCTATGGCTGTGGTGTAGGCTGACAGCTACAGCTCTGATTCGAACCCTAGCCTGGGAACCTCCATATGCCACAGATGTGGCCCTAAAAAGACAATAAATAAATAAATAAATAAATAAATAAATAAATAAATAAGTACATGTGGTCCAAGGTATTTTTTTTTTCCCTCCGATTAAAAACTGTCTGCTTGGCTTTTTACTTGTTAGAGATGGAGATCTAAGCATTTTATACTTATTTTATTGGCCAGCGAGTTATCACCTGAGTTGATGCAGGAGAGACGATATCAGGATATACCATATTAAGGAAAGTGCTTGGATTTGATAAGCCATATCCAGGATTGTGCAAAATTATATTGGGGAAAGTTTAGATAAATACCACCTAACTAATGCTTGACTGCATTTCCTCGTGGTACACATTGTCACTTCCTTTAAACTAGTGACCACCAAAACTACTACTGTAACCCTTTCCTTCATGAACTGGCGTTATTTACCTCTCTTCTCTTCTTTATTGTTTTCTCCCCAGTCCTGATGACTTCCAATATTCTGTAAAATTTACCTATTTATTATGTTTATTGTCTTATTACTCTCCGTTACAATACAGTCTCTATCTGGAAGGGATCTTTTTTCCATTGGCTTGTATCTTATTTAAATTACTATGGATAAATCCATGTTGAATGAATGAATCGATCTTCTAGGCTGGCAGGGATACAGAGTATAGACTCTAAATCATGAGCCTCATAAGTGGTACTTTCTTTAAAGATTTATCAGGATTTTCTTGGGGAGTATGGCAAAGAATATAAAGTGCTCACCAGCCCATTTCATTGCCTTCCATGGCATCCAACTAGACTACATTTCCCATCCACCCCTGTGTTAGATGACACTCTGGAGAGTGTCCTGGCCAGTGAAATATGGGTGGAGATGACAGGTGCCAGATCCAGATCTGGCCCTGCCTTCTATCTTCGTTATGCTCTTTTCTTCTCCCAGTTTGCTTGAAGCTGATCTCTAGGGCATCCTCAGACTTCTTTGTTGAAGGTGGCCAAGTGCACAAGAAGGAAGGTTCTGTGTCCCTGGGGAGAGCCACACTCCTGGAGAACCCTACCCTCCCCAAAACACACAGTTAGATTTTAATATTAGAATTTAATAATATAAGAAGTATTTTTATCTGTATTAAACAGTTGAGGGGTCTGATCTGTTATAGAATCAGTGTTTCCTTAACCATGAGCATGAGATTGTTAAATGTATTAAAAGCAGGACTCAGATTTTAGAATAAGAAGAAACAGTGCAGCAGAGTGTGACTGTCTTATTGAAACAAGTTTGGCATTCCTCATTATAGTTCTTTGTGTCAGTTTAAGAAAAGACTATAATCTTTTTTTTTGTCTTTTTAGGGCTGAACCCATGGCACATGGAGGTTTCCAGGCTAGGGATCCAATCAGAGCTGTAGTTGCTGTTCTACACCACAGCCACAGCAACGTGGGCTCGAGCCACGTCTGCAACCTATACCACAGCTCATGGCAATGACGGATCCTTAACTCACTGAGTGAGGTCAGATGGAACCTGCGTCCTCATAGATGCTAGACGGGTTTGTTAACCACTGAGCCACTAACCACGACAGGAATTCTGAGAATATCATCTTTAAGATATAGAAGGAAATACCTTTCTTCTGCTTTTTCTAATCAGTTAACTGGCATGTTTTCATTTATTAAAAAATGGATTACTTTCCTTCATGAGAGAGAGGTAATAGGCTCTAGGGAATTTTAGCATACACCAGATAATTTTTTTACTTGGCCTTTACATTTCTTTCAGAAACCACCCAGTGCATTGTGTTTTAGAAACACTTTAAATTATTGAATGTTTGTGTCAACTCATTCAGTTCAAGAATGCCCCCTGAGAGAACCAAAAAACATTTTTAAAGTTTATTTGCTATAAGATTTTGTTTGTTTTTTACTTGCTGGAGTTTTGTTGTTGTTGTTGTTGTTTGTTTGTTTGTTTCTCTTTCAAGTCCAGAGTTTAATTTGTGGGCTATACATCACTACCTACGTAAGCTGGCACACTGCTTTGCTGGTTTGTTTTTTGTAGAGATGTTCATAGTTTCCAGTTTTTCTCTCCCATTAATTTTAGTATTTGTAATTCCAGCAATTTCTTTCTTGGATCAAACATTTAAAAATATGGCTAAAGAATTAATGAATTAGTCAGTTACAGTGGATGAAATGGTCAAAGTGGAAAAGCTTTCTAAGAATTTGTTTCCTTTTGCTGGGAGTTTCTGTGAGGGGTATCATCTTGCTTGAAACAAGACATTACATGCCAGTGTGCATTTCCTTCACAATGCATTACCATCCTCAGCCATCTTGAAGCAGGAGTCCATGTGTCAATAGCTGAGAGTAAACTGGGGTTTCCTCTTCCATCAGCTTGAAATGAATTTATATAGCATTACATATACAGTTTTCAGCCCTAGGTTTAAAAAGTAAAAGCAGAATTTCTCATTGTGGTGGAGTGGAAACGAATCTGACCAGGAACCATGAGGTTGTGGGTTCGATCCCTGGCCTTACTCAGTGGGTTAAGGATCTGGTGGGATCGTGAGCTGTGATGTAGGTCATGGATATGGCTTGGATCCCGAGTTGCTATGGCTGTGGTGTGGGCCGGCTGCTGTAACTCTTGATTCAGCCCCTAGCCTGGGAACCTCCATATGCCATGGGTACAGCCCTAAAAAAAGTAATAAAATAAAATAAATAAATAAATAAAAAAGCAAACGCAAAGAAATGTCTAATGAAACTGACTTCAGTTAATTTGGAGATTCAGTTAGCTGACAAAGTAAAAAGAGAGGATTCCCTTTAGCTGCCACAAATATGGTACTCCTCATTTTTTGGCATGTGTTACATCAGTGTAACTTTGGGTGCTGGCTTTCAATAAAGCCGCAATGACCACAATGGGAAGATGGTTTACTCTCATGCTACAGGGCCTCGTTTAGACAGGCTGGTGGGGTTGGAAAGGCTCAGGTAAAAATAAGGAGTAAATGTGTTTATATTTAACTTTCAATTGTGATTTTTTAAATAAAAAATTGCAGATGTACCATCATAAATAGAGTTAACGTTTAGTTCTTTCCTAGATGTAGGTAAATGGAAGGAAGTAATGACTAGAAGAAGAAAGCTAGCTTGATGTTAAATATCCCCACAACCTTTAATCACAAATGCAAATTTGTATTTACCCAGATGGGGATTTTAAAATTCTTGATCGCATAAAGGACCACATGTCACGATTTGAGTATTGGGTAGATTAATCTGAGCGTATGTTCATCGAAGTACTGTGAATTAAATTCATTTAATTATATATTATACCAGAAATTTTCATTTTAAATCTGGACATGTGGACTGCGTGTTAAAATATTCTTAAATTGTGAGTCTAAATACTAATTTTCTGAGAATTTCTAAAGAGTAATCATTGAAACAAGTTAAACTTGTGCAGATTCTTCAAATCATGGAGAAATCAATGTATAGTAATAGTTGAAATTTTTCATCTTTACATTTCTCCTTTGAACAGCTTAATCAGTAGCCTAATTTTGCTTTGCCCACCTGCTCCATGGATTGGCTTCCATGGATTTATAATAACAGTAACAGAAATCTTATCTTTTTATTAAAGTATCATCTAGATGAATAAAAGGGATCTTTGTCTTATGAAAGTTTTATGTTTTTGCCCTTTCGGAAAGTGTTAACAGGAGAGATTTTTGCTCTTTAGAGTAGACAATTAAAAAAAAAAAATTGGCCCTGATTAAGTCTAAGCTATTCTCTTCAAAAGAAATGTAAGTTGGGAAGTACAGGGGACGGTAGTATTATATTGGGGTTAAACAACTTTTTCACATCTATACTGTGACACAGGTGGACATGTTAACACTCCTGAATCTCTAAGACTGGTTGTTGTGATAGACTGGGCAATAGGGAGAGACAAGAACTAGTTTGTGAGACTGATAGAATGGAGTTTAGGTCCCATTTTGGCATTTGCTAGTTATAGGATTGTGGACAAATTATTTAACCTATATTATTTTACCAGTGTGCTAGAAAAATTATTTATTTTCCTGAATTAATGTGAGGATTGAATGAAGTAATATAAAGAAAATATTGATACAAATGTTGGCTTAATTTTATCATTAATATCTATTTTTTAAAATTTCATATTGTGTAGTAAAGAATTAACTTTGCCCCAGGAGAAGACCTGGCTTTTGCCTTTGGCTCCTGAAAGGTAATTCTTATATGCTTGGGAGCCTTGGGCTGGCCATATTATGACAATAAGATTTAGTGTGCAATGTGGCCATGCTTGGATAGTCTTGTGGTGGAACTGGCCAAACCTCCACAATTTTAGGATCAAACTAGTCATGCCAGATAGAACACCATGTAATTTAGTTAGTCGTTCTAACAGAGTAAATTCTGAGTTCTCATCACATTTTTTTTCTTTTTTTCCTCATTTATTGTCTTTCTTTTCTTTTTATTATATCTGTATCAGGAGATGGATGTTAGCCTAACCTCCTTTGGTCATCATTTCTTAGTACATAAAAATCAAGCCATCGTACTATATGTCATAAACCTATACAGTGATATATTTCTCAGTTATTTCAAGTCAGTTGTGTCTCAATAAAACTGCAAAAAGTCATTTAGCTAATGTTCTATAATTTGGGGTGCTGTTCTATTTCAGTCAAACTGGTTTGACACCAACTGGGGACTGTAACACAGTTCTCACATGATGTAGCTGGAGTTGGTGTCAAACTCTACATGTTAAAGTCTCGAGCTTCCACAAGAATCCCCTTACTTCAGACATCATCCACACTTTGGAAGTCCCCAGGGCACCTCTTACTTGTGACCAGCTAACTATAAATTATGAGGTATTCATGACCCCCTCTAGTTTGATAATTTGCTAGAAAGACTCATAGAATTCAGGTAAGTACCATATTAAGGTTATAGATTTACTATTAAGGATTCAGATCAGGAAGAGCCAAATAAAGATACCTAAGGCAATGTCTGGGGGGTGAGAGGTCAGAGACCATCTATGCCCGCTCCTTATGAATCCAGAACTTCTGGCACATTGATGTATATATCAACCAGGAAGCTCCACTGAGCTTCAGTGCCAGAGTTTTTATTGAGGTTTCATTATGTACGCATGCTTGATCAAGGCATTGGCCACATGACTGAACTCAATCTCCAGAGCCTCTTCCCTCCACAGAGGTCAGCCTGGCCCAGAGTGTCAGCCTTCTAATCTTGTGGTTTGCCTTTCTGGTGAGGAGTCTCTATCCTGAAGCTATTTGGGGAACCAAGAGCTACTTCATTAGCATAACAAAGACACTCCCATTGCTTAGAAAATTCCAAGAATTTTCAAAGCTCCATACCAGGAACTGGGGGACAAAGACCAAATGTGTTCTTTATTATAGATCAAGTATGTTAGGAAAATTCATCTTCTGTTCTTAAAAAATCATTAGGCCCCCTACCTAGTGATGATACCATGGAAAGAATATTGGTTCTTACTTCATTCCAACCTCTTACAAACTCTGATTTCAGTAAGTTACAAGCCCAGTAATTTTCTCCAAGTCACTTCACTCTCATGGCCCCAGTTTCTTCTTTTCTAATGGCTCCTTAAATGACATTAGAGGTTTCACCTACTTGTAACCATCCATTGCTCTGCATGTAGGTTTGTTTCTTTGTTTTCGAGCATAGCTCGTATCATAATTGGAAGCCATTTGTGATTTTAGCCCAAAGCTCAGGAGTCATACTTTCTGGGTCCAAAGCCTATCTTTACCATATTCCAGGTATATGATCTCAGGTCATTTACTTGATCTGTCTGCGCCTGAATTTTCCCATTTGCAAAGTCGTGAGAATACTACTGTGTCCTTCCTGGTACTGCTACAAGTATAAGAAGTGATAATGCAAGTAAAGACTTTAGCACTGATCTTGGCAAAAATATAGTAAAGACTTGATAAATGTTCTCACAAGTATTTTATATTTTACTGCATTTTTGTGTGGTTTTAACTCAGTCCTCTCTGGAATAGAAATTGAATACAACAGGGATCAATAGTTGGTTCTTGATAAAAATACCAGGGTGTTACCATGGACATACTATTTTTAAAATACATATATTCAGAATTTAGGGGAGGAAAAGAGTGTTATAATGTGTCTTGCAATAAAATACCGCTATTATTGCTTACTCAAATTGCTGTGGAGGAGACTATGTGAAGGATGTTCTTATTGTCATGGAGGAATGATGAACTGAGTTCAGAGTATGATGAACTTGTATGTGTGTCAGGAGAGGATAACAGAAGTCTTGAAAAATCCTTTCTTTGAATGGAAGAACTGAGATAGTGATTATGCAACGATGAATATAAGATGAATGCATATACAGATCCTGGAATATAAGATGAACCTGTATACCCATGAAACCATCTCACTTAAGAGTTAGAAAGAGTAGATTTGTCTGAGATCAATTCTGGTGTTCTGTATTCTAGCTCTGGGGCTTCGACTTCTATAACAAACAAGGTATAAATAACAGCAAATGTGAAATACTTGGTCGAATGCGAAGGATTAAATTTTATGATGCCATACAGAGAATGTCAGTTATTTTTAACTTTTTGTATTTGCCAGTCTATTTATCATAAATATAGTTAAAATTTATCTTAATAGTTAATTTACTATTTAATAAACGTAAAGGACAAGACTAAATCACATTTAATAGGAATTTTATTTTGAGCATCGTTTTCGTTTTTTGAAGTTTGGGCTTAAAATATTCTGTGTTGCCATTATGCCATGTGTACTAATTTTAATTTTGTTCACTTGGGTCCATGAGACACAAATAGCATTTATAATATAGAAATAATTAATCAGGAATATTAATATTACCAGTATCCATATGATAAATAAAAATTCCTATGCTAAGTACATGTTTATCAGGTATGCACATTTATGAGGTACATTGTCTCTGGCTTTTTGTTTCTTCTTATCTACTTTTTATTTTAGTATTTAATACATGTGACTCTTGGATAAGCACAAATAATTTTAATAAGCCTAAAGATTTTTCTGAATTTGAGATGTTGATTTATCAAGGTAAAAATGGTATCCACATTCTTATTCCTCATTCCTTTATTTTTCTTTTTTTTTTTTTTTTTTTTTTTTTTTTTTTTTTTTTTTTTTTTTTGTCTTTAGTCTTTTTAGGGCTGCACCTGTGGCATATGGAGGTTCCCAGGCTAGGGGTAAAATTGGAGCTCACCAGGCTGTGCCACAGCCACAGCAACGCAGGATCTGAGTCATGTCTGTGACCTACACCACAGCTCAGGGCAACGCCAGATCCTTAACTCCCTTATTGAGGCCAGGGATCAAACCCGCCTCCTCATGGTTGCTAGTCGGGTTTGTTAACCACTGAGCCATGATGGGAACTCCCTCATTCATTTTTCATGCATTCATTCAGCTAATATAAGCATGATGCAAGGATGGTGAGCAAACCACAGTATTACTTCAGTGAGAAGATCACAAGGATATAGCGTGTAGTAAGAGATCTCGATAGGTACTATATCCACAGGGCTGTAATCAAAGACATCACTTTTGAAAAGTCCTAAGAAATTATGAGGTATTACAGGAGTTTGAAGAGAAAAAAAGTTTTTTTTGGGGGGGTATAAATGATCAGAAAAGACACCTAGCTTATTAAATGACTAATTCAATAGGTGAGATTTCCAGATTCTTCTATAAGAATCCCCACTGATCCTAGACAACAGTTTGACCAACATTTGTACATTTTTAACAAATGAATATATTGTCAATATTTCTGAATGTAATGGCCAAAAAATTATTTAACGATTATGTCATCATTTTATTAATTTAATTATGTGTATATAGATAGATAATACAGATATTCTTCTACAAGAGACATTGATTACTTCTAGGTCAATGATCATGTATTCCTCTTTCAAATATTATTCTCTTGCAGTGGATGTGAAATGATTTCTTATTAGCGGCCTATGGAGGTGAAAGTTTTATTGGCTATTCTTTAAGGAAACCAGTGATCTGATTTTTCATTTAGAAAGGCTGCAAAGTTGCTCTTAGAGTTTAATAGATTCAGTCTTAGAGAATAGATAAGCAAGGAACTGTACTCATCTCCTGTGTTAGTTCTTTTATGATTACTTGCTCATCCACTCATTCATTCATTCCAGAGAATAGATAAGCAAGTAACTGTACTCATCTCCTGTATTAGTTCTTTTATGATTTACTTGCTCATTCATTCCACTGCGTGCGCGTGCGTGTGTGTGTGTGTGTGTGTGTGTGTGTGTAGTATATATATCATATATATAATTTGCTTTTATGAATCACACTTCAGCTGAGGAAACTCTTTGCTCACAATAACAGATATTCTAGGAAATCTTTTCCATTTGCCATCTGGGAGGACCAATTATATTAAAATATTCTGGCAGCCCCAAAACTACCTGTACTGTCCAAAGTGGTCATCTCAAGGAACATTTAAAAGAAGTGTAATCTAATATTTCTCAGTCACTTACAGATCTAATTTCTTTCATGCTCTCCAGATTTTGATGAGGAGTTTAGATTTATAGAGTGTATAAAATGCAATTCATTTTTATATATTGACCTCATTTGTTGTGATATTGCTGAATTAACCTATCCTGGGAAAAGTTTGTGGGTTTTTTCACTGTTGTTTTGAGACTCCCTGGGATTTTCTATGTAGAACATTCTGTCATCTGCAAATAAGAACAGCTTCTTTGCTTCCTTTCTGATATACATAATTTTTATTTTATCTCTTTGCTTTACTGCATAGGCCAAAAGTGGTCAGTGGACTTCCTTGACTTATTCCCAGTCTTAGGGGAAAAAAGTGTCAGTCTTGCAATATAAAGTATGATGTTAGCTATAGGATTTCCTGTAGATGTACTTTATCAAGTTGAAGAAATTCTCCTCTATGTTTAATTTGCTGATAATTTTTATTGTGAACGAATGTTGAATTTTGTCCAGTGCTTTTTTATGCATCAATTGATATGACTACATATTTTTTAAAAAATCTGTTAATGTGGTAAATACACTGACTGGTTCAAAAGAACATTTTAATAGTTATTCAATTTGTGATCGGACATTAGTCATTCTTGCCCAGTAAATAAACATTTCATCTGTGATCAAAATGCATATGAGGGAGTTTCCGTCGTGGCTCAGTGGTTAACGAATATGACTAGGAACCATGAGGTTGCAGGTTCAATCCCTGGCCTTGCTCAGTGAGTTAAGGATCCGGTGTTGCCGTGAGCTATGGTGTAGGTTGCAGACTGGCTCAGATCCCGCGTTGCTGTTGCTGTGGCGAAGGCCGGCATCTATAGCTCCTGTTAGATCCTAATGAACCTGACTAGTATCCATGAAGATGATGGCTTGATCCCTGGCCTTGCTCAGTGGGTTAAGGATCTGGCATTGCTGTGAGCTGTGGTGTAGGTCACAGACACAGCTTGAATCCCACATTGCTGTGTCTGTGCTATAGACCAGCAGCTATAGCTCTGATTTGACACCAGCCTGGGAACTTCCAAATGCCACAGGTGCAACCCTAAAAAGACCAAAAAAAAAAACAAAAAAGGAAAGAAAGATAAATTTATGGAATTTTATACGGTGTTGAGATTAGAAATAAAGAACAGACCCATAGCAATTCCTAACAGAGCACAGGTTAAATTAGCTTCTCTTCAACTCCATTACGATCTCTCTGGTATTTCTCCCTTTATTTATTCTCTGCTACCACTTCTTTTTTTTCTAAAGCTGGGTGCTCCCTGACTTGAGAGCCCCTGTGGGGTCTAGATTCAGGAGACAGTGGCCATCTGCTTATTTAGTGGGGAGACATTAAGTGGTGTGCTGTTTGGATAGAACCATTTTGCTGCAGAGCTCACGCCAACAGTTTCAGCGTTCTGTGTCTGACAGAGAGCCAAGGGCTGGGCGAAGACAGAACGAACAAGAGAGTGAAATACTATCACTGTGTAAACCTGTGTATACATGATGGAATAAGAACAGTTACAGTTTACCAGAAAAAGCTTCAGCAGACACAAGGGTAATATGTTGCTTTTATAGAACAATGCCATAAATTGGGGGAAGAAATGACCAGTTGCGGGGAGGACTTTCTCACACCATCACTTTTTACCAAGTCAGGGAAGTGAGACGGTGCCCATTGTGATTGATCAGGAAAGCCCACCGTGTTGTGGGTCATTTGACCCACACTCCATAAACTCTACCACAGGAAAACATTGCTGCCCATCCAGCCCTGACCTTTCCAACATGCTTAGATTGTATTGCTGCAGGAGGAAGAGAAAGAAATATGGATCCAAAGATTCATTTGGGAGCAATGAAAGTTCAGATGTAGTGTAATATAAATAAATGGCATAGAGATGGAAGGCTAAGATGAATTATCATTATTATCCAGTATTTTAATAGCACTTTTATTTTGTGAATGGCTTCACAATCAGGTGTAATGAATCTTTGTGGGGCTAGTGTAGGAAAATGTTGCAGGCTACAAGGAGTAGCAGTTAGCATTCCCATTAACAGCACTCCATGTACATTTTTCTTGTCTGGATTGTTTTCATGATCTCATATCTCATGTTTTCTTTACAATGTATTTTGGTAACTTTGATAATTACTAATATAATTTTAATGGACCTGTATACATTTCTTTGGTTTTAAATTTTATGGTACAATCCTGACTTTCTGTGAATATATTATTGCATACTATGCAAGCATGAGAAGTGGGTTAAACTAAAACCTTTTTATTCTTAATAAAACAATGACCAAGACCTTCATGTTGGCTTATTATTCTTTGAAAACCTCCAGGCTTTTTGTCTTTTGCTCTCTCCTCCAACCCACATCCATAGTTAAATAAGCATGGATGCCACTGTACCAGGGTATGTTAGAGGGCCTGTGTGTATTAGCCAGTTGTCCAAGTTTACTCTAAAGTAAACTCCTTTAGGCTTCTTGCCCTATTGTCCTGGAAAATTTGTCTGTACTTGTCAGCACAAATACAGCTTGTTTTACTTTTACCTTTTTTTTTTTTTTCAACATATGGAAAGAACTATCACTGTACCCTGGCATGTCACCTCTGTCCTTCCCTATGTAAAGATGGTTGAGTTCACTATGCACTATACATTCAGTGTTGTGGGACTGGTTTCTGGTTTTTCTTTTTTTATTAAGTATAGTTGGTTTACAGTGTTTCTTCAATTTCCATTGTAAAGCAAAGTGATCCAATCACACAGTTCTCTTTTCTGTACAGTAGGACCCCATTGCCCATTCATTCCAAATGTTACAGTTTGCACCCACCAACCCAAACTCTCCATCCATTCCCCTCTACCTTCCCCCTGGCAACCATAAGTCTTTTCTCCATGTCCGTGATCTGTTCTGTTTCTCTCGTTCTTACTGATCATTGCTCCATCAGCCTGGATCAAAGTCTCAATTTTCACAGGAGTGGAGTTCAAGAATTTCCAGAAGGAGTTCGTACTATGGCACAGGGGGTTAAGAATCTAACTGCAGCAGCTCAGGTTGCTGTGGAGGTGCAGGTTCCATCCCTGGCCCTAGTGCCCTGAGTTAAAGGATCTGGTGTTGCCACAGGTATGGCTGTGTATGTCACGGCTGCAGCTCAGATTCAGTCCCTGGCCCAGGAACTTCCATATGCTTTGGGTGCAGCCATAAAAATAATAATAATACATATTTAAAAAAGAATTTCTAGAGATTTACTTAATAATAAATTAATGACGGCATTATGAGCCATGTCAATGGTTTGTCAGCTCTTCATTTCATCCAGTCATTGCAAACATACTTACCTGCATGCCCTCTCTCATGGCTTAGATTGTGGGTCAAGGACAGTACTTTGTACATAGTAGGCCCTCAATGAAAGTGTGCTCACCAGGGAACTGAGCTCCTACAGGGATCTTTGCATGAAGTGGAGGTTGCAAAAATATTACCTTTAAGATTAAAGTTTAGTATGGACAATGTGATAAAAAAAAAATGTATGAACTGAAAATGTGTTTGGTCCAATTTATTTCCTCTAAAATTCTAGTAGCTATAGAACAGGAAAAAAAGAAAGTCTCAAGTGAGTCATGAGAAAAAAGTTAAAAAAATAATAAAGTTTAATCTGTTCACAGCTGTTTTACTGACAAAGGCAGAAAGAAATTCAACAGTGCATTTGTTGGAAAGAATCACATTTTACTCTGATTAAGAATATGCTGAGACTTGCTTTTTAGGGCAACTTTATAATTGTACCACACATCACTTTTTAAATAACTGGAGAAAATGGTTCTCTACTTCTAAATTATTCTTTGAGGGTCAGAAATTTAAGGCAGATGTTTTAAATCAAAAGCAATGTTTTGTAGAGAATATACTTATATTTCTGAATATTGAAGAAATCTATGTAAAGATATTATAATGAGAAAAGAAAAAAAATTGTGCCTTTTTTCAGTAACAAACTCAGAGCCTCTCTATCTGAACTTCTGAGCCTTTTTAGTAAAACTGTGGGGAGGGAAATATTGTTTGTAATTGACAAGATATCTGATTATATGCTTTAATTATAACGAAGAGAGTCTTATTTGATAAGAAAAAGTACATTTTTTCGAAAGAGCCAATTGGTCACATAATTCAAAATTTAACCTGGTTGCAGTTAGTGACAAAATAGTAATCTAAAGCTACATCCGCCAAGTAAAACCCTGGAATATAGTTATCTTACCTGCAACTTATTTTAACATATAGAAAATAAGAGAAACAAATTGAAATGTCAAGGTCCAAAGGTCATTGTTATTTTCAACTGAACCAAAAAACCCTCCTTGCTTTAAACTCAAGAGGAATCTACTTAAATAAATAGATATAAGGCCTTAAAGTGATGCCCAACACGTAGCCAAAGATAGAGGCAGAAAAGAATGGAGGAGGAGATTTTATTTTTAAAATTTCAGTTGTCACTTTTGAATGTAAAATTCATCTTCTGAACATTTTTTATCTTGGGCCAACTGCTTGTGTCCTGTGAGCCCTCCTTAAGTTATGGAAGCTTTCAATCTCCCTTTATTCAGTGTTTTTTCCCACATACCTCTTACCTAAATTCCAGAAAATGCTGTTATTTTCTGATCCTGGTGCTATTAATACCAGGTGTCAGAAAATTCAAGTGATATTCTTGGGGAAGAATGAATATATTTAAGAACATTAAAAATTTCTATTTTTGTTGAAATAACATTGACACATTTTTTTCATTTTTTAAAGTTTTATTGAAGTACATTGATTTACAGTGTTATGATAATTTCTGCTATACAACAAAGTGATTTAGTTGTATATGTACCCATATCCATTCTCTTTCAGATTCTTTTCCCACATATATTATCACATATATTATATTATGGGTAGAAGTCTCTACAACAGGTCCCCATTGGCCATTCATCCCATACCCCTTAGTCCCTATATGCCAATATCAAACCCCCAGTCCATCCCTCCCTCAATCTATCCCCTTTGGAAACCATAAGTTTATTTTCAAAGTCTGAATCTGTTTCTGTTCTGCAAATTAGTTTATTTGTATCCTTTTTTTAGAGTCCATGTATGAGTTGTGTCTTATGATGTTTGTCTTTCAATAACTTTGCTTAGTATGATAATCTCTAGGTCCACTCATGTTGCTGCAAATGGCATTACTTCATTCATTTTTATGGCTGGGCAACTGACTTTTTTTTAAAGAAAAAGTTAAAAATCATCTGTATTCTCAGTACTATGATTCAACCATTCTCTTTTCTCCCTCACCCTCCTCGTGTAATGCTATCTGAGCAGAGAAGTAATGTTGAGATCTGTTCTTACACATAGCATCCTTGCATTATCACACCCATTATCATTTTGCTGTTTCATTTTGAAACCCTGACACATCAATTTAATATCCATAATCCATTAACCATTTCCCTGTTTGGAGACATTTAA
The DNA here is from genome assembly GCA_004024745.2 of Catagonus wagneri. NCBI lineage: Eukaryota > Metazoa > Chordata > Mammalia > Artiodactyla > Tayassuidae > Catagonus > Catagonus wagneri. The sequence continues at coordinate 32,285,227 of PVHT021183543.1, read as the reverse complement.
CTTGTTTCACTTTTAAAAAATATTGTTGATCCTATTAGAAATATTGTTTTTTGGGCATGCACTTTTTCTCCTTATGAATTATTTCCTTTGAATAGATTTCCTCATGGAGTCAAAATATATGCATATTTTTTCCATTTGCACAATAATATTTTCTATAGTAGCAACACTTTACCACCACCATCATTAACATAAGAGTTTTCCTTTAGAGAAAGTTTTTCAAACACCTTAATATAAATCCCAAGGAGACAATGGACACTTACAAGGCCATGACCTTGGGAAGAAAAGAAAAAGAACCCAGGATCTTTTAAAGTTGGTAAGACTTTTTTCAAGTCCTTATTCTACCTAAGGAAGGCCCTGAATATAAAATTTTGTAAATGGAAAGATTAATTTGAAAAATGATATATTTTTGGACCTAAGGAATATGATATTTCCTGATATCTGTTTCTTGCTTTGCCTTAATTCCTATGCATTAAAATCCTAAACTGTGTATATCCGAAATAACTTTAGTATTATCATGTGTTGTAAATTGCGATAAGATAAATATCTTCATGAACTGTATTCTGTATTTTTTTTCCATCTTCAGAGGTCAGTTTTTTTTTTTTCCTAAAATATCATATTGAAGGTGAAGAGATTCACGTTTGCCCTTATGTGTGTGCAGAATATTTCCCCACCCTAAAGTTTTCTTCTGGCCAGAAGATTAAAAAAAATTGTATTTCTCAAAATATGCTGCAGGCAACACAAACATATTTAAAAGGAAATTTCCATAAAGGAAAGGAAAAAAATCCAGTAAAACTGTAAGATGTATTCTATTTTTTTTTAATTTTTTTTTTAGGGTACAGTTGATTTACACTGGTGAGTCAGTTTCTGCTGTACAGCATAGTGACCAAGTCATATATATGTACTCATTCTTTTTCTCATATTATCTTCCATTATGGTCTATCCCAAAACAGTGTGTACCGTTCCCTGTACTGTACAGTAGTAACTCAAGACTTACCTATTCTACTTTGCTGTGATGAAATGGGTTCCTAATATCAAAGCTTCTCAATGTGACCATTGGACTACCAACATCCACATCATTTGGAAACTTGTTAGAAATGCGAAATCTCAGGTCTTACCCAGACAGACTGAATCAGGAAACTCCAGAGGCAGAAGAACCAGCAGTCCTTATTTTAAGAAGCCCTGTGGGTGCTTATACTCATCACTGAAGTTTGAGAACCCCTGCTTTAACTTCTTCTTGACAACTTAAAATGTTACTACCTTGTTAAAGATTCTGAGAAGGTCTGCAGAGGAAAGAAAAAACACACATCACAACACATCAAAAATCTCTCAGCCTTGTTTGCCCAAACTGTTGACCATAGAAGATGTATGTTATGTGTCATCAAATACCACCCTCCCATAGAAACACAGTGTTTGAGTCTCGGTTCAAATTGCAGTCACTAGCTTCAGCCTGAGTGGTCAATATATTTACACTTATTCATTTGTGTTTGCTTATCTTATGGCTCAGACCATGAGGAAAACCACAGTGGTTTCTTAGGAGCATAGCACTTCATTGCCTGTTGAGCTGACTCATCTCTGTCAAGTTGATTCATCCCTAGCACTTGTCTGTAGTATTTATCTTAATATATATGGGTATGTTTGTCTTGTATGAAATGTATCATTAAAATGGCTCCTGTGTAACCAAAACTGATAGGAGAGATTCTATTTGCATTTTCTTATTGCTAGAAATGATGACATATCTGAGTAAAAAGGGCTAATATTGCAACAAGTGAACAGTTCCTAAGTGAAATAAATTCAGCCTTTGGGACAAATATTTATTACCTGATAAGGAGAGGGGAGGGGAAGACATGTTACGAAAGGAATAAAATTAAAACTTTTTTTTTTTTTGTCTTTTTAGGGCCTCACCTGCAGCTTACGGAGGTTCCCAGGCTAGGGGTCAAATCAGAGCTTCAGCTGCTTGTCCATGCCACAGCCACAGCAACGTGGGATCTGAGTTGTTTGCGACCTACACTACAGCTCACTGCAATGCTAAATCCTTAACCCTCTGAGCAAGGCCAGGGATGAAACCTATACTCTCCTGGATGCTAGTCAGATTTGTTTCTGCTGAACCACAGCGGGAGCTCCTAAAACTTTATTTTAATTAAATTTTTAAAATAAAATTTAAAAAATGTGAAGTTGTAAATAATTATCTTCTCATGTGCTGGAAGGTTATAAGATCAGTGTCTTGCCTATAGTCAGTTCAAATTTAGTGGGAAAATACTGTTTTGGTGGCAGCCTTCTGATGACTTAATAATAGTGATCAAGCCTTATGTATTTAAGCATCTATAGGCAACATCTTCTATTAGTAGCTCTCTTTATTCCTTTTGCAAAAAAGGGAGAATGTTATGTTTTATCTCTACAAGAAAGTCTTGATTTGTATATGTTTTATCTTTGCATGTCTCTTATCCTGTGTGTTTAAATTACAAAGACATTCCATAGTTCAAATGAGCATGAAGTTTTTGCAAAATGAGATTACATAGCTACAAAAACCCTTGGTAGATGGTGTATATAAATAGAGGTATCTGATACAGAAAGTCTTCTGAACAGTATAAATCGTCTTTTTTCAAAAAGAAGTGGAGAGGAGGAAAGCCTACAGCGTTGATTTAAAAGACTGTAATTAGAATTAGGTTCCGATAATTAGATCCCAGTAGACTGAGTTCAGACTTTCTTTTTCCTCAAACAAACAAAACATAAATGAGTGTGGGATGTCATTTCTGCAGGAATGAAAATAGAAATGGAATTTTAAATCAAGATTGTGAAGCAAAATGAGGCCTTTTAATTTTTGCACCTGGAGTCATTTCATAATGAAATGCAAATTAATTCTAAAGATCTCTGACCTCTGTTTTGCTGATTACAGCCTAAAATCATTCGTTTAGTTTTTAGAAAAAGAGAAAGTGCATGTCAAGATGAAACTATTTAGTATATCTACCTTGAATTTCATAGTAAAGTTATATGATTGACTCTGGGTGAATGATTTCACATTTCAATTATGAACAAAGATCAAAGACTAAGGTTGGAATATATTTGATATAAATTGAGAGTGAATCCATCATGATTATTTGAAGTTGCTCATTGGCTTCAAATTTTATTCCTCCTTCACCAGTGAACTCCATGGAATGTTTACTTATTGTAGATTATTTCTAAATTTTCAGAAGGAGTAAAGCTTGAACTTCTTTTTTAGCTTTGAAAGATATAAATCTGAGTTTCTTCAGGTAGCATCTATGAAGAAGAACACAGACTCTGACAGTCTCTCATAGACGTTTAAGTAGGAGTTTACATTTCTGTGATGTAGAATGTATGAGTGGCTGAAGAGGTGAAGGACTTTTAAATCTCCTGGAGTCCAGCCCAGTTACATCTTACTTTATCATTTTGATGACCGACATTGTCATCAGTTTAACCAGCAAGGAAACAAAAACTGGAATGCCATTAAAAATGTGTACCACCAAAAATTGCTGTATATTTAGATGAATGGATAAATAGAATATTCACAGATATCCATAAAACAGATGTATAATATTGGGATCCTAATGAAAATAACTCAATTATTTATACCAACACTTTCTTTGAAAAGTAATTTAAAACTATTTACAATAAGAAAATAATGACTATTTTTTAAACTTGAATGGAAATGGAAAAGCAGAACATATAGCAAAGAGAAAAAAAACAAAACAAAACAAGGTGGTAACCCTGAGACTTAATATAATTTATTATACCGTATGTAAAGTTAGGCTCTGAACTCTTGTTTTTTTGGCTGTTGTCCTTTTTAGGGCCACACCCGCGGCATATGGAAGTTCCCAGGCTAGGGATCTAATCAGAACTATAGCTGCCAGCCTGCACGAGGGCCATAGCAATGCCAGATCCAGCTGCATCTGCAATCCACACCACAGCTCATGGCAATGCCGGATCCTGAACCCCCTGAGAAAGGCCAGTGATTGAACCCGCAACCTCATGGTTCCTAGTCGGATACGTTTCCGCTGCACCGTGACAGGAACCCCTGAACTCTCCTTTTGAACAAAAGCAAATCAAACCTCTACGTTTATATCATCTTAAGTTCTGGGAGTTTTTTTGTTTTGTTTTTGTTTTGTTTTGCTTTGTAAGGCCACACCTGCAGCATATGGAAGTTCCTAGGCTAGGAGTCAAATTGGAGTTGAAGCTGCTGGCCAACACCACAGCCACAGCAATGCAGGATCCAAGCCAAGTCTGCGAACTACACCACAGCTCATGGCAATGCATGATCCTTAACACACTGAGCGAGGCCAGGCGTCAAACCCGCATCCTCATGGATACTAGTTGGAATCTTAACTGCTGAGCCCATATCATCTTAAGTTTTGACTGCAAATATAGTGGAAGTTTTTGTTAAGTCTAAGAGTACACAGAATGAACACATTCAATAAGTGTTTGCTGATGATTTTCATCCACAGGTCACATGGTTCAATCATCAATGTCCAAGCCATCTTTTAAGTTTTCTCGGTGTTTTCATTTGATTCTTAAATCACTCAAAATCAACCAATTAACCAACCAACCAATACCAACTCGTACTTTATTTTCGTGGCTTTATTTCACTGCTCAGCTTGTCCTGTTGGAAACATGAGTAGAAGGATAGTTTGGTGATTGACTGGGCTCCTCATCATGGTTGCTTTTCAATGTAAGAAATTAGAATAGTGGTTTTCAAATCTTGTCGCCTAGCATCCTCCAGAGGTTTCAGAAGCCACTTCTTAGGTAAGAGGGAGGATTGTTTTTGTTTTGCTTTTTAGGGCCACACCTGTGGCATATGGAGGTTCCCACGCTAGGAGTCTAATCGGAGCTACAGCTGCCAGCCTATAGCACAGCCACAGCAATGCCAGATCCGAACCCACAGCCACAGGAATACCAGATCTGAGCCACGTCTACAACCTACACCATAGTAATGCTGGATCCTTAACTCACTGAGTGAGGCCAGGGATCGAACCCACAACCGCATGGTTCCCAGTAGGATTCCCTTCCCTTGTGCCATGATGGGAACACCCAAAGGAAGGCATTTTACCTAAAGTGCTTTACCCAGGACAACTTAGCTTCTCTCTGTTTTGCCACGTTGGGTTCTATTCATCTTTGCTTTGAAACAAAATTCTGCTGAAACAATTTGATAACCTTTATGTTAAGACCACCACCTGTGCTACTGGAGAAGGGGTTTATAGCTGACCCTGAGTGGTAGGTTTGTACAACCTCTAGCCAGGGGATCCTAACTCAGATTGATGCTTTTCAGAGTGCTGTCGGTGTTTAGGATGGTTAGGGAATGTTAGCAATTACCTGAAATTAAAGGAAAATTCTGTATGTTTTACTTTTAATATATCTAGAAAGATGACCAATAGTTTTCCTTTGTTCTTTTGTATTATTGTTACATTGCAGAAATGCACAAGAAATAGAAAAGAAGCACCTAGAATTAATATTAATTAATTAGTATTAATAAAAGTAATAAAACATAACAGAAAAAGTTGAAATCACTCTTTTAAATATTCCTAAACATATTCCTTTTGTTTTCTCCCCAAACAGAAGTATTTTCTTTAATTTGATGTGCTTGGTTCCTATCTGTGTTCTTATACTTTTTCTACATATACAAAATATTAATTAATGTATATATTGTATTGTGTGTTTTTGAAAATTTTAATATTATATTATAAATATCAGTGACCATCTCATATGACATTTTATTTTTGATTTCCATGTTGATAAATATATATTCTGATTCATTCATTTTAATTGCCTGCTGCAATTTCATGCTGTGAATATGTTGTACTTAATCAATTAATTTAATCTCTATGGAAAACTATGAAAGTGCCTTCTATTCCCTCACTTTAACAGACAACATAGCAGTTAATACCCTTGCACATATGTTCAAGGTTTAAACTAGGCTGGGGATATATATATATATATATATATATATATATATATATATATATATTTGAGACTCATAGAGTATGCATTACTTTAACTGTGTTTGTGAAAGCCAAAGTAATATCGACAGTGACTATCCTTGTTTATGTGTTCCCTAGCGTTGCATTAGGGCTCATATTTTCCTGTATTCAACAGTGGTATTTTCAGAATGTTATTTCCAGTTAGATGAGTATGAAATAACATTCTCATTGCTGCTTTAATATGCAGTTCTCTGATTACTAACAAGATTAGGTATCTTATCAATCCATTAACAATTGGGTTTCTATTCTGTGAATTACCCTTAATAAGCCTTGCTCATTTTTCTTACCAGGTTAATGTCTTTTTCTTGTATATGCAAATTCTTTACATATTTGTTATTACATATTTTTGCCAACTGTGTGTGCTGCTATTTTTTTTTTCTCAGACTGGAACTGTTCTTTTAAGTTTTTTCCATGGAGACTTTTATTATGCTTTAAATTTTATTGTCAAAAAATGTACTGATCTTTTTCTTTATAGTTTCTGACATTCAACCTTATTTTAAAAATCCTTCCTATTACAATTTTATAAAATTATCTTATCAATTTTATAAATTATTGTAAAAAGTTTAAAATTTTAGCACTTATGTTTAGATCGTTAATCCATCTGACCTTCTTTGATAGGCCATATTTACACAAATGTGTGACTTTATTTCTATGACCTCTTTTTTGATACATTCATTTTCCTTTGCATGAGATTTAAACTATCTCAATGACTTTTGCTTTATAATCTTGATAAATGGAAGAGCAAAGCCCCATATTTCTTATTTATCATCTTCCAAACTGATTCAACTATTCTTGACCTTTCCTTTTCCAGTTAAATTATAGGATTATTTGTCATTTTAAATGTTTTTTCCTTTGGAGATTTTTATTGAAATACCATTTAATTTATAGATTAATTTGGTGAGAACTGAAGCTTCTTGAATCCTCCAGTCCATGAACGTTGTATATTTATGCACATTTTTACATTTTGCATTGTTTTTTCTGATAGCTTTAATATCTCTATCTTTTATATGTATATATTATAATGTATATGTATTTTGACATTTTTGAACTTGCTTTTATTTATCTTATTCTGGTGTATATGTTTTATTTTTCTCCAAGATGCATACTTATATCTTTCTTCAATTCCAGCAAATGCACAGTCATTATTGCCTTTCTTCCATTTTCTCTATTCTTTTATTCCTTCTGAGAATCTTGCAAGAATATATTTATATCTATATCTATGTTTGACTATATAGTCAAATATGCAAAAAATTTTGTAAGAGTTACAGAAAGAACATATATTCATACACACAGAACACAAACATATATATGTGTGTGTGTGTATATATATATGTATATATGTGTATATATGCATATATATGTATATTTTTATAAATATAAATATATATATATTTGTATCTATATCTATGTTTGACTATATAGTCAAATATGCAAAAAAATTTTGCATATTTGAGTTATAGAAAGAACATGTATTCATACACACAGAACACAAGCATATGTGTGTGTGTGTATATATGTATATATATATACATATGTATATATATATATATATATATATATATATATATATACTTTCATAGTCCCCAAAGCATTTTGATTTGTCCCATCTGCACCAAACGCATTTTCAACCAACATATGCTTGTTATATCTTTGTGTATTTGTCTTCCCCTTAAGATTCATTTGAAAAAAGGATCACAGTTGTACTTGGGCCCAAATTTCTGTGATCCTATACATTTTTCGTTTATACAGTTATGTTTCAAGATTATAGATATTTGATATAATTTATATTTGGAAATTCTACTACCAAAGAAATAAAATGCCACTATTCCTGAGCAAGAAATTCTTTCAGTTTCATCCTGAATCTATCCACTCTCCCACTGTGCGTATACATGTGGATACCATATTGCTTTATAATCATCTCCGATCCAAGTGATAGAATTGGCCAGGATGTCTATTGACTTTTGCTGCTAATGGTACAGAGCAATTTTTTAAGGCATACAGTTTGCGTTGAGGGCATGTAAGTTACCATGTAAAACATATGGCTTTGCCCCATACCATTGCACAACTACAACAAAAGACCAAATAATTACACATAGATGAGGATGGATTACTTTGGCCAAATTCTTCACGACTTGAAAGAAGGGATTTGTTGTTGTTGTTGTTCAGGAAATGGGCTGACATTGGATCAAATTTCCTTAGTTCTTGTTTCTGCTTGTGAACTCTGACATGTCAGTGAAATGCTTCTACTGTCCATATAAATCATTCATCTTGGTATCACTAAATGATCTAATTCAGAAGGTTCATCTATCAAGGGTTTCTCATTTTATTTTTAATTTAAATCTGTTGGTCTACCCAACAACAGAACCCATTTACTGATGTAATAGAGTCATGTGGATTATAGATGAACTCATAAGATACCTGAGACTTGAAACTATCATCCCTATATTGTGCCAAATAATACACTGTTGATTTGGATCATCAAGGTAGAGAAGAGCTTCACAATTCCCAGCTAGTGTTTTAATTGAAAGCACTCCAAGAAAGACTCAGGTGCTGTAATTCTGTGGCAATTTCATAAGTCATCTGCTAATTATGAATTGAGAATGATAACAACCTTGGGAAAAAAATCTCAGGATGCCAAGATTCATCCATTGCAAAACTAGAGTGAGCCAAATAGTAATCGGGAGTTTATTAAAAAGACTTGACTACTCAAGTAGAAGTACTTAGACTAGATGACTCTCAACTTCTGAACTTAGAGTTAACCAGAAATTGTTTAGAGTCACCTTTCTGTTGATTTTGCATTTACCTTTTCATTCCCTTAAAAGAAAAATAAAATGAAAATTTAGAGAGAAGCTGACAAAACAAGGAAGAATTGAAGCTAATAGTCAATGCTTATTGCATATTGAATACTGTGCTACTCATTTTCATATTTTAACTCATTTACTTTAATTCTCACAACGCTGTAAGACTAATATTATCCCTACTTTAGAGACACTAAAGTTGTGTTTCAGAGGGGCAAACACATTTCTCAAGGTCACATAGCTAATACAGATGGTACCCAGCTTGTGATGGATCCACTTAAAGATCCTGCAATTTTATGAGGAGGAAACAATATGTAACTAGTAGAAATCATACTTCAAATTTTTATCTATTCCTTGGCTATCAGTGTGTGGTACTCTGCTCTCGCATGATGCGAAGCAGTGGCAGCAAGTCACAGCTCCAGGTCAGCTATGCTATCACAAGGGCACAAAACTGATACATTTACAACCATTCAGCACCCTGACAAACATTTATTTTTCAATGTACTATTCAGTAAATTACATGAAATATGCAAGGCATTTTTATAAACCCAGTTAAATGATTTTGCCCAACTGTGGGCTAATGTAAGTGCTTTGAGCACATTTAACTTAGGCAAGACTAAGCTGTAATGTTCACTGGGTTAGGTGTATTGGAGGCATTTTCAGTTTATGATATTTTCAACTTGCAATGGATTGATCAGAATTTAACCTCATCATAAGTCAAGGAAGATCTGTAATCATTCAAATCCAGTCCTTTTCCAAAGTCTGCTTACTTTCTTTTATACTGACAGTAATAATGACTATATGTATCAACATGTTTTCATCTTAATGCTATCTCAATGCTCCTTTATTTTTAAATATTATCTAGTTTATCTAGGAACTTTTTTGAGACCACAGATTTTATGTTTTCAAGGTGATTCTGGCTTGTCTGCCCATCCTCAAGAACCTGTGGATAGGTGTAAAAGATGGGAAATGTTAGTAATTGTTCTTAACTTGTTTCAGGATTTCCCACTTTGGCTACACTGAAGGGGATGAGATTATACAAGGACAGGAATACCAGGAAGTGGGGAATCATGGGGTCCATCTAAGAGTTTGTTGAACTCTCCAGATGGGAAAATCTGTGCTCAGAACAATGACCACAGCACCTGTGTGCATCACATCCAGATGACATAGTATAATTCCATGAAGCCTACAGATTATGAAAGGGAAAGCTGGGACAGATTTTAGGGCAAACAGAACTGTAAGTCATCACTCTGTTTAATAGATAAGGAATTGCAGAATCAGAGTGGCCTATCTCTGTACTTACATATTTCTCTTTATTCTGTTGTTTAATATAAAAAATTAAAGAATGATATCCTTGTATTTAAATCATAGTGTCCATCCCAGATCATATTACTCTGCCACCAGGATTTTGAGAAAAAACTTGCTAAATTGCTAGTTGTCTGACACGCTACTACAGGATTACTTTTAGCCAGGAAATGAGAGATTAGAGAATTATAAAATTGGAAAGCTAGATAAGACCTTTGAGATCACTTCTGTTTTATAGATGAAGAAACTATGAAGTAAAAAAAGAAATTAAACTATTTCAAGGCCAGGTAATTAGTTACCAATAAGCCTAAGACTAAAACACAAATTACCTGACTTCTAGCTCAGTGATGTACCCATTGTGTCATGTCAAGTCCTATTTTCCATAGTTTGTAGTTTATTTTTCATGTCAATTTGCTTATGTGTTTGAACAATGTAAAAATCATCTTTATTAGAAAACAGTTATTGCTTTAGAGCATTTTACTGCTCTTTTGTCTCCACAGAGACAATGAAAGCCAGAGGCCAAAGCAAAACAAAACCTTAACAAGACAAAACAATTTTGTTTTACTCTTGGCTGCTTACCTCCAGATAAGATAGAAAAGTGAGGTCTGAAAAGCTTTAAACCCATAACTTATTTTCATTATGAAGGAACCAGGACTTCTCATAATCTTCCAGCACCAAGCACTCCCTTTGTGAATTTCAACATTTAATCCATATAAAAAGCACCACAAGAAGTTCCCATCATGGCTCAGTGGTAACAAACCCAACTAGTATCCACGAGGATGTGGGTGCAATCCCTGGCCTTGCTCAGTGGATCAAGCAATCCAGCATCATGGTAAACTGTGGTATAAGTCACAGAAGTCACAGATACAGCTCAGATCTGGCATTGCTGTGAGCTGTTGTGTAGGTTGCACCTGCAGCTTTGATTCGACCTCTAACCTGGGAACTTCCATATGCTGCAGGTGAAGCCCTAAAAGAAAAAAAGAAAGAAGCACCATAAGAAATGCCTCAGTCTAACATGTTTCCAGAATGGGAATATTTTCCTTACTACATTGTTTTGCTGGAAAGAAGAAAGAAACCCTCTTCTTGCTGGTCTGAAACACTGAGAATAAAACAGTGACCTTCCTTTAATTGCTTTACACACATTGGGATAAATACCTTTGCAGAATGGTGATAATTCCATGCCTCGCCTCCTATACGAAGGTCAGTAGTGAGCCATACATGTGGTGGCAGTAGTCACTGATGATGCCAATGAGGACAGGAAGATTAGAGTGGCAGGATTAGAGAGGGGAAGAAAGGCAAGTGGGGAACCATTAGAAGGTAGTTTTGGTAACTCAGGCAAAAGGAAATAATGCCATGCCAGCCTGATGATCAGGGCAGGAAAATGAGGAAACACACACTAGAGATGCTTTCAAGGAAAAATTGAGAGGACTTATGGCTTATTGAATGTATTGGAGCAAAGAGACTGATAATTATAATGGTGTAACTTGCATTTATAGGTTATATTATACATTTATTTGTGTTCCAAGAAAATTGTTAGTGTATCACTTGTTAAATTATTGCATAGCCCTCCTTTACTTTGAGAGGATTAACTTATTTCTTAAAAAAAGAAATAAACTATCACAGGGTAAATCTAAGTAAAAAGTTTATTTACAATAAAAAATAATATATGATCACCTCAACAGTTAACAGAGGATATGAGATAATTTATTTTTGTATATTTAGAAACTTTTATGCAAATAAGATCCAAATAGATGAGTGACAACACAAGTAAATGTAAAAAAAATTGCAAAGAATGGATACGATCATTTCTAGTATAAACTGACCAACGACCAGTATCCTGAGAGAAGATTTCAGCATGACATGTGCCAGTTACCAAACTGCCAAGATTATTGCATTTTGATTCCCATTTCATGGTGCTCAGCTGTCACTGAGGTGTGAGAATTCTAAAGTAGTCCTCATAATGGTGATGAAATTCCTTTAAGCCAAAGTATTTAAAGCCAAAATATTAAAGGAAAACCTTTGTAGATGTTGAATTCTCATAATTGGATTGGTTGTATCAATGGCTGTGACTTTATATGAATGTGTTACAAATCATATCATGATTAACTATACTCACATGGTATTTTACATTTATGAATCACATCCAGCCCAACAGTTACATAGGTTTTATTATGTGGAGAGTATCCTCATATATGTTGTCTTTCTACTAGGCTTCAAATGTATATTAAATGAAACCATATGAAATTTCCTGTATTTAATCATTTTTGGTCTACGAAAGTGACAATTTCACATGGTTTGATCTAATATATGTCACTTTCAACTTGACATTTCCTCTTGGCATTGCCATTATATCAACCAGGCACGTCAAAATAAAGTCTTATTTCCCCACTGAAACCTCCTACAATCAAAGGGATCCACATTTGAAAAAATGATTCATTCAGTTTCTCAAGCTTTAAAAACCTGGTGTCATTCTCCTCTTTTCCCTTTCACTCACACTTCACATTAAATTCATCTGTAATTTCTTTGAACTTTGGCTGGAAAATACATGTCTAATTTGTCCAGTCTTCTCTGTCTTCACTCTTAGTGCCCTAGTTTGTCATTATCTTCTGATTTAATCTATGCAAGAGAATGCCACTAGTCATTCATATTTCCACCCCTGCCTTCTTCTAATTCATTTTCTAAACAAAAATACTTTTAAAATATATTAAAGGACTTCCTGTTGTGGCTCAGTGGATTAAGGACCTGATGTCTCTGTGAGGATGCAGGTTCAACACCTGGCCTTGCTCAGTGTGTTAAAGATTCCCACAAGCTGCAGTGTAGGTCACAGCTTGGATCCTGTGTTACCATGGCTATGGCATAGGCTGCAGTTACATCTCCAATTTGACCTCTAGCCTGGGAACTTCCTTATGCCACAGGTGCAGCCATAAAAAGAAAAATGTAAATAACATCATGTCACTCCCATGCTTAAAATTCTCCCAGGGCTTCCCATGACATAGAGAATAAAATCCAAACTACTTACTGTGGCTGCAAGGCCCTGTATACTCTGCCCTGCTAATATTTCTGATTTCTTTTTCTACTCTACTACTCATCATGCTTGAGATACACTGAGAAGAGATTGAACATTCTCTCTTGGGGCTTCTTCTCTTCCCTCTTTCCTGAAAAATTTCCCTCCATATCTTCACACACTTGCCCCTTTTTGTCAGGTAGGTCTCAGGTAGAATGACCTGTCTTCAGAGAAGTCTTCTCTGACAACATATTCTAAATGACCACCCCCATCTCTCATTCTTTATCATGCCATCTTTTAAAAAGTTCTACAGAGCACCTGTTATTATCTGAGGTTGTTTTATTCCTTTATTTTTTTAAAATGATTTTTATTTTTTCCAGTGTAGCTAGTTTACAGTGTTCTGTCAATTTTCCACTGTACAGCAAGGCGATCCATTCACACATGCATGTATACATTCTTTTTTTCTCACATTATCATGCTCCATCATAAGTGACTAGATATATTTCCCAGTGCTATACAGTAGGATCTCTTGCTTATCCATTCCAAAAGCAGCAGTTTGCATCTATTAACCCCAAATTCTCATCTTTCTGTAGCAGGATAGGAGAATGAATTCTAATTGGGGATCATTCTTTTACAAAGTGAACAAGAAGAAAATACGGCTTCAAAGTAAGACTTGGGAATCAGGCGAATGACTGGAAAAATTCCTCACCCATTAAACAAAAGTGAAAAATCACAAAAATGGAGATGAGATGATATGGACAGAGGTTTTTTTTTTTTTCCCCTCTTAAGATAGTCATTGGAGTGCTATTATTAAAAATAATAGCATCTACTACCCCAAACTCCCCATCCATCCCCCTTACCCCACCTCCCGTCAATCACAAATCTGCTTTCTATGTCCATGATCTGTTTCTGTTTTGTAGATAGGATCATTTGTGCTGTATTTTATATTCTACTTATAAGTGATATCATATAGTATTTGTCTTTGTCTTTCTGACTGACTTCACTCAGTATGAGAAACTCTGGTTGTATTCATGTTGCTGTAAATGGCATTATTTCATTCCTTTTTATGGCTAAGTGGTATTCCACTGTGTATATGTACATCAGTGGACATTTAGGTAGTTTCCATGTCTTGGCTATTGTGAATAGTGCTGCAGTGAACATATGGGTGCGTGTATCTTTTTCAAGAAAAGTTTTGTCTGGATATATGCTGGATCGTATGGTAGTTTTATATTTCATTTTCTGAGGAACTTCCATAGTGTTTTCTGTAGTGGTTTTACCAATTTACATTCCTACCAACGGTGAAGGAGTGTTCCCTTTTATATACATGTTCTTCTGGTGGAAAGAAGGGTCAGAACATTCAATTCTGAATGATGAGAAGGAGAAAAGAAATAGGTGGATCTTGAGAAGGAGCCACTTCATGTTGTAAACCAGTGTCTATGACTTTTGATCAGTGACACAGAGGAATGGTTGATCTGTCCACACAAAAACACACACACACACACACACACACACATGCTCAGTATGTAGTCTGTAGTTATAATAGGAAACTGTATTATGGAAGAGGGGAAGAAAAATTGGCCAAGAGCAGAGATAGTGTCAGGCAATTCAGAAAGTTCTCTGAATCTGAGGGGGAGGAAAGGAGGAACATAAATTCAGAGGTAAGCAGGGGCAGAGAAGCCCCTAGATAAGGTAAAGCTTTACAAATGACCTCTGAATTTTTATTATGCACTACCCTCCCCGCTCCAATTAATAACAACCACAACAAAAAAAGACAAAGCTAAAGGTACATGAATTCTTTAGTCTAAAGTGAAGAATTAGAAAGATTCAGAAAGTAGGGACTTAGTTTCAGTGGGATAGAAAAAAAAAGTTTTTTAAATAATTGAAATTTGAACACATGTTGTGTGAACAGGATTAGAATTTGACTCTACATGTTTAGAAATATTCCCAAATATTTTCTGAGAAATTCCCAAGCATGATTAAAGATAGAATTGGTAAGAAATTTGTAGTTCCTGTCAGAGTGAGCCAATATTGGCTAACATTATGTGCAGTAAACCAAATGCTGTGTTTTGAATCTGACCAGCATCTCTGAGAAGAAGATGCTGCCTTTCCAATTAAAGGACTCAGAGAGGTTAAAGCTTGCCCAAGTTCCCTGCATAAAGTAGAATTTCAAACACAGGTTGAACTAACCTAGAGCCCGGGTTCTTTTCACAACAGAATATTTTTTCCTAGTAAGGGTTTCAAGTTTATTTTAACATGATGTTCCCTTTGGAGTTAATGTTATTAAAGGGCAAAATGGATGAGGCTGAGCATATTTTGCAAGCATTCATGAGCACCAAACAATTGTATTTCCTTGTCCTAATTATTTTTCATCCTCTGTGCAGACTCACAGCCCTGATCTAGAGGAAAGCTTGAGTTTTTGTTGTCATGGTGCACTTCCGAGAAGTGAAATATGATGTGTGTTCTCTTTTGAAAACAACTGATAAGTTTCACGTTGAGCAGAAACGTTTTACTTTCTAAGTCACTTTCCTATTCATCATAAAAGGAGTTATGATAGCATGTTGGTTTCAGTAATCCAGGTGCATTCCCTTTAGTGGATTTTCTTTTATTAATACTTCTCTATTCAAATTCTGATCTCAAGAAGTGGCCATTTAATTAGCTCTGGGAGCAACTCAGTCATTTTTTTTTTTATTATTATGGGAAATAGGAAGTCTGATAAATGCTTTGTACTTCTGCTTTGTCAAAAATGTTTATTTTTCAAAACTGCATGGGAACATTTAATGGTGCTCCATAAATTTCATGCATTCAGTCACACTGGAATGGCCTTTGGGGACTGCATGCCTTTCTTAATGACATGTTGGCTTTGCCTCTGCTCATAGATTCAACTTAGTTCTTAAAAGACATTAATCCATAGTGTATAGCCTTCAAGTAGCACAACTGGTTAGTTACATCCTCTTTTTTTCTGGAAAGGCCCAAGATGGATCCAAGATTATCTCCCTTCATTTGAGAACATTAAATATGGGTTCCAGTTTAAAATATTTCCAGTCAACTCTATGAAACCTCTTAACGTGGAGATTGAAGGATGCTTCTTGTAAACCTTTACATACTCTAAGGCAGGAGTTCTTTAGTTCGTTAATTCATTCATCCAATAAAGATTTATTGGGCCAGCAATGTGTCAAATGCTGAGACAGGGCCTGTACACATGAAAATTTCATAGTTATATAATATCTATTATATCTTCCAAATTATTACTTATCAGCACATTTTTACAATTAAAATATGAAATAAGATTATCCAGACCCACAGGCACGTCTCCTTTGAAGAGGTTATGCTAGCAGCAAAATAGACAAGGCACCCATTCACCTCATACTCAGTCTCACTTGCATCTTGGCAAAGGGAAGTTTCTTAAACTGGGCTGGTGCCCTCTTTAGTCTTAATTAAGAAAAGTAAGACTTCTCTCCCTTGACTGGCCCTCTTACTTGACAAGTCCCTGTGAATTTGTGATGTTTCATAAGAGATAAACTGCTAAAGCAGAGTACAGGGGAAACAAAGAAAATGTTGGTGCAGCAGCAGAGACTTTTCTAAAGTTTCTGTAATCAATAGGGCCTTGAGCTCCACATTCAAGGTGAATCATTTCCAAATGCATTCATGGGGTGGGGCTGGGGAGAGAAGGGGAGGTTTGGAGGCAAAATGGAAGACAGGGTAGATAGTGTCTATACATGACAGGTCCAAGTTCATGCAAACACCCTGAAGACAGACAGAAAGTCTGTCTTGAATAATTTTTGATTTAACAAGGTAGTACTCTGACCTCATAAAGATGGAGGTCAGTGAGTTTTAGAAAAAGATGCCTTCTCTTCGGACTTAGACTATGGAAAGCATTTTCCTGCAGAATATAATGTGTCCACTTGTCTTTAGCAGGAAATAGATGAAATCATTTCAAAATTGTATACCAGAGAAGGCCTGGGGCAGTCATATTTTAAGTGTATGGATACCGAGTGACAAGATTGAATAATTCAGTGTGGTCTGGATTATCTGAGCAAACCACAAGGACATACTTGTCTGTCTATTTTCCTACGTGTTCTTGACATTAGTGTCTAAGGACTACACAGAGATCTGTCTTAACATCCTCTTGAGAACGTGTACATGGACTGTCATAAATTATTAACTTCTCCCTGGACAGGTCCATTAATATTCTGTGAATTATTATGGCTTTATTTGTTTCCCATCAGTTATTCTTGGTCTCTTTCCATTAAAGAGGAATCTACTCCTACTTAAATTTATGACTTACAGTGAAGGTGAGTTTAGCCAACTGATCTCTGAATCTATTTAATCCTAAAATTATGTCTTTAGGTAAACTTTAATGTGTCCTCAGGAGTCTCTTTTCCTGAACAAGCAAAAAAAGGAACTACTCTTAATTGGGCATAAAATAGCAGGTTTCAACTTGAGTTGTTACATAAGTGACAGTCTGTTCTCTAATGTTACTAGGTCGAAGGAGTCTAAATCTTTGCTCTTTTTTACAAGCTGATACTTGAGTGTCTGAAAGACTGCTTTGTTTCAGTCCCACACTGACAAATATTAAGATGCTGAGATTCCAGAAGTGACTACCTAAGGCCAAGAGATGACAGCTGTTGGAATATGATTGGGAGGTATCCATAAAGTGATAAATCATGTAGGTTTTTTCTCTGCTTTCCCAATAGAGGTGTTCTTAAGCAAAACAGATTACATGTAGTTAATGGCAAAAGGAGTAAGCTTCCTCTTCTCCATCCTTTTCTCCCTCCCTTCTTCCTTCTCCCTGCATCCCTCTCCTGTCTTCTGTCTCTTTCTTGCTTCCTACATTTCTCCCTCCCTCTCTTTCTCCATTCTACTGTCCACCTTTGCCCTGAGCTATATTATATATCTGTAAGACATTAAGCAAGAGTTTCATGCACACCAGTAATATATTGGTCCATCTTATCCTGTATTCTCTTGTTCTACTTCATGTAGTTTTCAGAATTTTATTCATTTATTTTTTTTATTAAAAGTATAGGTGATTTACAATACTCTGTCATTTTTTTTGCTGGGAATTTTAAAGTTGGGAAGGATCTTAAAAATAAATTTGTGCAAATCCCTCACTTTAAAGATGAAGAAAGTAAGACAGAGAGTCCATTTGGGAAATGCTGTTGTGATTTCAATGGATGTCACTAAAACCCCACTGTCAGGAATTGATCCTGAACTGCCAGGTCCAGGGCTGATGAAAATTCCCATGAAGCTGTAATAACTTGCCCAGTGATTATAATTTCAAACCCCTGAAATGCATTGCTGTCATTGGCTGAAATGGTGAGAAGATGAGTAATTCATTAAGTTCCTCCCAGAGATGGGCCTAATGCCGTATTAGTTTTTCCCCCTTAGACAGTAAAAGTGGTGCTTCAAGCCATTTTGACCAAATCATTGAAATATCAATTGTTACTGAATTAGAGCTGAACAAAAAAATTTTGAAAGGCATTTAATGTATTCTTAATAATATCTATTCTTTCAATGGTCTTGTAATCTGTGGTCACTGTCTGACCTGTCTGTGATTCCTGACAGAAAACTTCATTCTCAAATCCTTTTTTCTCCTTTTTCCCTCCCATACTTCAAAATGAGCAAATCATTTAAAAAGGAAAAAACAAACAAATGAAAACATTCACCACAGTGAGACGGGAACAATTCAGCCAACCTATTATTACAGTAATGCCGTTTCCTTTTCTAATCAAAATTCAAAGTCAGTGTGAGGAAAAACAAAGTCACACTGGCAGAAATAATACAGTGAGACTTAGGAGAGACTTATAATGCACTCATAGCTCATAAAAAGATTATTCAGAAAGAAATCTGATGGCAGTGCCCTTAGAAGTTAATGCATATGCGGGCTGAGAATAGAAGCTTAGGTTACCAGGTGCTTCTCTGTTTCTGAGGAGGTCGCCTAGAGTCATGGTCCCATTTCCTCCCCTTTCTCTCATTTCTCTGTCCTCCAGCCTCTGCCCTTCCCATGATCCCTTCCCCTCCTTCTCTTTAGGTTCCACCCCTTTTTCATCCTTCCTCTCCTCCTCGTCTCCATCCCTCCCTCTCCCTCTGTCCTTCCCTTCTTCCTTCTCCTTGCATCCCACTCCTATCCTGTCTCTCTCTTGATTCCTCCACTTCTCCCTACCTTTCCCTCTCCATTCTACTGTCCTCCGTTCCCTCACTCCATCCAATGCCCCCTTCTCTCTTAACACCATCTTTCCTCTCCCCTCCTCTCTTACAAAGTTGTGTTAATTTCAGGTGTACAGCAAAGTAAATCAGTTCTACATATGCATATATCCATTCCTCTTCAGACTCCTTTCCCATATAGGTTAGTGCACAGTACTGAGTAGACTACCCTGCGCTATACTGTAGGTCCTTGTTACCTATCTATTTTATATATAGTAGTGTGCATATGTCAATCCCAAACCCCTAATTTAACCCTTCCCCCCATGTTACCCCACTGGTAGATGTAAAAAGTCTTTGAGTCTGTATCTGTTTTGTAAGTTCTTTTGTACCATTTTTGTTAAATTCCACATACTAGTGATCTCCTATGATATTTGTCTTTCTCTGTATGACTTACTTCACTTAGTAGGATAATCTCTAGTTCTATCCATGTTGCTACAAGTGACGTTATTTTCTTCTTTTGAATGACTAAGTAATGGTGATGAGCATTTTT
The DNA here is from genome assembly GCA_004024745.2 of Catagonus wagneri. NCBI lineage: Eukaryota > Metazoa > Chordata > Mammalia > Artiodactyla > Tayassuidae > Catagonus > Catagonus wagneri. Next base: position 32,265,442 of record PVHT021183543.1, on the reverse strand, counting down.
AAAGATCCATTCTCTTAGCAACTTTCAAACATGCAACAGAGTATTATTTACTCTTGTCACCATGCTATCCATCACTCCCCATGACTCAGAAAATGGTTGTCTCTTGGTTAAGCCCTTAAGTCTTCCCCCTGTTAAAAACATTTGATATTTAAGGTGCTTAACAACACGTATGCCTCAGGTACTGACCCATCAGAGTGGCCATAGGCTTGAAGTGCTGAAACAGGTCCTGGTCATAGAAGCCCCATGACTTGCTTGATTAAAAGTGGTCATGAGCATCCTAGGGAAAGGTCTAGGATTGGCCAGGACTATCTGTTGGAAATTTAGGGAACTCGTGGAAGCAGCCCCTTAAGAACAACCACCACAGGAGTCTTTTAATATTTTAACTGCAAGTTCTTACACAAGCAGCCAAAGGGCAGTCCAGTCTGCCCCTGGCATACAAGTGGATGTTTTAGCCCCATCCTATGGTCTCTGGGGGCCTCTGCAGGGGCTTTAGCCAGATACATAAATCCTCCTCCCTCCTGGGAAGAGTAGGGTAGAGAAGCTAACCAGATCTCTCCTCATTCACCCTAGCAAGAGTGACTGTTCCTACAGAGCCCCTTCCTCCTGTCCTCATTTGTGATTTACAGTGGAATCAATCAGGAGGAGCCTCCACAGTCAGATTACATGCTGGTCCATGGTGGCACCACTCAGCCCCCAGGGTGGAGGGAGGAGAGAGAGGAGATGGCTTGCAGAATATATCTCCAGGGTCCAAAGCAAACCATGCAATTTATAGCCCTCCTTCCCTTCGCCCCTGTGCCCTGCCTATTCTAACTGGCCTCTAACCCTGCCACACTCTACCCCATTCCAAGCTTCAAGAGGACAGATCTGCTGGTATTTATTACTTCTGATTCCCATTCATTGGTTCAACAGTTCTTTTGAGCACTGAGTGAATTGATCAGTAAGTGAACTTTCCTTTTCTTCTAGCAGTGGTAACAGTGGAAGCAAAAAGAAGCCATGTTGATCAGAAAAATATATGGTCCTGAAAATCCAGGAGAAAACTCTGAAATCATTTCCTTCTGGCCATCATAGCTGAGTCCTGAAGAACAGTCATAGAGATGATTTAAAGTGTTTGTGGAGACTCTGGGACTAGTAAGCACTGTGCAGTTAAAGCAAAATCCAACTGCCTTACTATGGCTGGTCTCCACCATCTGGCCATCATCTAACTCTCTAAACTCATCTCCTCCCACCCTCAAACTTCTTTGTTATTCTAGTCACATTGCCGCCCTCTCTCTTTCTCTCTCAGTAAATTTTTACCGTAGAGGAGCAAAATTTGCTACCCCAATATGTGTCTCTTTGGCATGAGGATTAATTTAGTCTGATTATTTTTAAGAAGACTCAGGAAGTCTGTTTTTTTTTTTTTTTAACCTCTTCCTTAGCTGCCTATGGAATTTACAGAAAGGACCTATTCCTGGAATAAAGCTATCACCAGAAATACCTGCAAAGAATATGGGCTGGTGTGGTGGGAGAAACTTGGCAGGGCCTAGAGATCACAGTCTCCTCTGTGTTCCGTTGTCTCTTCAGGGCCAGCAAACATTTGTTCGCCAAACATTTGCTTTTCCATCTCCATGTAAATTGCCTTCCTCGCCTTTGAAGTCCCAAACCAATCCCCCTTCCCCTCTTCCTCCTCCCCCATCCTCTTTTATCTTTAGCTGAGATGGCCCTCATCATGAAAATGTAGGCCATTTTCAGGTGTTACTCACGTTTCCTGTGTGTCTCCCATGTATACACATCATTAAACTCTTGGATTTTCTCCTGTTTATTTGTCTGATGTCAATTTAATTCTTAGTCCATTCAAGAAGAACCAAGAAGGGGAGAGGAAATTGTCTTCCTCCCCAACAGTGAGAATATGTACCCATCCTTCCCACCACTGGGCTATCCTTGCTATCAGTGATTTTTCTGCTCTTCTCTGGGACTGTCTCCTGCCTGGATCCTTTTATCATTCAGGTCCCAACTCAAATGTAGCTTCTCCATGGGATCTTCCTTGACTGCCCCATCAAATACAGCCCCAATCTCCCTACCTGCCCAACTTCACCTGTTGCATTCATTTTTTTTTTTCTTAGCACTTATTACTATCTAAGGTAATGTTGCTGATTTATTGTTTCCTTGATCCTCTTGATTTCTTTTACCACTAGGATATATATCCCTTAAGAAATGATGCCTTCTAGGCTGTGTTTGCAACATCTGGAATAGGGCTTGGCACATAATAGGTTCTCAACTACTATTTGTTTAGTGAGTAAATGCATTAGTGCCTGTAGACAACACCCAACTCCCTATGAATTAAATAGGTATCTGTTAAATGGATATCAATTAAATGGCCTGCCCTAGATTCCTCTCTATCATTTACAAATGTATTTCTTTGGGAAAATATGTTCCAAGTTTTACCAAACAGCATTATTAAAAAAAAAAAAAACTTTTGAAATAGAACCCATTTATAAATTACAAAAATTTTACATTTTAAAAAACAGCTAGAAATGAGCCATTTGGATAAGCAAATATTTTCGAAATGTAACTACTCCTAATTGATTGGTTATATCAATTTAACCTTTTGCAAAATAGGTTTATTTAAATCAGACGACCAAAAAAAAATTTATCTCAGTAGCTGGAGCTCTCCTACCACCACACTTCCTAATTGGTGCTATTTTGTTGATGCGTCATTCATTTGGAAGATGGAGAGGGTACCAATGTCTGTGGGTCCAGATGTCCCGGGGCAGAATGGATATCCAATGACACTTCACTTCATCAAGCTGGTATAGATATACAGAGAAGTAATATGAGGATTGGCGGAAGCACCTAAGAAAATAGCTGGAGGTAACTGGATAGATGAACTCTACTGCTGGAAAGTAAAAGTCAGCTAACAGAATACTGCTGGACTAGCTGAAAGACTCCTACATGCTTATGGGGTTTGAACAATAAGTCTCACCTTTTTAAAGTAGATTGAGGAATCCTCCTAGGCAGTTTGGCACTAACACATTCTTATGTTTTTCTGCTTTGACTGTTTGTCTGTTCTTATGTTTGTATTCTTATGTCATATATTTTATACATATATATATATATATTTTCATATTCTTTTCCATTATGTTTTTATAGTATATTGAATATAGTTCCCTATGCTATACAGTAGGAGTTTTGTTTATCACTTCTGTATACAATAGATTGCATCTGCTAATCCAAATTCCTAATCCATTCCTCCCCAGCCCATTCCACCTTAGCAACCACAAGTCTGATCTCTATGTCTGTGGGTCTGTTTCTGTTTTTTACATAAGATCATTTGTGTAATTTTTTTTTTTTTTGTCTTTTCAAGCCCGAACCAGAGGCATATGGAGGTTCCCAGGCTAGGGATTCAATCAAAGCTGTAGCCGCTGTCCTATACCAGAGCCACAGCAATGCAGGATCCAAGCTGCGTCTGTGACCTACACCACGGTTCATGGCAATGCCAGATCCTTAACCCACTAAGCGAGGCCAGGGATCAAGCCCGTGTCCTCATGGATGCTAGTTCGGTTCGTTAACTGCTGAGCCATGACAGGAACTCCAAGTGTGTCATATTTTAGATTCCACATATGAGCGATATCATGTGTTATTTGTCCTTGTCTGGCTTACTTCACTTAGTATGAGACTCTCTAGGTCCATCTATGCTTCTGCAAATTGCATTATCTCACTTTTTTATGGATGAGTAGTATTCCCTTGTGTATATGTGATATACATATACCTATGACCATGTGATATCTTCTTTATCCATTCATCTATCAGTGGGCATTTAGGTTGTTTCCATATCTTGGATATTGTAAATAGTGTGTCTGTGAACATAGGGTGCATGCATCTTTTTGAATTCTAGTTTGGTCTGGAAATATGCCCAGGAGTGGGATTTCTGGATTAGTTTTTTGAGGCACCTCCATACTGTATTCCATAGTGGGTGCACCAATTTATATCCCCGCCAGCATTGTAGGAGGGTTCCTAAAACATAAAACATGTAATGGTGGTCAAAAATTGGGGAGGAATAATCCTGGAGTTCTGTGCTGTAATTTGATGATTTCATTCTATCACAGCTGGGCTAGTACTTTCAGTCAGCATCTGCAAACCCTAGTGCAGGTATTTGGAGCTGTGTAAAATATGACAAGATCTGCTGTGGTAGAGATGGCATTGCCCAAGGAGGCCAGGTATTCCATCCACAGCTAGAAAGGAATTCCGGTGTTAAGGAATTTTGTGAGGTTTCATTTCTTCCAGCCATGTGGTTGGATGTCTGTTACTAGAAGTGTTTTTAGGGAAGTTCCTTGAGAATCACCCCTATCTTTTATTAACCCCCCAATACTCATTTTGTCTCTTTATTTTCTCTAGTTTCTTTGCCTTTCTTCTTTATCTGTGTGAGCTCTTCTTGGGAGCTATGTAGAACTGTGTGGATATCTGTCCATTGAAAATGAAAAGGCCTTCTAACCATCCCTGAGATTTCAATTTAGGTTGTCACTGAAGGGTTCCACTTTTATTTAGAAAACATACCTAAAAGTAAGAGGGAAAAAAATTAAGGTTCCATGTGGTCTCTGATGATAAACAAAACAAAACTAAGCCCAGAGTTACCGAGCTATAAACTAGGGTAAGTCAGTATCCACACTCTGCTTTTTTTTTAATGTGGTTATCTTAGTATTTGGGGGTCAGGGTTTAAAAAAGAATTAATGTTCAAAATTTTAAATACAATTTTTAAAGGTTATACTTCACAGTTATCACAAAAATTGGCTGTATTCCCTGTGTTGTACAATATGTTCTTACAGCCTATCTTACACTTAATAGTTTTTACCTCTCATTCCCTCACCCCTATTTCCCCTCCCCACCCCTCCCCACTGGCAATCATTAGTTTGTTCCCCATATCTGTGAGTTTGTTTCACTAGTTTTTTATATTTTACATTCTACATGTAAGTGATACCTTGCGGTATTTATCTTTTTCTAACTTATTTCACTTAACATAATGCCCTCAATGTCTGTTCATGTTGCTGCAAATGGCAAAATTTCATTATTTTTTATCACTGAGGAGTATTCCATTCCCTTGCATATATATATTTTTTGTATACACATATACATATACAGAGCTTCTTTGTCCATTCATATGTTAATGAACACTTAGTCTTCTTCCATTTCTTGGCAATTGTAAATAATGCTGCTATGAACTTCCGCGTGCGTGTATCTTTTCAAATTAGCATTTTCCTTTTTTTTTCCTCCAGATATAAACCCAGGAATGGGATTACTTGATCCTATGGTCACTCTATTTTTAATTTTTTAAGGAACCGCCATATTGTTTTCCACAGTGGCTAAGCCAATTTAAGTTCCCACCATCAGCTTACAAGTGTTCCTTTTTTTATACATCCTTGCCAACATTTGTTTTTTGTGTTCTTTGTGATAACAGCCATTCTGATAGGTGTGAGGAGATATTTCATTTTGTTTTTTTTAATAATGATTTTATTTTTTTCATTATAGCTGGTTTACAGTGTTCTGTCAATTTTCTACTGTATCTTTGTGGTTTTGATTTGCATTTCTCTGCTATTTAGTGACATTAAGAATCCTTTCATGTGCCTGTTGGTCATCTGCATGTCCTCTTTGGGAAAATGTCTATTCAGTTCTTCTACACTTTTTTAAAATTAGTTGTTTGAGTTTTTGATGTTGAATAATATAAACTTTATGTATGTTGGATATTAATTCCTTATTAGTCATATCATCTGCATGTATTTTCTTCCATTGAGCAGGTTGTCTTTTTAGTTTTGTTGACGGTTTCCTTTTTTGTACAAAAGCTTTCAAGTTTAATTGGGTCTTATTTATTTTTGCTATTATTTCCTTTACTTTAGGAGATGGATCAAAAAAGATATCGCTATTATTTATGTCAAAGGGTGTTTTGCCTGTGTTTTCCTCCAAGAGTATTATAGTATCTGGTCTTTACATTTAGGTCTTTAATCCATTTTGAGTTCATTTTAGTATATGGTATTAGAGAGTTTTCTAATGTCATTCTTTTATGTGCAGCTATCCAAGTCTTTGTGTTTGTTTGTTTGCTGTTTTAAATGGGAAAGACATGGTATGAAGATAGAGAGATACTCCTGATAGGTTACTTAATTAACTTTCCTGAATGGTAAATGTAGATAATACACAAGAGACCAGTTACTATAAACCTCAAACCCAGTTATAAGATATACTTATCATTCAAAGGAGATTTTGATACTTGGAGGAACTACAGAAAAGTAGCTTTTTATATTATCAAAAAAATTCTCATTCTTGCCAGTGTGGCTTGGATTCACTAATACCTAATTATCTACCCTCATTGATTTTTATTATGATTGGTCTTCTAATCGGCAATATTAATATTCAGTGTTTTAATATGTTGCCCACTAGTATGAGGAAAAGCCAATAATGTGACACTAATCCCATATTTAGTGTGATTTATTATTTTAATTTCTGGGATGGCTCCTGATCATTCCATACCTTTAATATTCACATTTCAGGATTGTCCGACATTTCTTCAATTACTTCTGTTTTTGCATAATTGGTATCATTTTACCTCATATCATCTCCCTTAGGTGAATAATAATGCATCATTATGCCTCTCTACCAATGGGAAAACTGAAAATTCAGAGATATTATAGTGATTTACCTAACTCTTTGAAAGTTCTTAACTTCTGTGTGGAGTATTGGTGCTTTCCTTCACTCTTCCCTCTATTTCTTCCTTCTTTTGTTCTCTTTCTTTCCTTTACCAGCCTCTCTTCTTCACTGTTCCCTTCCTCCCTCTTTCCCTACTTCCCTCTTTCTCCTCCCCCATCTTTCTTTCCCATCTTCCTTCCTCCCTTTGTTTCTTCCCTTCTAAAGAATAATATAATTTGAGAAAATTTGTTTCAGGTATTTTATAACAGAAAATTGTACAGTCTAACATTCTGCTTTGCATTCAAGCAAAGTACATTGCAGGGCATGTCTTACCCCACTCACAGCTCAAGGTGCTAGTAAGAGGGGATGGAGAGGGTGGGATAAGAGTCCATGACAGAGCAGCTAGAAGAGCTCAAGGTGAGGAAGTCACATCCTTGGGCATCCAGTCTTTCCTTGTCTGAAAACCAGATTTCAGTCTAACTGTTGTATAACTTCCCCGTCTGATTCTGTGGCAAAATATGCATTCCATAATTCCTGAAGCTGCTATGAATTACAGAGCTACAAGGTCTCCTTTTAGGAGACTAATGACACCATTGTCTTGGGTACTGCTGTACTGTGATAAGCCAAATCGTCTTAGACTATTTGATGTCACTAATTGGTATAAGTGTGTGATGGGGAAAGAACAGATGGTGAAAGAGGATTAACGCGACCTATCTGAAATCAAACTCAACATCCCCTTCTCCAATAGGCCTCTCTCTCTAGTCCGTTTCTGTTAACAGTTTCATTATTCTCCCTTCCTGTCATCTGGGCTCAAAATATCAGTTATCTTTGGCTCTTCCATCTTTTCATCCCAGGTCAATCCCATAAAATTTCCCTTTATGTTTGAGAAATCTGTCTTTTCCACTCAAAAATCTGGGCCATTCTCTGCCTTCTGCCAGCCCAAACTCTTGAATATTTTTTATTTCCTATTGACTTGTATCTGGATTTTTTTCCTTCAACTCCATTCCAAGTCCACTCTTAGTTTAATCAACTACCTTGGTCAAATTAGCCTATTCCTCAAATCCTGCCGTGCTTTTCTATTGATGCAGAATAAAGTATAAACCTCTCAGCCTACAATGAGAGGTCTCCTATAATCACTCTTAACTTGTAAGTCCCCTAACACCATCTTTGCTCTAACAAGGTAAGCTTGCCAATATCTGACTTCTTGACATCTCCATCTCTGAGTCTTTGCTACAAGGATTCTCTCTGTGGGCAATGTTTCCGTATCTCCCCTCCTCTTGCCTTGCCCGCTCCCCCCCACACATACACTTGTGCATGCACACTTGCCTATGACCCTCCCTTCATATTACTCTCTGAATCATAAATTCCTAGTAAATGTTTCGATGGTGATAAAGATGAAAAAAAAAAAAAGAACAAGTTCAAATGGAAAACTTCTGGGCTCATGTTTGGAAATGACATACTTGCCTTGTCGTCATGGACAGGAGAGTCCCTAAATGATGTAAAAGGGAAAAATTTCTATTTAGGTCAACTCTTCTAACAGTGGAATATAAGTAAGTGTAATATCTACTTGGTACAAAAAATAATGGAACTCTTTACGAAACAAACAGCTTCTCCCTTTAAGCTAGGAGCACATAATAGAATAGGAAAGGAAGCCAATGGCTGCAATTTGGGTCTCTTTTCGTATCATCCAGGAGGCAAGGGCAGCAGCTTAGTCCTTGGACAAGGCAGCATCTTTCTCCCCTTGCTTATTTTTAAGGCTGTTGTCGACCTCTAAGGTTACTATGGGTTGCCAGCTTCAATCTCTTCCCCAGGAGTTTTGATGTTTAGAATTCTAGACAGCAGATGGACATGACATATCCTGTTTTATGTCTTAAATTCCTCCTCAGAGCACAGCCTGATTAAAAGTTGACAATATTAACAGTGGATGAATGAGTCAAAGAAACCAGCTATCATTCAGTCTCCACATTTTTTAAGAGAATTTATTCACCCATTTTGGGGTTGCTTTAGAACAGTGGCTCAGGTCTTAAATTTCAGTCCAAATTCCCATTCACAGAGTTTCTTACATGCATTCTTAGGGTCTGTTACTTTGTTAGAGTTTCTGTCAAATCCCAAAATGCTCCTTACAGTCATCCTAGTTACAGAGTGAGCAGGGTCCCTGCTGGCTACATGGCTTCATTTTTTATCCCGTATTTGTTTTTCTTGGACTCAGAGATAGAGAAACCTGAAAGTCCATTGTAGGTTAAGCTCAATGAGAATTGTTAAGCAAAGTTGCCAGACCAAAATCTCTTCAGAGTCGCAGGGGTCAACAGAATAGACTTTGCTAATAGCCACCTAAGGAGCACTTAATATACCAAATGGTGCCTGTCCTCCAAATGCTTCAGGGACACTAATGACCCTTTGAAACACCCCTCCCTAATCTTTTGGATGACCAGTGCAGAAATGAGATAAGGTAACTAAAAGTTGTTCTCTCTGCTGTGTGATTTGATTCCATGATAAAACATTGGAGAAGACCTCATTTTATTTGCCTTTAACTATTTATTATCCTTGCCACACTCCAGCCCCTACTGTTTCCACCAAACAGAATGTTTTCAACTATTGAGTAGATTTCAAACATCAACAGAATGTAGGTATATGCTAAAGCAAATGGATTTGAATGTGGCCTATGATTTAGGAATAGTGAGCTTCCAACTCTTTATCTTTCTGTTATCTGTTTCTGTCATTAAAAAAAAATATTTTTTTTGGTACTAAAGCAAACATTACTCATTCTTCTTGTCTTTTTGTTTTCAGACTTTTTTTCCTAAACTGAATTTACTCATTCATTCATACATTCATCATTTTTTTACACAGACTTTATCTATGCGAAAGGCCAGATAGAAAAAAAAAGCAAATATTTTAGGCTTCGCAGGCCATACAGCCTCTGTCACAACCGTTCAAACCTGCTGTTGAGCATGAATGCAGCCACTGACAGTACATAAATAAATGAGCTTGGCTGTGATCCAATAAAACATTATTTACAAAAAAACAGGCAGTGGGCTATTGTTAGCTGACTCCCAATGTAACATACAGATTAGCTCCTATATTCTCATTACTGTGCTAAGTTCTGGGGAACACAGACAGATAGAACTTTGTTCCTGCCTCAGAGTACTCACAGGTTAATGTTTCTAGAAACAAGGCTGGCATTCAACCAAGTCACCTTTGCTGTCTGTCCGTCTCTCTGCTGTGCTTGTCCCTGCCAATGTCTCAAGTCTGATGCTGCCTTCCCTGAGCCATCATCCAGAGTGTCTCCGTATTACATCCATTTTCTTTATTGCTCCTCATCCCAGCTTGCTGGTTCTCTGTGCATTGTCCTCAACTAGACAGAGGATGTAATAAAATAATGTACCTCCAAGAGTGAATCATTGGCAGTAGCTTCATTTGTTCATCCTTCAAGTGTACTTAAATGTTAAAAGAGGATTTTTGAATTCATAGATGTCTACCTCAACTTGTAAAATCCCTGGCAGAAGGCTAGGGGACAATTTTCTGGTCAGAAAAAGTCCATACTACCATCTAGACCCCACAGCATTGATGACCACAAATTTCTTTCCATGGTGATGATGAAGACAAACAACACATTTTGAGTCAGTAGCACAGTAGTTATTACCCTTAGTGCTTTTCAGGTAAGATCTACTTTGAGCTTCCTAATAACCTTACAAATCAGGTACCATCGTTGTTATGCCCATTTTATAGATGAGGACACTGGAGCTAAGAAGGACCAGATAACTTTAAAATATGTAACTTCTGTTGAGCCCAGATTGTATTTGAACACAAGAGCGTGCTGCCTTAATTCTATAACTACAAAGAAGCCATCTCTAGATCAGAGATGCTTGAGCTTCATAATAGGCTCTTACAAGAAGAAGGAAAATAAGAGATTGTTTATTAGGATCTCATATTTAAGGACAAGGGAACGGAAGCTCTGAAAAAAATTTGGATTTGATAAAGTAGTGGCAGATGGCTAGAATTAAATGCTCTTGTTCTTAATGTGTAAACAAAATTATTTGTTTTTGCTAGTTTGTTTTGTGTTTTACTACTACTTGGTCTCTTGACAAAGTAGGAAAAAGAACATGAATTCGTTCAAAAATGATTTCTTCCTGCAGAAGACATTAGTCTGTGTAAGACAATAATACATGCACTTTTGCTCTTTTACCTACCCACCCATTATCAACCACGGGCCTGTTGGAGATGCCTCCTTGGTCCCCATCCACTGGGTGAGTGGGTCTTCATGAAGCAAACCCGACCTTGGTGCTCTGTTGCGTGGGAGAGCAGAACAGTGCGTTCCTTCATTAAAAGCTCACTGCTAGACCAACTATGCCTTCTCTCCATTTCTCAGAGGGTAGCTGAAAGCTGTGACAAAACACAGTTAAGGCAAAAGACAGCTGTTTTATAAAAATGTAAAGAATCTCCCAATTAGATGACTCAAATCTTTGCCTGACAGTCTACTTTGTGCTGTGAATTCCAGTGCATTAGGGCCACACTGCTCTATTAAAACAAGCGTAATTATAATACACTTTGGGTCATATGATACATTTTCACATCTCATGTTTATTGGAGCTACGAGTTTAGCCTCTTGTGTTTTCTATGGCTGTGTTTTCATAATTTGAAAGTCAAGGGGGATCTTAGAAGTATAAGAAGATCTAAGTATCCCATATTCTTGGGATATGGGAAGCTGTGCAAATTGTCATAAAGTTTATGGAAAGTCACAGCCTCATGCTGAGAGTTTATTCTCCCAATGTATTTTCACGAAGGTTGGTTTACATAAAATCGGGGTTAAATAGCAGAGATATGCTCACCAACTCCACCGTTGGCTTTATTTTCATTTCCCAAGGGGGAAAAAAAGGGTTGGGCAGAGGGAAATTATCTCACCTCTTCTATATAGGAAAATTTAGTAAACTCAGAGCAGAAAAACATCTCAAGTTTTTGTTATAAGAAGTATACAGATCATAGATATCTTTGGTTAACTGCCCATTTAGAGGGTCTGAGAATTCTGAGTGGCCTTAAGTTGACAAGACAACAAAGAGACTGGATATTCTGGAAATGCAGAATGTGGTAGTAAAAACTAGATGACTCTGAAGCTGACTCAGGAAGAACAATACACAAATTGCTATTTATCCCTTACCCCCACCTGATTTTTGATTTATGGAGACTTTCCATCCCATCCACTTTTTGATTTATTGAGATTTCGAAGCAACCCTTGCTTTATTTGTGTTGTTCAGCAAATGTACTGACAACTAATACCCTTCTCCTTCTTTTATAGAAGAAATAAGGACTTGGGAAAGTTAAGTGTCGGGTCTACATTTTTATTAGATGGTATAGCTGGAATATGGACCCAGGCGTTCTCATTCCAACCTGGATATTCTGTCTGCTGATTCAGGCTGCTCTCCATGTAGGAGGTTGGGCACAGGTAGGGCTGAGAGGGTGGTGGTTGTGGAAGATGAAGAGGATATTGTTCACCCCTCCTCACATGTGCTTCTAAGGGTATGAATAACAAGATTATAGTATCAGGAATAGACTTATTGGTAAATACCAATCTTCTCATAATTCCAGAGTTAGGCTGCCTAGGGAAGGGTAGTTGTTCAGTGTCCTTAGAAGAGATCTATGCATCTTCTCTCTTTCTTCCCTGCCATCTTTATTGTGTTGATTGTGAACTCACGAAGGTAGAATGGTTGCTGCAGCTCCACTTATCACAACTGTGTTCAATCATCCATGTCTTTGATCTTAATAGGACAAGCAAATGTTTACCCAGAGCTCCTAGCATTCTTCTGCTTCTACCTCATTAGTTACAGTTGCATCACATGCTCACCCCAGTGTCAGGGGAATACACACTGCCACCCCCAAAGAAACAGGGTTCTGCTAGGCTAACTATGCTAAGAATTAGACCACACGCATGAATAGAAGTGAATGAATTCTAAAATTATATAAGTCCTAGAGAATAATATAGTAATTAAAGAGAGATGTTTTGGAAATGGTCAAGGAAACAGTGGATCCAATTGAATAGTATTCCATGCTAGGTATACTGAAGAGGGGGCTAATCTTGGAAGCAGGGTGAATGTTGACAATGAAACTTCTGGATTGAGGTATATAGACGGTAACTGACAGTACTCCATTAGTAACTGTTATAGACACTGTATATTGGCTATGCAATATCCATTTTACTATTTTTCTGCCTATTTTTCTTCTTTTCCCCTCTGGGAAGAATAAACATTTTAAATGAAAGAAAAAGTATTCAAAATTTAAGTTGTTGTTTCTAAAATTAAGGATGACTACATAAATCTGTCCCCTGTTTAAGTCCTTTCACGACTATCTTTTCTTGCACTTAGAAATGAATTGTTAATGGTTGTCTTACAATCTTCTAAATACACTGAATTGAAGACAGTTTAGTAGCCTCTTCCTAAGGAAGAAAGAAAATCTGAACTGGGTCTTAACAGTATCCCAGCTCTGTTCCAAGTGGGTCTTCCTTTACTGTGAGAAGGGTCATTGTTTCCTGTTCCCTTTGCCCTGGTGAACCAGCAATCGCAGGGGCCACCCATGCTGAGTAACCAGCGTAAATGACCATGAACAACTCTGGAAGACCCATGCCCACTGTCCTCCTAGATAATCCACTGTGAAATAAATTGGGAAGTTGAAAAAAAAAATTGAGTTTTCCTTCACTTAGTTTTTTCTACTAATGGCTCAGAATAGTCCTGTATTCCCCCACATTTAAACGACAAACCTACGTAAATAACCCATAAAATATAAACCTGTTGTCTTCAGCTTGAGCTGTGTGTTTTCTCAGGATAAACTGCTGCCTCTGATTTATCTCCCACTTTGATCACTGGGCACCATCGGAAGCCCCGAGCCACAGGACATCCTTCTCATTTGTTTGAGAGGCCTCTTATGTCTGACCACAGGGTTTGGTTGCTTCACATCTTCCTGGAAGTTTCATCTCACATTTTAATTTTTTTAGAACTCACATTCTGCTCTTTTGCATTTGAGCCACTCACTGTGAGGCGGGGTGTTTTTCACTGTTCTATCCTCAGGGCCTAGTCATGTGCCTTTATTCCAGTGGGAAGTCACTGCCTATTTTAGGATTGAAATTAATGTTGTTCATGAAGCTGGGTATGCAGGATTAGCTTAAGTACAAAAGTAAGGAATGAAGAAGCCTCTGAGGGCAGTTAGTGCCTGAGTGGGAAAAAGATGAAAGTTCTTTGATTTGGGTTTTTCTCTCCATTATTTTGAGATGCCAACATACAGTTTGTCTTTGGTTATTTCGTCCATCCTATTCCAAATAAAATAAAATGTTTCATTTAGAATTTTTTAGCGTGCTCTGCCAAACCATGAAAGTGACTTGGTTTGCAAGAATTGAAACCCTACCGGTTTGCCTTCGGGTTTTAGCAGGCGGCACTGGCTGACCGAAGACCAAAGCATAAATCATAGTTCTCCTATTTGGGCCCCATGAGAGAGGAAAGAGAAATAGCAGCAATGTCAGAACTAACGACCTCGGCATCCACTCGTCCTCTTTATTTAACATGAAGCCAGGCACATGAGAGCAGAGTCCCCACTGGTGACTTGGGTGACAGACCCAGAGGTCTTCGTATCCTAAGGGAGGAAGGCATCCATATCAGAGTGCAACAACCATGTTTCACAGGGATGCTCATAAGAATTTTTTGATCAGTAAAATTAGACAATGGGACCTACAAGGCCAAGGCTCCTTACTCCAATGCCATGAGGAATGATGGTTTGGTGACTAAAGCCTAGAGCCAAAAAAGCCTGGGTATAATCCCAGACCCACCATTTACTAGCTAGACAGTGTTGGGCAAAGTACTTGACCTACATTTTCCTCGTCTGAAATATGGGAATGAGAATTGGAACTACTCCATAAAATTGGTATGAGGATTACATCAGTTAATATTTGTAAGGCTCCTAGAATAGCACTAGGACTATGACCCAGCTGACAGATGGAAATGTTCAGGGGATGTTCTCAGTGATAGAGGGTTGAATGCGAGTGAACAACTAGGGCTGAGCATCCTGCAAGCCTGGAAACTGCAAGGGCTTTGGGAAGTCTCTGAATGCCAGGAGCTTTACATTTCTTCAATAGAATTGATCCTTTCTGGGATATAAGGTTTGCCAGTGTTCTGCTGTGACATTTTCCGTGCTCTGCTTCCCTTTCGCACCTTTCATCACCTCACACTCCTCTGGGGCATTTCCCAGGGTTTAGTAACCTCCCTTGACAAGAGAAATGGAACTCAAGCTCTCAGCAGTGGTCCAAGCCATACAGATGTTATGGGTAAAGGGAGATCAATTGCATTTCCTGAAGTTATCTTCACTAGATAGTGGCACTGTGTGGATGATAGTATAGACATCCACACTTGGAATCTGGCTAAAGATTCAGTAAATGCAAGAGGAAGGTAAAAGAGAAATTTGACTGTGTATATCCTTTCCATTTTATAAACTGCCTATGCAGTAAGCACCCTGGCAAGAATCAGACCTATAATTAATGCAATGAAATTGCCCATTAGTTGCATAATTGAGAACTGTAATTGTTTTAAAGAATAAAAATTGTACAAATTTCTCTATTAACGTTCTAGTAATATCTTAAATCTGTGAAGACTAGGGGATTCATAGTGATGGCTGAATATGAAATCTTTCTTTTCACTTATTTTTTTTTTTGGTGGGGTGGGGGGCTGCCCCACAGCATATGGAGCTCCCAGGCCAAGGATCAGATCCAAGCAGCAGCTGCAACTTAAGCTGCAGCTGCAGCAATGCCGGATCCTTAACCCACTGGGCCAGGCTGGGGAACAGACCCGCGTCACAGTGCTCTCAATATGCTGCTGATCCCACTGCACCACTCTGGGAGCCCCATCCTTTCATATCTTTGAGATCAAATATCCGTGAATGTTTCAAAAGGCTTCAAAATTGAAAAGCATAAGTGAACAGTTGCAAGGAAGGAAACCCATAAGAGAGAGTACAGAGCAGTCCTTCTGGGAGGATGTATTTAGAAAATGAGGGAAGAATGAAGAAAAAAGAACTGCTGAAATATAACTGATGCTGCACGTTTGTCCTTCTTCACTACTGCACATCTTATCTCCACCGCTACCCCCACTCCCACCCCTGGCAAAGAGTATAATTTGATGTGGCTGAGTAAAGCTTTTTGTTTTAATTAGGTATCTTGGTCCTTGAAAATTGAGAATGATTCCCAATGTGAATGAAATATGAGACATTTAAATATTACAAAAGAAATACAAGAGCAATAAAAACTAATATCCCAAGGCAGGTCCACTTAATAGATTTGTAATGCTCATACATAGAGATTTCTAAAAAAGAGAAATAGCATTTGTTCTGATATTTTTTATTATTCAATCTTTAATATTTTTGCCTAACTGTATATGTATCTCTGTGTTATATAACTATGTGGAAACTATTAGTTTTAGATGTAATATCCATTTTTATGTCTTCATTAATAATAAACCCAATTTTATTTTATTTATTTATTTATTTATTTGGGCTGCATATATAGCATATGGAAGTTACCAAGCTAGGGGTTGAATTGGAGCTGCAGTTGCCAGCCCACACCACAGTCACAGCAACGCAGGATCCAAGCTGTGTCTGCAACCTACACCACAGCTCATGACAACACCGGATCCTTAACCCACTGAGTGAGGCCAGGGGTCGCACCCGCATCCTCATGGATACTAGTCGGGTTTGTTACTCCCAAACCACAACAGGAATGCCCCCAATTTTATTTGGGATAGCAATTCACTCAGCTATTATAAAAACAAACAAACATGTTTCCCAGACACACTGATTGTGTGCTATGGTTCTGGGCCATTCAATCCAAGTGGAAGTTTGCTGGAGATCTCTAGCAAATTTTTCCCTCTTCCTTTTACTTTCTTCTTCTTGTCTGGAACTCAGCATTTGGGGCTGGAGGTGGGGACTATTGGGAGGGAAGATTTACCCTAAGAGTGGCTGGCAGGCAAGAACAAGAACAGTCCCAGGACACTGATAAATCTGTAGAACTATAACTGTTCTGAGAGAAAAAAATTCGTATTTGTTTACGTCAATCATATTAACTATAATAATATCTACAAAAGAATATGTGGAGCAATAGAGCAAGAAGGGGAATAAAAGCAATTCTCATTCATTCCAAATCCACTCCCAGGACTTACGTAGGCATGTCTCATATCTGACAACTATTAGGTGACATAGCAATTTACAAATTTCCAACTTACCCTAATTCCTCCTACAGTAGAGTATTTCCATCTTCATAGTGCTTAAAAGTATCGTGGATACACTATAGATAACTCTGGTGTATCATTTTTATTTTTATTTTTTCATTTTTTTAAATAATTCTTTTTTCTGGGTGGGAAAATCTTGATAGAAATGTATAACAAGGTTTTCATTTATATAAAAATATATTTAACTTATTTATTTGATTCAATCATCAATATCATGTTTAATCAATATTCTGTGTTATAGTTAAAGGGAATCTAATTGGCAAGATAGGTTTTTTTTTGATCTGCTATGTAGATAAGAGGACATATTTTCCAACAAATTGTAATTAATAAGCCAATCAATGTGAAGTGTTTAAGGGAGCAGAAATTGTGGGATAGTTACAGCGGGATCAGGTATGCAGGTGCTATTTATTTTCTTATCTGCTCCAACCTTCAGCTCTGAGGGGGAATTGATCTCTTCTGGATGTTCCAAAGAGCTACTGCTTCACCTGTTTGTAAAAATTCTGTTCCTCTGATATTTATGTCATTGAGCCACCTTGCCTGATATCTGCCAACCTTCTACACCCTCACGTCACTGACCAAAGACTTGGCCCAGGAGGTGCGGCCTTCCTCTCTTGTGAGGCCTTGCTCTTCCTGGGTGATTGGAACCTGTGTGCAACTCTCCCCAGCATCATGTCTTATTTGCTGGACACCATATCATTCCATCCATGAGTACTGCAGAATGAACCTCCTGAAGATAAAGACTCTATTAAGAAACCATGTTCATAGTACATAAGCATGAGCATATATTCAGGCACAGTTCACACACTTTCTGTTGTCTCTTGGGTTTTCAGTTTGTTTAAAAAGCATTCAAATAAGGTCCCTAGGTTACATGTAGTTGTTTTCTCTTTTAAGTTTCTTTCTCTCCATCAAATTTATATTGAGATATAAAGTACATACAGAACAGAGAAAATCATATTAATCAAAGGTATACAAATCAGTGATTTTTTTTTTCATTAACCAAGGAATTTTTGTAAAACTGCCACCCAGATCAAAATATAGAACACATTCAGCACCCCATATTTCCTCAAGTCTCCTCTTAATCTATACTTATATACTTAACCCTGTTCTATCTTAAGTATATTTAATTTTAGTCTTCATTTTCCTTTTCTCTGTTTCTTTTTTTCAACTTATTTTCTTTGTTTTTGTAGTTGTTGGTTGGGTAGAGTATCTCATAGTTGAGATTCTGCTATCGACGTCATTAGTGTCATTTAACATGTTTCTCTACCCCCATGTTGCCTGTATCTGACAATTATGGCTAAATTAGATTTAGACTACAAATGCATGCACACACAGATACCTAAATATACAGGCATGCTTGCATACGTGTCTATGCACATATATACACACAGACAGCATTAACTTACTAAGAGTTGTAAAATAATGATATTCTGATTCTATTATTCTTTATTTCTGTGTCATTTATAAAGAAAAACAACCGTTCATCAGCTCTTAGGTTACCCAGAGTTATAACTCCAATAGGAAAGGCAGGAAAAATGCCTCATAGTTTCTGTTTACTTACTAGTTTTCCAAGTAGTGAGTTAACTCCTTACTGATCTTCAAAGGTGACCAATAATTTTACATTTAAATATCATTAAGAAAAATACACATGGATTTAAACCTGTTTCATGTATTCTAATCCATTGTACTCATTATTGTTATAAATATTACTATTGTCCCGTCTTTGACCCAATAACACCCTATTCAAAATGGACTCCTGAGTCTTTTAGACTTGATTCTAATAGTTTTTTGATAGGGGCCTGCACGCATTTCCAGATAAGACGTGGTAGTAGCTTGGGTGAAAATGATGGATATGTAAGTAGGACAGGGGTTGGGATGTAGTCAGAAGGAGACAGATTAGTAGAGATATGAAGAAACCTACAGACTCTCCTTGATCTCTGGTGTTACAAGATGTCACAGGCTTATCTTGTACACTTTCTATCCCTGATCTGGAAATAGCCATTTCTCCAAGGCTCATGGAAAAGGAGGATGAGAAATAAAGCCAATGATACAAATAACCCAGGAGCAAAACACAAACTGATAACGTAGGAAACAAAGGGAAGACACATTTCCATGTCTTGGAGCAGGCAAGAGGGACTGGTGAAAGGACTGGATTTTAGTGGGAGCACACAGCTACTCCTTCTATAATTATGTGAATGCATTAGTAGGGTTCCCCAGAGAATCAGAAGCAATGGGAATATGATATCTATATCTATATCTCTTTTACATATATATATATGGAAAGAGAGAGAAGAAATATTTTAAAGAACTGTCTCCTACCACTATTGGAGGCTGCCAAGTCCAAAATCTGCAAGGTGGGCCAGCAGACTGGAAACTCAGAGAAGAGTTAATATTGTAGCTGGAATCCAAAGGTAGACTGAAGACAGAATTCCCTCTTCTTTGGAGGATCTCTGTTTTCTCTGCAGGTCTTCAATTGATTGGTTGGATAAAGCTCATCCATATTATAGAAGGTAACATGCTTTACTCCACATCTACTGATAAAAATGTTAATGCCATCTAAAAATACCTTCATAGCATCATAAGAACTCCTCTTTGACCACACATCTAGTTACCATGGCCTAGTCAAGAGGATACCTAAAATTAACCATCCAAAGAGTGAAAGTGCAGATGCTAGTAGGCAGACAGGCATGATGGAGAGTGTTGGTTTCTTCATATCTCTACTAATCTGTCTCCTCCCGACTACATCCCAACCCCTGTCCTACTTACATATCCATCATCTTCACCCAAGCTACCACTGTGTCTTATCTGGAAATGCGTGCAGGCCCCATAATAGTCACTATGCATGCATATTGCCCCCATACAGTCCAGTCCTGCCACTGCAGACGAAGAAATTATTTCTTTCACACACAAAACCGATAAGATAATATCTTACTCAAAATTTAAATGTTTTTATGCTGTATTTAGATAAATTTAGGCTCTTCAACACGATCTTTATGATGTCTCAGTGCCTGGTCCCTGCTAACGTCTGCAGTTCCATCTATCCATGTCCACCAGAGATACTCACCAGTTTTTGATCCCTGGACTGTGCCATTCTGCCTCCATCATAAGACCTCTGCACCTTTCCATATGCTGTGCCCACTGCCTGAAATGTTCTCCCTTCCTCTCTTGACCTCGGCCACTCCTCTTCTTAGCTGAGTTCATATCTCAGGTAAACTGTCTCTTTGCTGCATCTCTAACTCTGCCCAACCCCATCCCCATCGCACTCTCACACATCCCACACCTTCTCCTTCACAGTGGTCATCACAGTTGCCATCTTACACTCATCTATGGATCCTTTCTATTAATGTCCCTCTTCCTTCTTTAGCAGCTCTATATGGGCAAGGATGTGGAAACCCCAGACCTCACCTCAGTGTCTGACACACAGAAAGAAGTTTCTCAAGTGACTGAGTTTACAGAGTGTGAATATCAGGATTATTTTTTAGGTTCCAATATGCAATATTCATTAGAATATACGAAAGTAAATAAGTGGCACAGATAATAAATGTTATGAGTTCAGAAGACAGAGAAAGTTTACTGTGAGCTATTGGAAATCTGGCAGAGGAAGGACGTAAAATGCACCACACAAGATAAATGGTGTTCGGAGATGGCACAGTGTCATGGTTAAGGGCAGAAATGCTTCAGTTTGACATTTGAATCCCCTCTGTGTCACGTAACCCTGGAAAAGTCCTTTATTGTCTCTAAACTTCAGTCCCTTTATCTGTAAAAAGTGAAAATAATAGTAATGCTAGCTAAGGCTTACTGAGTACTTACAATCAACCCAAGGGGGCTCAGAGCAGTTATGTGGATTATCCCACTGAAGTCCAAACACACAAGATCGATGCTCTCCTTATTCCTATTTTAGTGATGAGAAAATAAAAAATCAGAAATTTGAAATGACTTGTCAAGCCCACCTATAATCATGGTACCAACTCACGAGTGAGGATTAAATGGTAAAATGTTTAGGTCATGGAACCATGCTTGTGGCACATTGGAAGTGCTTGCTAAAGTATTGTTTTCATCTCTACTGATAAAATGGAAAGAAAGCTGCCTGGTAGCAGGGCAAATACTTGGATGTAGTGGAACAAAGCATGGACCTCAGCAAAAGGGATCAGTCTTGTTCCTTATGAGAGTATGAGAAAGGGTAAGGGATAAAGCTGCCTGGAAAGGATGGCAGGAGGGCTTCTGAAGTGCTTTACAAACACTGCTTCTCAGGGAGGGGGTAACTGTGATTGACACTGAATTGTTCTGTTCCTCTGCACAACAAATAGCAAGGTGCCCTTTGGGTACTAGGATGCTGCTGTTTGCTCAGAGCTTACAGGCACTTTTCTCTTCTTCGTCAATAAGGGTCAGGGATAGATTTTACACACATTTTGCAGAAAGTGAGCCATTCTTGCTTCCCACCTATGCTCCCTACAAAGGATTCAGAGAATTCACAAGGGTCCTAACAGACTTCTAATTAAAGGCCCCTTAACTCAATACATCCACCCCCTTCTCCCAGGTGCTCAACTCTGCAACTTACTTATTAGAAATAAATATTTCATTTGCTTCTGCCTGGAGGTTGAGCCCAAGTTATGCCTAGGTTGCAATGCCAGTGGCCAAAAGCTGGTAGTCATTAACTGAGTGGTTTCCACAAGCTACCCTGGGGAGAGGGGGCGGATTGTGTTTCTAAGACTGGCATCAGGAGTTTACCTGAAGGACCTACTGACTTGAGGGGGAATCTGGAAGAGGCTGTGGAGAAGGGCAAAAGGTGGATAGGATCCCACAGGGTAATCCAGAGCGTGTTCACTGTGGGCCTAGGGACAGGCTGGATTCTGCTCCTGATGTGGAATGTTGGCTAGATCCCATCACAGGTTTTTAGGTAACACATACCGTATGGGAGCATCCTAGAGATCTCTACAAAAAGATTCCTTATCTGAGCAGGCCTTCAGTATTTAAACAGAGAAATCCACACCTCACCACTGTAGCTGACAGTTACATTGGGTTTCTTCTACTCTACCTCTCATGTCCCCACAGCTTCATGGTGCTCTGGGCTGTGTTCTTCTTGCTAAGAGACCAGAAGTACAACCTGACTTATTCAAAAAACATCTGAAAGGCTGTTAACATGACATTAGAAACAAGAGCATCGGAAATAGGCTTATTTGGAAACTGTGCAGATGCTCAAAGAAAGATAAGGGACAACTGTAATTGTCCTGGAAGAATGGGATCTACATCTGATAGAGAGCTAACTAGAGAAGACCATGAGACCTTTCTACTCATGAGGACACTAGCAAGAGGGCTCAGAGGAGGCTACGATGGGTTTTTGGCTATTATTCCGTGAAAAGCCTTTTATATCATCATCATCATCATCATCATCATAGCATTCTGGTATTACATCTATATCACTGTTATTGTTCCATAGAGATTCTTCTTACTTTTTCCATTCTACAGAGCACTGGGCAGATGCAGTGTTTATAAGGGTACTTATGAACAAGGCATCTGGGTGGCTGTAGTCTTGCCACAAAGAACAACATAGTACAACTATTGTTTGTGTTTCTTTTCTACTATTGCACACCCTTTATTGACAACTAGCTTTATAGGTGGTCCTTACAGTTAAGAAAAGTGAGTTTTGGAATTCCCTCTGCGACTCAGCAGGTTGAGGATCAGGCTTTATCTCTGCAGTGGACCAGGTCACTACTGAGGTGTTGGTTTGATCCCTGGTCTGGGAACCTGCATGTGCCATGGGTGTAACAAAAAAAAAAAAAAAA
Organism: Catagonus wagneri; assembly: GCA_004024745.2. Classification (NCBI taxonomy): domain Eukaryota; kingdom Metazoa; phylum Chordata; class Mammalia; order Artiodactyla; family Tayassuidae; genus Catagonus; species Catagonus wagneri. The sequence continues at coordinate 32,242,767 of PVHT021183543.1, read as the reverse complement.
AAAGGTTCGTTTTCCCTACCACCAGATTTATGAAAAGAGGCCATCTAGCATTTTTCTTACTATATAGTCGACTTGGTTAATTGGTGGCTGCCCAAAAAATGTTTCTTAGGGAAATAAATTTGGAATTCACTAGCTCAATTTCTTTTTTTTTTCAGTTTGCTGCCTTTAAAATGCATTTTGGCAGTATTTCCCAAATTTATTTAAAACTAAACACTTTTTCTTCTCTTGTATCTTCTTTCCTCTTCTTTTCATAAGTAATCACATAGGGGCTTGTTAAAAGGTAAATCCCTGGTCTCCATACCCGGAGATTTTGGCAGCGTACTCTGTGGAAAGAGAGACAGAAATCTACCTTTTAAATCAGCCCTCAAGGTGATTCTGATGCAGAGCTTATGAGACATGTTTGAAAGCCCTGACTGGGACAAAGTACCACTTGGTAAGAAAACTGAAGAAGCAAAGATGAGTCATGGGTGATGGTCTTTAGGAACAGGCACATTTTCCTTCTTGGACATTAAAAAACAGAAGTGTTGATCCTTTTTTTTTTTCCAAAAGAGACCAATCAAAAGACCACTTTTGAAAAATCCATAGCTAACATCATTCTTAATGATGAAAAACGGAATAATTTCCCCACAAGGTCAGGAGTAAGATATGTTTACCACTTCTATTTAGCATGGTACAGGAAGTTCTAACCAGGGCAATTAGGTAAGAAAAATAAATACAGAACATTTGATTGGGAAGGAAAAATACAAACTTGCTCTACTTGCAGATGTTTTATTTATGGAAAACCCTAAAAAAAAAATCTGCCTCCAAACCCCTACAAGTTAAAAAAAAAAAAAGCTATTAGAGTTAATAAATGAATCTGGCAAAGTTTCATGATGCAGGATCAATATACAAAAATCAGTGGTATTTCTACACGCTAGCAATAAACAACCTGAAATGGTTTCAAGAAAACAGCATCAAAAATAATACAACATATAAGATAAACTTAACCAAGGAAGTATAAGACTAAAAGCTGAAAAACATTAATATTAATTAAAGAAGACAATAAATGGAAAAACATCTCATGTTCATTGATTGGAAGACCTAATATTGTTAAGATGGCAGTATTCCCCAAAGTGATTTACAGATTCGATGTAATCACTGTCAAAATCCCAACTACAGCTTTTTTTTTTTTAAGAAATGGACAAGCTCTTCCTAAAATTCATATAAGATATCAAGATAACTCAAAAATCCAAAATTTTATTTTCAAAAAGAAAAATAAATTTGGAAGACTGACACTTCCCAATGTAATATTTACTGTAAATTTACAGTAATCAAGTCAGTGTAGTACTGGCTTAAAGGTAATTATAGATAAACAGAAAACAATTAAGAGTCCAGAAATAGTCTATATATGTATATGGCCAATTAATTTCTTTTTTTGGCCTTTTTAGACCTGCACCCATGTCTTATGGAATTTCTCAGGCTAGGGGTCGGCTGCCATCCTACACCACAGCCACAGCAATGCGGGATCCCAGCTGCATCTATGACCTACACCACAGCTCACAGCAGCACTGGATCCTTAACCCAGTGAGCAAGGTCAAGGATCAAACCTGCACCCTCATGGATACTAGTCCACTTTGTTTCTGCTGAGCCACAACGGGAACTCCCAATAGCCAATTAATTTTTCACAGAGGTACAAGAAAATTCAATGGAAAAAGAATAGTCTTTTCAACCAAAAGTACTAGGGCAACTGGATATCCACATGGAAAAGAATGCCTCACCCCTGTATGAAAGAAAAAAAAAAAAAAACCTCTCAAAATAGATTTGAGACCTAAATGTGAAAGCTAAAACTATAAAACTCTTAAAAGGAAACATAAGTATGAATCTAATAAGATAAGAGTTTATTAAATGTGACACCAAAAGCACAAGCAACAACAAAAAAGTAAATATATTTCACTTCATCAAAATTACAAATTTTACTTACTAGAGGATACTGTCAAGAAATTTTAAAGGAAACTATTGACTGGGATAAATATTGGCAATTCCTGTATCTGATAAGGATTCTAGTATCCATTCCTATAATTCAACATCAGAAAGACACACCACCAATTAAAAAAATAGGCAACTGACCTGAATAAACCATTAACCAATGATATACAAATGGTCACTAAGAACATGAAAAGATGCTTAGCATCATTAGGAAAATGCAAGTCAAAACCAAAGTGAGACACCATGTCACATCTACTGGGATATCTATAATCAAAACAGCAGACAATAATAATTGTTGGGGAGGATGTGGAAAAACTGAAACTTTTGTACATTGCTGATGGGAATACAAAAGGATGCAGGTTGATATGGAAAACGGTGTGGAAGCTCCCTAAAAAGTTAAACACCAAGTTACCATATAACTCAGCAACTCTAACCCTGCATATAATGAAAAGAATTGAAAACAGGTATTCACACAAAAACTTGTACATGAGGGAGTTTCCGTTGTGGTGCAGTGGAATTGGAGCAGACTAGTAACCATAAAGATGTGGGCTCAATCCCTGGCCTCACTCAGTGGGTCAGGGATCCAGCATTACCGTGAGCTGTGGTGTAGGTTGCAGATATGGCTCGGATGCTGAGTTGCTGTGGCGTGGCTGACATCTGTAGCTCCTATTCAACCCCTAGCCTGAGAACTTGCATATGCTGTGCATGTGGCCCTAAAAAATCAAAAAGAGAAAAAAAAATGTACTTGAATTCTATAGCACCTTTATTCCTAATAGCCAAAATGTAGAAATACCCTAAATGTCTACCACATGAACAGTTAGGCAAAATTTGGTACATTCATACTGGATAGTATTATTCAATGGAATATTATCACAAAAATGAGTGAAGTACTGATTCATGGTACAGTTATGGTGGAACCATAAAAACATGCTAAGTTGAAGAATCCAGACACAAAAGGTCACATATTATATGACTGCATTGACATGAAGTGTCCGGAACAGGCAAATCCAAAGACAAAACATAGATTCATGGTTGTCAGACATGGGGATAGAGGAGAATGGGGGGTGACTGTCTAATGAGGAAGAATGCTTTTTTGAGTGATGAAAGTGTTATGGAATTAGTGGTGACACTTGCACAAGTTGGTGAATATATTCACCACCACTTAAGCTGGTGAATTTTATGATATGTTATTTTACCTCAGTGAAATTTTTTAAGAAGAGACTGATTGAGCCACTTATGATGCTTCATTCAGAGGTGGCAGAAACAAATATGTCCCAGCCCTCAAACACCTCATAATCCAATCAGCCAGTCAGTGTGGGGTAGCCTAGGAGATGGCTAGGAAGATACTTCCAAATGAGGTGCTGCTCACAATAAGAGGGGAAAAAAAAAACCCTAATTAAGTCTTTCTGGCCTCATCGTGGACCATGCTTCTCTTGGAGTCTGAGCTCCAGATCTAGTCTAGCCCCTGTGGCCCTCCCCAATGCAGAGGTTTTACACAGGCACTTCCTCCCCAAGGAATGCTGTTCCCTTACACTCCTGGTCTGGTTCATTCCTCCTCACCTTGCAGATCTTAGCTGCCCTGTCATTGCCAGAGGGAAGTCTTTCTACACTGACCCTCGTAGTCAGTTCATGGCCATCCACATGCTCTCTTTTCCTTTTACATTTCCCCTCCCCGCAAACTCTTGCAGATGTGCTTCCTTCCTTAATCATCGTTCCCTGCCAGATTTTGAGGTTGTTGGAGAACAGGGCTCTGCCTGCTTTTGTTCTCCAAATAAGGTCAGCACTTCTCAGGACCTGGCACATGCTGAGGTCTTAGGGAGTCCATGATAATAGACTCAGTGAATGAATAAGATGAGCTAAGGTTTCCCTGGCTGCCCTAGGGAGCAAGGGGTTAAGGACTTCCAAAAGGAGAGGGGTGACCCCTCAAGGCCTTGAGAGGTCTCTTCACTATGGAATCCACTTCCCTTCAGTTGACAGCATTTGGTCATTTTATCCTCAAAGGACCCAGTTAGGTGGTTTGATGTCACAATTGTCGTTGACATTCGGATCACCTGCAATGTAAGACGAGGATAAGATGGCCAAATGATTGCAATGCTCAGCGCAAGTGGCCACTGTTGTTTTATTGGGCTGTTAGGTCATGACCAGTTTGCTCACTCAAATACTTCATCATCTTCGGCTGCCAGGTCTATAAATGTCAAATAGTAACAACCCTTGACCTCCTGGCTCCAAGCAAAGGATGCTTTGGAAGGAGTCTCGCTGACCTTCTTTAGTAAGAGGATCTTGAATGTGGATTAATCATATTATGATAATATATTTATTCTTTTTATTAGAGTCCTTGGGGAATGTCTATTACTGGCGAAATGTTATCTTACAGAGTAATAAGATCAAACCAGGTTTTATTCCTTAATTAGAAGATGAAAAGTTTTGCTTAAAATGTTTTTTTTTTTAAACTCCTGCAACTTGGGCACAAAGGGCAAGCATGGATCATGTTGCACTCATCCAAACTTTACTAGTCTTGGCAACGGAATTAAAAAAATGAGTCTGAGAGCTAATGGAACATTTGTAGAGAAGACAAACAAATTGTCCAGAATAAACAAAGCCAGCATTTATGTTTAGTCGATAGCAGCTGAGCACGGGGAGACGCAGTTAGCTCAAGGCACAGATCAAGCTCATTAAGTCTCCTGGGCCTCCTATAAATCACAGGATGTGTCGAATCGCGAATTAAACCAGACAAGAGAACAGGTCAGGATTCTTCCCTTGCACCCAGCAGGAGCCTAGTTGGCAGAGAGACCCTTGGAGGAGATTGAGCAAGGCTGTTTTTCCCCTCGATGCCTTCTGAGCCTACGCTGTTGTCAGCCTAGGTGACTGGCCTGTTCAGAGGCCAAGGACCTGAGACAAACGCCTGGCTGTTGCACTTCCTGGGCACATCCAACAGATGCTGTCAGTGCCTCATCCTTGCCACTCAGCCTCCCTAGGATGTTACTACCCAGTCCTTGCTGAATACCTTGTACTTGCTTCAGACTCCTGTAGCTCAGGCTTAGGGGGTTGGTTCTCTGGCTGAGAGAGTGTGCTTGGCTCAAGTGCAGGCAGGCTAGGCAAGCAGAGAGTTAGCCGATCAGGGTGGGAGCTGGTGGGTAAACACCCTCCCCAAATCACTCCTCAATGGAAAACTCCAAGTTGTATCCTTTGCCTTTCCTCAGAGCGCCCTCAGGAGGAAAGAGTGCCTGTTGCCCCAAGTCTTTTTATTTATTTATGTGTTTATTTTAATTAAAAGTATAGTTGAGGAGTTCCCATTGTGGCTCAGCGAAAATGAATCTGACTAGTGTCCAGGGGATGTGGGTTTGATCCCTGGCCTTGCTCACCGAGTCAGTGATCCAGTGTTGCTGTGGCTCACTGGGTCAGTGATCCAGTGTTGCTGTGGCTGCAGCTCCAATTCAGTCCCTAGCCTGGGAACTTCTATATGCCACAGGTACAGCCCTAAAAAAAAGCAAAAAAAAAGTATGGTTGATTTACAATGTTCTGTCAATATCTGCTGTACAGTAAAGTCAGTCAGTTATTCATATGTATAATGAATATAATTTTTCTCATATTATATTCTATCATGTTCTATCACAAGTAATTGGATATATACTTGTGATTGGTTCTGTATAGCAGGACTGCCCTGTCTTTATTAATGTTCACGTACCAGCTTTATTTGTTCCCTTGTCTCACTCATCATCTATGTCACAGTGTTTCTCCCATAGAATCCTTTTTCCAAAAGCCTAGTTTCAGTGTCTCCTTTTGTGGGGAACCCACTGAGGCACTAGGCAGCCTTTTATTCCTGGGGCAGCATGAAGGAGGTCAGAGGTGGCTAGGCATGGGCTAGCCTGGAGTCAAGAAGGAATTCTCTAGAGGCAGAGCACCTTGACTAGTCCTGGCTTTTCCATTCACCAGGGAGATCTCCTTACAGAAGGCACTGAACTGCCTTGGTACCTCGTTTCCTCATTCCTAAAATGGGGTCAATGATAAAAAGAATACCTACCTCATGGACTTGTGATGAGAACTGAGTAATCCATACATCAATTTTGCTGAGCACTCGCATGCTCAGCAAAGTTGAGCTGGGGTTCTGAGAATTGCAGAATGTCAGACTGGAAGGGAAGTTTACAGATCAGCTAGTGCGACTTCCTCATTTTCCATGAGGCAGCTGAGGCCCCAATTAATGGGAAGTGATTTCCTCAGGGTCTCATGGCTGATTAGTGATAGCAGGACCCAGCCCCTACTATATCCCAAATCCAGCTTCAGAGCTGTCATACCTCCAGGTATTCTATTAATACATGGGATCCAGTGTAGCCACTTAAGTTTGCTGATTAAAAGAAAAAAAATTCCTGGGAATTCCCTGGTGGTGCAGTGGGTGAAGAATCTGGCATTGTCACTGCAGTGGCTCAGGTTGCTGCTGTGACTCAGGTTCAGTCCCTGGCCTGGGGAACTTCCACATGCCATGGGCACAGACAAAAAAAAAAAAGAAAAGAAAAAGAAAAAGCAATGCAAGTCCAAATCAGAAAGCATGTAGGAATTATGTATGATTTCAAGGATCCCATTAATTTGAAACTAGACTTTTTAAGGGAATAAAGAAAAAATATCAACCCTGCAAAGCCCTAGGTAGAGTGTCCTCATGGAGAAGATAGGATTTAGATGCACTTCTGCTGCAGTTTGTAACAAACTTCAGCTTAACCTCCTGGTCCGGACAGATGACAGGCCTGGTTGTACAGTAGAATTTCTTAGAGTATTTGATGGCATTTGTCTGATTACAGCTCACAGCCTTGGTAGTATTCACACACTGTTTGTACCAGACCTAACAAAATAAAAATGCATATTTCTATAACAGCCCTCTGGTTTTTATGTCTCTTTGTTATTCCCTGTTTCATGTGAGCTGCATCTTCTCGTTTTACTTTTGACCTTGAACCATGAAAGGGCAAAGCATGAGAAGATACCTAAGAAGTGAATTGTAGCAAAGACCTCACTAAATGAAAACTCTCCCTTCTGTTCAGCCACTGAGATCAGTGGAATAAAACCACTTTAAAGATGACCTCTGGCCTTTCTCCTCCAGAGACGACATCTTTCAGCGGCAGCAAGTGTGCTTCTGTACAAATACACAAAACATGACAGCTAGGAGAGGGCTCTGTGGTGCCAAGACTTGTAAATATTTGTCTGAGAGTCGTGTTTCCATTTATCTTTGAGTACATCTGGCAAAGGAAACCTGGAGAGAATCTCTTAAAAGGTGAAGCCAGTTGGTTTGTGAAAATGATGTCATTTCATCTATTCTGCTTCAGGGAAGTCTCTTTGGTCTCAAAGTAAATACTTGCCACCAGATCAGCAGGTCATGGATTTCTTATTTCCTCAGTTCTAACTACTTACCTTGAACACTGCCCATGCTGCCGATGAGGAATTATTTCTAATATCTCATTTGCTTGTTAACCCCATATTAATTTCTTTAATCTCATTTCTCCTCTACTTTTCCTTCCCTATATCAGTTAATTAAAGCTATAACAAAAATGGAGTTCCCTTGAGGCACAGTAGGTTAAGGATCCAGTGGTGTCACTGTAGTGGCTTGGGCAACAGCTGTGGCACAGATTAAATTCCTGGCCTGGGAACATTCATATTCTGTGGGCATGGCCAAAAAGAAAACCAAAAATAAATAAATAAAAAACCTCACAAACAACTACTAAGCTATAGCATAATCAGTTTATTAATATTGTTATTATTATTATTATCTTAGAGCTCACAAAGAAGCCAGTTCTGATTGGATATAGATCAACCATGTACAAATGGACAGACTTGGAGCCTTTGTGCAATAAAATAACTTCTCCTGGGGACCAAATGATGCAGGATACCCATCCTAAAGCTCGCCCTCATCGTTCTACTGTTAAATTACCATGATTAAGCATCAAGCTTCCCTAAGATTTCACTTGTGTGCTTCCTTGCCTTTATTCCCCATATATTAAGTTGCAGGGAAGGTTTTAATTTTTCAATTCATTTTTCCTCTTGAATAGTGATTATATGCAGCTCCAGGAGTAACAAGACAGCACTTTGTAATTCTTCCAAGCAGGAGAACCAAGGCGTGGCAACGGAATGCAGAAATAGCAATAAAGGGAAGGGGCTCTCTGTTCAGGTCTCTGGGAGAATATTGAGGGCTTACTTAAAACATGTGCTTAAAGTTCCTGTCATGGCTTAGAGGAAATGAATCTGACTAGGAACATTGAAGTCATGGGTTCGATCCCTGGCCTTGCTCAGCAGGTTAAGTATCTGGCGTTGCCATGAGCTATGGTATAGGTCGCAGACACGGCTAAGATGCCCATTTGCTGTGGCTGTGGTGTAAGCCAGCAGCTGTAGCTCTGATTTGACCCCTAGCCTGGGAACCTCCATAAGCTGCAGGTGTGGCCCTAAAAAAGCAAAAAAAAAAAAAAAAAAGGGGAGAGAGATAAATCTGGAGTTGCAGAGTTCGTGTTGTGGCTCAGCAGGTTAAAAATGTGACATAATGTCCATGAGGATTTGATCCCTGGCCTTGCTTATTAGTTCACTAAGGATCCAGTATTGCCACGAGCTGCAGCATAGGTTGCAGATAGGCTCAGATATGGTGTTGCTGTGGTTGTGGTATACAGCTTCAGTGGCAGCTCCAATTCAGTCCCTAACTTGGGAACTTTCATATGCTGCATGTACATCCCTAAAAAGAGAGAGGAGGGAAAAATGGTGTGCCTAATATGGACACAAATATGAGCACACATACCTAATAGGAGCACGTGTTTGAGTCTGGGTTTCTGCAGAAGCAGACATAGTAATTAGCCGAGTATGTGCTATTAATTCTGGAGGTGATGCTAGGACCCACTGATGGAGGACTGGGAAATAACAAAGTGAAAGGCAGAAAGCTAATGCAGGTGCGTTATTGAACAGGTTACTGTTCTGGACAATGAGGGCACATTCCCATGAGATCCTCTGACAGACTGCATGTATCATGTCTCAGAACTGCCTCATCTGATACCCATCACCTTCCTTTCTTCACTCATCCTGGCTGGGGAGTCACAGGGTCTTGCAATGAGAAAGCACTGCTGTGCAAGGGAGCAATAAGCTTTAGGGGGTCCTTGATAGAGCATCAATGTAATTTGCTACACATCAAATTACATATAGTGATAACTGACTGAGCTAAGGATAGAAACAACCTTGGAACTCTGGATATTACACTGAATGTTAATATCTGCCCCCCCCCCCCGATTTCTGTCTTGGTCTGAGTCTGTTCCGCTCTTTTCCTCTCATTCTTTTCTTTAGAAAAAAATTCTACCTTATAGCACAGGGAACTATATCCAATCTCTTGTGATATAACATGATAGAAGATAATATAAGAAAAATAATGTATATGTATGTATGACTGGGTCACTTTGCTCTACAGCGGAAATTGGCACAATGTTATACATCAACTATAATTTAAAACAATGTAATTTTTTTAATTTCTTCAAATGATTAAAAATAGGTAAAAAATAATTGGGAGGTAGTAAAGATACTTGTAAGCAAGAGAAAATTCTTAGCCAACTGACATGAATAAACATAATAGAAGAAAAAATTCCATCCAAATCAGAGTCTTCTCCCACCCTCCTCCCCCTAAATAGAATTGTCAAATGTCTCACTTTGTAGTTCTTACTGTCATCAAATGGATCTTGACAACGGGAAGTATATTTATGGTAGCATTACTTTTTGAGCTGTTAGAATATTTTGTATTAGATTGAAAGGGAAAAAGGGGGAAAAAATCATGTCTCTCTTGCACTGAGTTGCCTTCCTTGGGTGTATTCTGGAAACACCAGCTGTCTCCTGCCAGTCCCTGACTCAATCCTTCCAGAACATGCTCTGCCTCTGTGGCCGTGTATCTGTCCACCACTTTCAGCTCCATCAACAATCATCAAGTCCATTTGTCAAGCTGACTAAATGGAAGAAACCGAATATTTTCTACTGATAGCTCACAACCACATCAAATTCTCTGTCACAATCCAAGCACTTCTCAGACCAAATTCTGTTGTTAGTACAAACCATCCATTAGCAAGCACTCACGAAACAGCCATCTAGTCTTATCCTGTAAGCTTAGTAACACCCCTCCATCTGCAGGCACTCCAACAAGCACCTTACAGGAAAAGGTTACCTTACAGAAAAGAAGCCAGTCCTAAAGGTGGATCAAGCCATGGACTTGTCCATTCAAAGTGCTATTGTAGTATAGGACAGGGCTGTAGATCTCAACTTGGCTCTCAAACTCTTAGGTGGTTGAACTTGGCAGATTCTCATGTGTCTGTCATGCAGATGTGATGGTGCCCATACAGTGGCTCAGCATCGTGGGGGTAGAGTTAGGAGTTTCTACCCTGGTTGATGCTGTGGGTAGAAACCTCTTGATGCACTTGTGGCTGCATGGAAGTTCTAAGCACCTCCCAACAGTCTCCTCTCTGCCTCCCCCATTGTTCCTAATGCTAGCTATCTGCTGTGTGCTAAAGAATGCCTGAAAAGTTCACATTTCAAATCAGTGATAATTAGTTTCTCATTGTGTTCCCAAAGATGCAACTACTGTTGGAAAAAAAAAGATCTGTAAATAATATTAGTTGATGCTACCAGTTGGAGCCTCAAAACACCCTATAATTTTATTTGTGTTAATGAGACAATTGACGATCCACAGAGAAGAGGTTAAGCAAGTTCCATAGGATTTAATTTTGCACTTGCACTGTTTTTTTTTTTTTAAGCTGAAATAAAGGGAGAAAAGATCAAGAAGGGGATAAAATTCAGGCCATTGAACAGAGTAATTTAATGCCCTTTATGTATTGCCTTTTAGCCATGCCATGATTTTTCAATCAGTTATAATGTAGTAACCAAATATAAAAAAAGCATATGGGCTAAGTGAACAAAGCCTCTGCACGCTCTCTGTAGGTTAAAGAAAACCTTTGCCAGAGTTCCTATTGTGGCTCAGTGGTTAATGAACCCGACTAGCATCCATGAGGATGCGGGTTCAAACCCTGGCCTCAGTGGGTTAAGGATCTGGTGCTGCCATGAGCTATGGTGAAGGTCACAGACGCATCTCATATCCTGTGTTGCTGTGGCTGTGGTGTAGGCCAGCGGCTACAGCTCTGATTCGACTCCTAGCCTGGGAACCTAATGTGCCAAGGGTGTGGTCATAAAAAGATAAAAAAACAGAAAAACAAAACAAAAAAATCTTTGCCTAAAATGATTTCTATTTCATTGATTTGTTCAGGTACTTGCATCAATTTTTTTCAAAGTTGTGGGGACTCTGTCGACCCAGATTCTGTTTCCCTCCTGGAAATTGATGTCTTTCTGAGATCTTAGCATTGATACTGTGCCATGTAAATTATTGAGAAACCTCAGTAAAATTTCAGGTCTCTTAAAGCCAGAAAATGTCCCCAATGAGATTACCGCCTGATCAGTCCATTCTTTGGGGAAGCTTAGGAATTATGATGTCTAATGACTTTGCCAGTGGTTCTGCCCTGTGTAATTAAGATCCAAATATAACTCTATGTTCATTCTACAACTAAATTTCTTATCTGGACAAATGACCCATTTATGAAAGCTCATAAAATATCATCGGCAAGTCATTACATACTTAAAAATTCCCCTAGTAAAAGATACCCAAGATGTTCATATTTGCATTTTTAATAATCTTCCAAAAATATCCCTTACCATAAGTAACTAGAAAATACTGTATATTATCATTCAAGAGGAGAAAAGTAGAATAAATATCCATAATTATAAACAAGTACCATTCCTTGACTTCATTTAGTGAACATATTTGCATTTTTCTTCTATCATTTCAGTTCCTAAATATGACAGCAAAGTCACTATCACATCAACATAATTTTGCAAGCTTGTGCATTCCCTGCAGAATGCAAAATGTGATGGCATTTCTTACAGGAATATAAAACTTTTTTTTGAATGTTTTGTTCCATGTAAGAAGTGAATAATATGAAGGCCAAGATTCCAGCACTTTAGATTTCTGAATGGAAAGGCTGGAGTGACCAGGCTAAATGAAGTACACCATAGCTAAAGAAAACAGAGACTAATGTCTTTCCTTCCCCTTACTAACTTTTTTGAAGCTCTTGATTAGGAGCTTCAGTCCTATGATAAGGGTCTAAAGTGCCTCGTTAAAGATGACCTCACCTCCCCAAATCAAAACAAGGAAAGAGTGCAGGTAGAAGCAGTAGAAGAGGAGGAAATTGCACGAAGGAGAAATTTACATGTGATTGGGGAGGATTATTAAATATTGGATTGAAAATTCAAAGAATCTTTGGCAGAGGCTTTAGAAATGATAAATTAACCGGGATATTACCAAGTTGTTGCAACTTTCTCAGATCATTGAAACAGTTTTTAGGTCAGAATTAGTCTCAGAAATCATTCTGTAGGTTATTGCTCTCAACCCAAGAAAATATCCACTAGAAGTTTTGACAGGAAGAGACACATCTGCATTTTTTTTCCTTTTTTTTGTCATTTTAGGGCCGCAACCACGGCATGTGGAGATTCCCAGGCTAGAGGTTTAATCAGAGCTGTAGCCACAGGCCTACACTGCAGCCACAGCAATGCAGGATCTGAGCTGCGTCTGCGACCTACACCACAGCTCATAGCAATGCCGGAGCATTAACCCACTGAGCAAGGCAAGAGATCAAACCCACAACCTCGAGGTTCCTAGTCAGATTCGTTAACCGCTGTGCCATGAAGGGAACTCCACATCTGCTTTTGTATTAGCAGGAAAAAAAAGAGCAACTGACGTACTACCTGACTTCCTTCTCATTGGGTAGCATGGTCATAATAACTACTACATATGTATACATATGTAGTTAATACCAACAATAAGCCTAAATGAATCAGTCATTTAGTACAGTAATTAGCTATATCATTGAGAAGCTGGATCAAACCTTACCTGAAGGTACACGTCACTGGAATTTTTTAAATTATAAAAGTCTATACATTTCTTCATTTTGAGTGCTGCTTGGAGCTAAGTTGCCTTTTGTTTGTACCATAAGAAGTTTTACTGATATAGAGGTCAAAAAGATCTGAGCAGAAGTATCAGAGTGAAAGTTCAGTGAGCAAGGTCTGAATTCTTGCTCCTCAGAGTGTCATCCCAAGATCAGCATCATTGGTATCATCTGGGGCCCTGTTAGAAATGCAGAAGCTAAGACCTCAATCCAGACCTACTGAACCAGAATCTGCATTTTAACAAGCTCTCTCAGTGACTTCTCTACATATTAATGTTTAAACAGAACAGTTTTGTGCAAAAGTATGTGGGTGGGGGAAGAGTGTGGGCTCATCCGGCCTCTACCTGTTTTATTAGTAACTTCTGCATAGCTTTGGAAGATCTGCCATTTCAGGGATCCACGGGTTAAGTGGAAACTAATTTCCTCCCTGCTTTCCCCAGGTTTTGATTCATGCAATGTTATCTTGAAAAGTAGAAGTGGAAATGGTATCATTGCCTAGTTACTTGCTACTGTAAATACACACAGATCAGCAATATTAGCATCACCTGTGAGACTGTTAGAATTGCATAGTCTCAGCCTGCCCCAGATCTGCTGAATCCAAATTTGCATTTGAGCAAGATTTCCAGGTGAGTGGATACACATTGACATTTGAGGAGCTCTGGTCCTTACACTTTCTGAGCCAGTGAACTCCCCATCCTGGGAAGTTTAGGTGGAGCCTGGGTGAGTGAGCTCTATCAGAGATGATAGAGATGGGGACAATGCATGGGCTGCTTGGGACAGATTAACTACAAGGGATGGTTGTATTGCTGAGATATCTGTGTGCTTCTAAAAAACAGTAAAGTAGTGTGAAGTATGCCAAAAAGGTATCGTTTATAATTTCTGCTGCTAGATATGTATGAGGTAGATATCCCATGATGAAATGTTGATTGAGAAAGGAATGCATTTCATGGGGTAGGGGAAACCTTGGACTGCACTTTGTAACTTCGAGGAAATAAATCTCTAGCACAGAAGCCCTGTCTACTCGGCTTCTTACTCTGCCCTCAAAAACATTCCTCAGTTATATCAAGCAACATCTGTTACTAATGAAAATGTTATTTTCCATGTTGGGGATGGGTCTCACTTTCAGAGAATTCCTTCCACCCACCCCCAAATTCTTTCAAACATTCGAAAGGAAAATAACTCTTGGCTGTAATCAGTGTTATCTTGGACAGAGTTTCAACCTGTTATAGATAGTTTTTATTTTGTTTGTCCTTAATCAAGATACAATTGTGAAACTGTGGTTAAAAAATAAAATTTTCCCCTTGTGAAATTAAACTTTCAATGAAGTCAAAGTCCAACAGAGCTAGTAATAGCAAAACATATTCATCTTTTAATCAAGAATTATTCTATCCACCTATTCATCTATATATCCTTCCACTTTGCCATCCCTCATCCCATCCATCCATCCATCTATCCATCCATCCATAGTCTATCCATTTATACATGCGTGACCTTCCCATTGCCTTTCTAACAGTAATGACAACTTAGTGCATGCTCTAAGTTAACTTGCCGAGAGAACAAAATTTAGTCTTAACTATTTTTAGTGAATTGCAGATGTGTTACATTCTGCAGAACTTTTGGTTGGCTCATCTCCTAGGGCAGGAGTTGACACTGACCCTGCATGTATACAGTGAATGGCCAACTGCCTGCTTCCTTCATTGTGGTTCTAGGATGATTCTGGTTGAATTTATGTAGTGATCACTGGGAAATATGTACAAATAACTCACCTCCTGGGGCCTGAGCTGTCAGGCATCTCCTTGCAGACTGGCTGCTCCCCGTCTTGTTATTTTTGCTCATTTCCATAAGAGACTCCAGTTAATAAAACTCCTCATAGTGATGGATAGCCCGCAAAGCACAGCCATTTTCAGGCCATGAGTAACAATTCCTAAACTAGGGAAAAATGACTATGATCAATTTCCTCTTGTTTTTCCTTTTCCTTTCTTGCTTTCCTTACCTTTAGTCATCCCTATAGGGTGTGTCCTTTAGACACCTCTTTCTTAGTCATCTTCCCCTAATTAATTCCCTTGATAAGTATAATGTGTGTATTAGGCTTGACTAATGCCTTCCTCTGTGACTAAGGAAGGAATTTATGACTTTTATATATTGACTCAAGCTGCATAATCACAACTCATTTTATTTAAAGTCCTTGATCTTTACAAACTACACTGTAGATTAGGCCCAGAGCAACTGTCAAGAGAGCCTCACCTAGCTGCCATAAATATGAAATGGAGTCAGACATTTGCACACATTATTGACTTAAAAAGTACCTGTACCCATGTGGAATACACATCTCTTTCTAAGTGGTATTTTTGGGTTCACACCATGAGATCTTGGAGGGTCTGAAATGGAATTATCCAATTTGTGAAGGGATCATGCTGACATTCCAAGAGATGGAACATAGGTGTCAACAAAATCTGCAGCCATAAAACTTGCGTGCATGTTGGTAATCTAGCGATCTGCTCCCTCTCTAATTCTATGGTCTCTGACAGTTTAGTAAGTACACAAAAGAAGGGACCACCACACATCCCAGGCAAGTGAGTCTGTGCTGGATTCGAGAAGGGTGCAGTCTTTGCTACAACTGTCTGGTATATTAGTGGGGGGGGGGGGAGGCATTGATTGGACTAGAAAAACACAGTGGTTTTCACGTGTCCTGATTTTCAGTTCCCTGAATAGGATAGAGCAGCAGTTCCAGAGTATCCTAGTCTTCAGTTCACCATCACAAGCTTCAGTGTGATGGCAAATTGAGTACTCTTGAGATCTGCTAGCTACTGGCTAGATCTGTTTTCATACTGTGTTGATACCAAAAAAAAATTTGCATCTCTAGCCCATCCTTTCTAAGAACCAGGTATGCTTAAGATGGATTCTTTTGACCTCACTTATTCTGGTCTGCAGTGAAAAGTGCTTAGAATTTTGATTCAGCAGTTCAGGGCTTCTGTCTGAGCTTTTCGTCTTGGCTACCATGTGACTTTGAGGTTCTTACCCACTCTGTCTGGACTTAGTAATAATAATGCCTCCCCTCACTCTTCTGTGTTATCCTGGGAGACACCAAAGCGCATGTAAAAATAGCCTGCAAGCTTGAGAATTTATTAGGTGCCATCTTTATTTCTATTTGTTAGCTTAAGCCACAGGAGAAGAACATGATAGCTAAAGCTTCTGGACATCCTGGTATCCATTTCCATGGTCTTTCAGTAAACATTTTTTTTTTTGTCTTTTTAGGGCCACAGCCTTGGCACATGGAGGTTCCCAATCTAGGGGTTGAATCAGAGGTGTAGCAGCCGGCTTACACCATAGCCACAGCAATTCCAGATCCTAGCGGCACCTGCAACCTATACCACAAGTCACTGCAATGTCAGATCCTTAACTCACTGAGCAAGTTCAGGGGTCAAACCTGCGTCCTCATAGATACTAGTCAGATTCATTTTCGCTGAGCCATGACGGGAACTCCTCAGTAAATACTGTCCCTCTCCCTTCTCAAAGCTGTTCAGTTTGTTAACAGATCATGAGGGAGGCTTGGAAGAAGCTGGGGACACAGGTTGGTTGAGCTGCTATATCCCCTGTGCTCAGACTTAGAAAATAGCACCCACCACCTAAGCATGACCAGGCTTTGAGGCTGCTCCTTCCTCTCTGTGTCTTGTTTTGTGATTGTTTTTTCTTAGTGGATTTTCTTTAGTGTTCAGAGTTGAACTCAGATCTTCAACTTTCTAGCTAAGGGCAATATGGAAATACCACTTGATGCTAGGAAGCCAG
Source organism: Catagonus wagneri (assembly GCA_004024745.2). Taxonomy (NCBI): domain Eukaryota; kingdom Metazoa; phylum Chordata; class Mammalia; order Artiodactyla; family Tayassuidae; genus Catagonus; species Catagonus wagneri. Next base: position 32,226,031 of record PVHT021183543.1, on the reverse strand, counting down.
GGACTGACTCAAACCCATGAGTGGATAGTAACCCCTACTTGGGTTTGTTTAACAGACTGTTACACAATGTACATTCTTTGTGGGGCCTTGCCTTTTGCATAGAACACAAAGTCCCAGGAACAGGGCCTCCTCTCTGAGTAATCACTCTGAGTCCCCTCTCGTCCTATATCCTTGGACGCCCTCCTTAGCTTAGAGCCAGGTCACTGATGTTCAAATTACTCAAGGTCTTGAAGATACCTTACCTTTGTTCTTGTGTCTTTACAAGGATTGAGCTGCCCCTTATAATCCCTCTTACTAGGACTGGCAATGACCACGGACTCTGTTTACTCTGAGGTTCTCCCCAAATCACCCCTCAGGGTTATTTCACTTTGAAAGTTCTACTGCGAGCCACCTGGAGGTTAACAACAGTACAAATGTCTGGGAGTTCCTGTAGTGGCTCAGTGGGTACGAAACTGACTAGTATCCACGGGTTGGATCCTTAGCCTCGCTCAATGGGTTAAGGATCCAGCATTGCCGTGAGCTGTGGTGTAGGTCACAGACGTGGCTCAGATCTGGCATCGCTGTGACTGTGGTATAGGCTGGGAGATATGCAGCCCTTATTTGACCCCTAGCCTGGGAATTTCCATATGCCCCGGGTGTGGCCCTAAAAAGCAAAATAAATAAGTAAATACATAAATAAGAAGTAAAATAACAAATGTCTACTTTAATTCCCCAAAAGCAGGTTCTGGGGTGAGGATTAGGGTGAAAAGAATTTTTAGGAAAATCCTGGGGTGGGGGTGGGAGAACCAAAAAACAAAACAAAATCCAGGTGAAATGTGAAGACTTGAGATTGGAAGGGAAGGATGGATATCAAGCTTAGTCCCATGAAAAAGCCCACGGTGATGCTCTGATGCTCACGAGACAATGAAGGCCACACCTCACCTCTGTCCCCACCAGCGCACGGATATAAGGATGTCGACACCCTTCACACCCCACCCGCCAGACACTGGTTAAGGGCTGCCCTGGGGGTGTCTGATTCCCTGTCTCCTTGCTCCCTGAGCACACTGGCAAAGTGGTTTTGGCAGCCGGGGACATCCCCGTGACAGTCACTACGTGGGGCTTGCCTCTGGCAGGGGCTGTGCCGCTGCCTACAGTGAGGAGGGAAGCTCCAGTGCCCGTAGGTCCTCCACAGCTCCTCCTCCAGCCCCGTATCTTTCTGTCGGGGCTCTGGTCCCTCAGTGCTATGTATATAGGGCACTTCCTTGCCATTCCAGCCCCTTCTTCAGCCAGGAAGGCCCTCGGCACAGGGGGGGCTCATGATGGGTTGAAGCTGAGTACGTCTCAGTCTCAAGTAGGTAATTTGCTTTTGCAGGGAATCAAAAATGATTGACTGTTATTTCAATTTGCCCAGCTCCACCCCGGGGAAGGTCACCTATGGGGATCTCCTCACACTCTCCAACTCGCACAACCGGGGGTGAAAAATGTGCCTAGTACAGGTACTTAATTATGAAGAAGATCTGGGGGCAGAGACTTCCAAAACAACAGCTGGTTAAGGTGATGGAAAAGCCTTCATTTTAGGGACCTTTTGTTTCAGTAGGAGTTTTCATATGACATAAGTCTTCTAATGAAAGGAGAAAGGTTTTTGTCTGTGTTTCTTTCTTTCTTTCTTTCTTTTTTTCCCAACCTTTGTGTCTTCCCTTTGCTTTCCTGTAAAGGGAGTTTACAGATGTCAGCATTTTGGAACAGAACGCACATTCTCTTGGGTTCAGTAGGTTTATGGGGGCTTGTGCTCATTTTCACATATGTATCATTTACAGTAAAACGTTCCTACCAGTCACACGAGCAAGCTCAGGCAAAAGGCAAGTTTTTCCCTTTGCAAGTTCTGACATTTCCCATCCTAATAAATTCACGGTGGAAGTAATCCAGCTGTCTTTTTGGAAAATATAAAGTTTAGAAGAGGACTGCTACTATTCATGGCTATGTAATAGTTTGTTTTATACTGTGTGCAGTTGTAAACATGAAAGCAGCTGGCAATAAATGACTTTATGACAGCTATTTCCAAGGTATAATGAAGAAAAGAAAAACAAAGTTATTGCTTATAATTATGGTGCCTGGGTGAACCTGCACACCACACTCACACTCCAGACACTTCCCTGACCCTTTCGCTGTGATCTCATCCACAGGCTCTTTTAAATGACCTTGGCTTTCAGTTTCTTTAGCTTTAGGGATGGGTGGTGTACTGACAGTATTTGCATTTTCCAGTGCCACTTGTTAAGGAGACAGCATCTTTTTGCTCTCTTTTCCCGTGTAAAATTTTTCCCACAATGGAAAATAAGTGGAATTGTTGACTCTACTGTTGAAGAGATTTTACAATGAAAAAATCGGGGGAGGCGGGAGCATTTCATCAGTACAGTCAACTCTTCGTATCCACGTGTCCTTGATCAACCAACTCCAGATAAAAAATATTCCACACAAACAAATAAAAAAGTTCCAGAAAATTTGCAAAAAAACAAAACTCTAATTTGCCATGTACCTGGCAGGGAAACTATTTACATAGTATTTATAGTTGTCTTTACAACTGTTTATATAGCATTTACATTATATTGGGTTTTGTAAGTAATCTAGAGATGATTTAAAAGTATATTGGGAAAAAAGTAAATAGGAGAGTTTGCATAGGGTATGTGCAAACACCACACCACTTTATGTAAGTGACTTGATTATCTGTGGATTTGGGTTCTGGAAAATTTTAAACTTTTAACTCAATGGTTAAGCAAATTAATTTTCTTCCTCGGAATATATCCTACCTGAATATGTTAGATACATAAAGGTACAGTCAGGAATGCTCATCACAGGGTTATCATAGAAAAATCTACACACAAGCTACCCGTGCATGTTACATAAACATAGTGTAGCCATGACATAGAATAGTATGTATTAGAAATGTGAGATAGATCGACAAACACTGACATAGAATGTTCTCCAAGATCTGGTACATGGAAAAAGCTGGTCTCAGAGGATAAAACACAACATACACTGCAGTTGTTGATATGGCCACATAAATCAATGATTAATTCAGTCATCCATTCAACAGATATTTATGGAGCACCAGGCCTCATCTATGATTAATTCAGTCATCCATTCAACAGATATTTATGGAGCACCAGGCCTCATCTAGGTGCAGTATATGCAATTATAAGTAAAGCTAAGGTCTTTATAGATTCTGCATGCCCGTTGGGGGGAGGGGGACTGAAGTTGAGGAGGCAATGCACAAGCAAACAGCTGTGTGTCAGGTGGTGTGGGAGTCCTAATGAGAGACCCAGCAGCCTAAGGGAAGAGCGAATCATTTAGCCAGAGGCCAGCAAGAGCCTCTTTGAGGAGGTGACATCTGATCAGGGATCTGAAAGGAAGTGTGCCAAATAGAGGGCACAGCAAGGTCAAAGGCCCTGACGCAGGCTTGTGCTTTCTATGTTTGAAGAAAAAAAGGAGACCAGTATGGCTGGAATTCTGTGAGTTAGGGGAATAGGTGGAAGAAAAGGAGGGCCAAGAGGAAGCCAGGAGCCAAATATGGGGAAATTGGAGGCCATACTGTCATGACTTCAAATTTTATTAAAATGTGATGCCAAGGGACCAAAGATTTGAGATCAGGAAAAAGACACAGTCTCAGTCTTTCACCTATAAACACATGGAGTGGTGTGACACTTCTGCTCTGTTAACTGTGATGGCCCAAGGTGACGGTATTTTAGGTGACTCCAAGGAAAGGATAGGTGGGGCTGTGTGACAAAGTTCTCACTGCTGTCTGCCTACACCTGTCTCCTATAGGCTTTTTGAGAATTAGTCTTACATTATTTGTATAACTAACAAATATTACAGGCAAAAAGCCTCAATTATTCCTTACGCATAGCAATACATAAATATCTTAGCATTCCCTTCTCTGACCTGGAGCAAGTTCAGTTTCTTAGCTTTGCTATCCTGCATGTTTATAAAAAGAGGGTAATAGGTTCTTTGACACATGATTGTTCATGAGAATGAATCAGATAGCATGCATAGAGCTTTTAGCCCAGCCCTGCAATGCGGTGGTCCCCCTTATCTGTGGGGACTATGTTCTAAGACCCCCAATGGGTGTTGAAATGTGGACAGTAGTGAATCCTCTATGTACTACTTTTTTTTTTCCTGTACATACATACCTATGACACAGTTTAATTTATAAAGTAGGCACAGTAAGAGATTAACAACAATAACTGATAATAACATAGAACAATTATAACAATATGCTACAATAAAGTTATATGAATGTAGGGTCTCTCTCACTCTCTCTCCCAGAATGTCTAATTGTACAAATTAAATCACTTTTCTATATTAACCAAGCTGTTATCACAAACTGTGGCGGTAATTTCTGCAAAACTAGCACCGATTTCTTTTTCCTGCTTCACAATTTCACAATAGAAGAAGATTTGTTCTTATCACAGCACACATTTTCTTTTCCTTTCTGAGTCAGGAACTTTCACCTTTTCACCTAAGGGAAGCACTGCTTCTCTTTGGCATATCCAAATTGCCAGCATCACTACTTTGGCACTTTGGGGCCATTATTACCTAAAAGAAGGGTTACTAGCACACAAGCACCTTGATATGGCAACAGCCTTTCTGATGACTAGGATGATTACTAAGTGACTAATGGACTAGCGGGGTTCATGGATGATTCACATCCCAGGCGTGATGGAGTGAGATGGCAGATGGAGCTAGATTTCATCATGCTTGTCAGAATGGAGCACGATTTAAAATGTATGAATTGTTTATTTCTGGAATTATCCATTTAATATTTTCAGGCTGCAGATGACCATGAGTAACTGAAATTGAGGAAAGAAAAAAAAAAAACACAGATAGGGGGAATGACTGCTGTAATGACAGCTATTATTGTTGCTACACTGAGACTTCCCATGGCCAAACACTGAGGAATTCAGGATGCTGTAATTCTTCATCACCTTTATTCTGAAGTTATAGAGAAGGGGAACTGACTGTTTCATAGCATTATAGAATGTAATAGCTGAATAACCCATTTGGTCCCATTCTGCTCCTTATATAGTTGAAGAAACTTAGGCACTGAAGGGATATGATGTTGGCTCACAGATATATAGCTATTAAGTGATCCTAGTTTCTTGGCTTCCAATCCAAACCTCTATTTACTGCCTTCATATTTCTCTAACTTTAAGCATTCATATTTCATCTTTATTATGGTAATTATTAATTGAATCTTTTAACTACTTTTATTTTCAAAGGAATCTGTACATCATTGCCCTAAGCAGAAAACCAGTCTTCCTTGTTATAATACTCTATCATGACATAGAATTTTAGCACATTTATATCATTGCTATTTGCCATGGTAATGCTGTGTAACAAACAACTCCAAAACTTAGGGACATACAGTAGAAGCACGTCTTTGTTGCTCACATGCCTGGGTTGTTTGGGGACACAGCTGATCTAGGTTGGGTTAAGCTGATCTCCTTCACTTGTCCCCAGCCTCTCCAGACCAGCAGCTACTTGAAGCATTGTTGTTCTCATGGTTCTGCTCCAAAAGCAGGATTGCAAATGTTCAAGGCTAAATGTCAAGTGTACTCTTTTCCCACTGGCCAAGCCAAATTGTATGCTCAAATTCATCATCAGTGAGAAAGTGAATATACATCATCCGCTGGTAGAAGAATAGCAAAATCAGCCAGCAAAAAGTTTCAATAGATGGAGAGTTCAAGACTTGAGAAAAATAATGGCACATATAAAAAATATGTAAGTCAGACAACTAGCAAATGATATCACTTATATGTGGAATCTAATAAAAATAATACAAAAGACCTTATTAAAAAATGGAAACAAACCTGTAGACTTCAAAATCAATCTTATGGTTATAATAGATGAAACCATTGTGGGGAGGGAAGAATTGGGAGAATGGACATAACATGTATACTACTGTATAAAATAGATGATTAAGGAGAATGTACTGTATAGCACTGGAAAGTCTATTCAATAGTTTATAAGCTATGTAGGAAAAAGAATGGATATATTTATATGAATGACATTCACTTTGCAGAACACTTGAAACTAATACAACATTGTAAATCAACCTTGCTCCAATAAAATTAAATGTAAAGAATAATAAAAAATAATATGTAGATATTACATTGAAATGGACAGTGATTATTTGTTTACCATTTCAAAATACCTTGCATACTCCTAGAGTTAAGTATATCACAGTCTGAGAAATACACGAGTATGCTGCATCCTGGATAAAGGGACTGTGGCACAACCTATTAAGCTGAGAACCAAATATCTAAAGGCAGCAGGTGGTAGCCTGAATTTCCCTGATGCACATCTTCTCATATTCTAACTTCTTTGAAAGGAGGATACCTCTTAGAGCCTGGGATGATCTATAGTCAAACATTGTTGTGGGAAAGTTTTCACTGCCTATACACATGCAAGCTTGATTGTCATCCCCAGTGCACTGACTAGACAGCTGCAACACTTGACTTTCAGCCACCCTACCCGACCAGTTAGGGGCCATTTAGCGTTAAGGTGTGCATATTCAGTGTTGTCTCTAAACCTTCCTTGACAGTAAATAAGGAGCCAGCTTTAAAACTCTCAGAGAGAGTGCTTCAGTCTTGGAAGCAAAGTCCAGAGTCAACAGTGGAGACTTCCTGAAGGACTGCATCAGCAACACCATCCTTGAGAGCACAAGGATAAAATGGTGCAAAACTCACATCTAGGTTTCTGTTTTGAATAGTGATTCAGTAGTACTGGACACTTAACTAAGGTATTTTGAGGAAAATGTCACCAGTGTATCTCCATCTATCACCATCTATGCTCTAGAGCAAGATATGACTGAAATGATTTAAATACATCCAAAATAGCAATTTCAATAAGTACACAATAAAAATCCTAAGTGATAGGAAAACTGTATTTTCATTTACAGAGCTTCCTCTTACTTTATGGTACACAAAGTATAACAACAAAATGGCATTTCTTACAACTGACAGCTTCCTCAATTCATTGAAGAGTGGTACATAATTTAAAACATGTGAAAAGTATATCAGGGAGCATGTTTTTGTTTGCAAATAATGGAGAGTCTAAAACTGACACAACAGCAAGGAAAGTGTTGATTCAGCCATTGAAAGATTCGAGAGTTTGGGAGTCCCTTACAGTTAATTGACACCATCAGCTCATTGATGTCAGAGTCTCCATCCCTCTGTCCTTGTGGCTCAGGGAGGTGTGTGCTACTGACCTTGGTCAGTCATCACCTTCTTGTAGACCTTAGGGTGAAGTCAGGACTACTCATATCACAGTACTGCCATGTAAGTCATGCGTGCATGGTAATGACCATGGATAGGAGGAGGGGAAGAAATTCCCACTTTGCAGGCATGTGGGAATCAAGGGTCAAGGAAAAATAAGTGATGCTTATGATGTTAGTTTAGGGATTATTGCCTTGGCTTTGAGGCACCACCAGTGTCAAAACAAAGGTTGAGGGGTATTTCTTTCCTGCCCCTCAAATTACTGAGACAGAAATGGGAGAAGTTGAGACAGACATTTAAGAGGATAAGAAGCATAGTCTACAGCCTTAGGGATTTCAGTGTTTCTACAAATGTACTTGAAACCGACATGCCGGACTAAGGAATTATTTTCCAGGTGGTGGTCCAATTTATAATTTCACAGAAGAAAAATCCCCTCTCACTCTCCAAGTCAAATGATTATTTTTCCTCCAAGAGAGCCACACATACTGATTTGAAAAAAAAAAATAATAAAACTGGATAAAATTCAAGAGTAGTGAATTTTCTGATGGCTATAAACTTGGCCCTGATTAACATGGAGATGTCTTGCTCCTGGGGCTTGCTTTGCTGGAAGAGGAATCTGGAACCTTGCACTTTGGGCTGATGATGTCATTCCCCAAGTTCTACAGGTGACTGCTGAGTTATGTGCACTTAAAACAAACCAGGCTAATTGGCCTGGGTTTGGGTACAGTCTATCATTCTTCCACAGAAGAGGATTTTTGTGGGAGGTGGTTGTGTTAAATATAACTTTGGAAGAAAGAAATCCCATGCTACTCATTTCTGGTGGCCTCATCAGAAATTTATGATGAAAAGGACACAGACTATGTGCTGTAAAATTCCTTAGTTAGGCTCACTCTTTCTAAATCTCTCTCTCTCTCAATAAAAAAATATCAATAAGGAGATTTAGTTTGGATGAATTATATGCAAAGTCATTTTACATGCCATGAAGTTTTTCCTTGATATTGCAGTCCTATCTCTGCTTTATCATCGCCTTTTTGTTTGAATTAGTACAATAATATTACCGAAGCCACCCTCCATTGCACAACCATTTGCTTTCACGTTCCAGGCAACAGACGATGTCATTTTCAGATGAAGCTATTTGTCCTTGTTAAAAGAGACAAAGCAGTCGGTACATTCAGACTCAATTATTAAGTTGCATGATGGCTTCTAAGCTAGAGCTGGGAGCTGAGGCAAATGAAAGTTGCCATTAGTTGTTCCAGTATTCTCTGTCTTCTGCTAGATGTGATGGGAGAATGATTCCTATAACTGGGTCTAAGAGGGAGGCATAAGGGAGCTGACTCAGATCAGTTCCCCAGGAGACAGACTCTGAGACTGAGTTTAGGTGCAGGATGTTTATTAAGCTGTGCCCTGGGCATCAATACTTGGAGAAGACAGGAGAGGGAAGCTGGAGGGGACAGAGGGAAAGATGAGCTGCTGTGTGGCCTAGTGAGGGTCCTGCTCATTCTATGGGGGAGCTCTGGAGTCAACAGGCTGTATTGACTTGAGACAAGATGAACCAAGGTCTTTATATGCTGCATTGATTAGTTGTTGCATGTGGACTGTCCTGGGAAGGGGTGTGAGGCCAGTGAGGTGGCTCTTACCTGACACAGTCCTTAAAAGGTTGACAGTGGAAGGCTGTCCACTGACAGTACTGCTGGGGTCTAGGTGCTAGTTTCTAGGGAAGTAGACCTCAACCAGGGTGACTTTGACTCCTAGAGGACATTTGACACTGGAAATATTTTTGATTGCCAGGACTGGGGGCATGCCACTGTCAAATGGATAGAATTCAGGGATGATGCTAAGCATCTCTTGTGCAGAAGACAGTCCCCTGAATCATCTGGTCCCAAAGAGTACCACAAAGGTCAGGAAGCCCTGCTCTATGACAGCCCCCCGCCCCGTGAAGCAGAGTCCGATGGGCATCACCATGGCGACCAGAAGAATCATCATTAATTGAGATATTGCTTCTTGTCAGACACAGTGCCCTGTGTTCCTTGTTCTTCCTAATCCTCTCACAAAACCCTTAGGAGAGTTTTAGAGTTTTCATCTCCTGAGGAGGAAATGGACGCTCAGAGCAGTTAAGTCAACTCCTCAACATTGTGAACAGGAAGGACACCAAGGTGACATTTAAAATAGATCTGCTTGGGAGTTCCCGTTATGGCACAACAGAAACAAATATGACTAGTAGCCATGAGGATGGAGGTTCAATCCCTGGCCTGTCTCAGTGGGTTAAGGATCCCGCATCCCGTGTTGTCTTGAGCTGTGGTGTAGGTTGTAGACACAGCTAGGATCCTGTGTTGCTATTGCTCTGGCATAGGCTGGCGGCTGTAGCTTCGATTTGATGCCTAGCCTGGGAACTTCCATATGTTGCAAGTGCGGCCCTAAAAGGCACACACACACACACACACACACACACACACACACACACACACACACACAGGATCTGCTTGTAGAAAACATTGCAATATCTACTAGTTTTCGTTTGATGGCTCGAAACAGCAGTTCTAAAACATTTTTTTGTCTATTGCAAGGACAAGATGGATGATGTTTACCTGTTCAGTTTGCTTCCGTGGCACCAGCTGTAAACCCTCCTCTCTCCACCTCATTTAAAAGGCACAATGGAACATGAGTGAGCACGGCCCAAATTATAGGGATGATTCTGAATCCTCTCTAATCTGTCTTTCTAAGTAGGCCATTCCTGAACTGCAATCCCTTACCATTAGCAACAACTTAACTAACCAAAAGCTTGCAGTTGATTTCCACAGTCAGAGTAAGCCTTGTGAGCAATCCTGATGAGTGTCTATAAAAAGACTACTGTATTTTCAGGAGAATTTGCTCCATACTATCGCTTGATGGTTCTGTGTCATTGGATGGATGGAGTCATTCTAGAACATTCTTCAGACCTTATTGGCACCTCAAGACCCTAAGGGATCAGAAAATTAACTCATTAATTCATTTTAAAAATAGCTGTTTTCTACAAACCATTCTACTTTCCTATTAGAAACAGTAGCATTTATTGGTAAGGAACAGAAAAAAAATCTATCATTTTGAAGACATGTAGGTAAACTTAACAGAGTCAGTTATTGCTCTTTCTGAACTAAAGTCATATAAATTGTGATTTTTTTAAATATAACATACATTCCATAAAAATGTTGAGGAAAATAAAATATAGTACGTATTTAACCCAAAGTTATAGAGAAAAAAAACTTAAACATTATCATTGAGCCCAACCATAATGTTAGTTATTATAGTCAATACCAGCTTTAGTTTTCAGGATTTCTAAGTGCAATATCTGTCACTTTTCAAAAAATTCTACCATTAATTCCCACAGCATATTTCTATGTGGTGAATATTGCCATCTGAATTTTCCATTGGAAAATACAGAGATGAAAAAACAGCTTGATTAAATTTACACAAATGTACATTGGCAGAGGACATCACCATACTCAGATCCATTTCAATTGTTAGAAAGCTCAATTTAGACTTAACTCGACATTTGTTCATCTACCCTTTTAATCAAATTCTTTAAATATTGCTAAGTAGACTCTGGTGTCTTAGTCTATTTGGGTTGCTATGACAAGTTGCTGGGTGGCTTAAACAAAAAACATTCATTTCTCATGGCTGAGAAGTCAAAGACCAAGGTGCCAGCAGACCTGGGGTCTGATGAGGGCACACCTCCTTGTTTGTAGATGCCTGTCTTCTCGCTGTGCCCTGACCTGCTAGCTCTCTTCATCTTTTTTTAATCCCATTGTGTATGTTCAAACCTCATGATTTAGTTAACTCCCCAAAGCCTCACCCTCAAATCCTATCACTTGAGAGTTTCAGCATATACATTTGGGAAGACACAGACATTCAGTCTGTAGCATATGATATAAGCAGTAGTATGCCAATAAATGTTTAAAAGCTGACTCTAAAAAATTCGTATGCATGTATATAAGTTTGTAAATTTCAGTGAAAAAATGTGTACCTACTCTATATAGCACAGGGACTATATTCAACTTCCTATAATAAACCATAATGGAAAAGAATATGAAAAATATATATGTATTTATATTTGAATCACTTACCGTACAGCAGAAAATTAACACAGCATTGTAAATTCACTATACTTCAATGAATTTTAACATAATGTGAAGCGCACAAATTAAACATAAAAATAGATTATAAATACCCTTTAGTATAATCCTATATAGCCAATTCATTCTTAGAGAATCCTTTTGTTAAACTTTATCAACATTATGTATCCATAGCCAACCTATGGTTTCGACTGATACACACCTATAGAGCAACACAAGCATTGATTGGTATTTTTAGATTTTAAACCACCAACATGACGTTGATTAAAGTGCAACTGGGTCACGGTACCTGGTTTATAGTATATATTATAGATATAGATAGTATATATCTATACATATGTATGCATATATGTGTCTGTCTGTCTGTCTATCTGTCTCTCATCAGTATATAGTATTTCCACCAGTCACATTATAGGCATAGTCACCTCAAGAGCAGAGTTAACAGTAAAACATTGCAAAATAATTAGAAAGCAAGGATGACCAAGTATTTGTTTTAGATATGACTTATTTCATTGCGGGTTTATGTGACTTAATTTCTTAATGTAACTATGTTTAGGAGTCCCCATTGTGGTTCAGTGTTAATGAACCCAGCTAGTATCCATGAGGACGCGGGTTTGATCCCTGGCTTTGCTAATTGGGTTAAGGATTCAGCATTGCCTTAAGTTGTGGTGTACATTGCAGATACCACTTGGACCTAGTGTTGCTGTGGTTGTGGCAAAGGCTGGTAGCTGTAGCTCCCATCTGACCCCTAGCCTTGGAACTTCTGTATGCAGTGGGTACAGTCCTAGAAAGAAAAAAAACAAAAACAAAAAAACTGTTTAATAACCAGTTCCCAAGATTCCTGAAAATTTGACAGTTGGTTCTTATGAACTGGTATGATTGCTTGTAAGGAAAAGTTTTCAGTTATTCAAATAAACCATTTCCTCAAGGTCTCCTCCTCCAACTGATTGGGTTTCAGAGCCTGGAGTATGTGAGTATTTTGCATTATCAAGCAAAATAGATGTTGAAATAGATGATGTTGGGGTCTGGCAGAGTTGTTCCTTTAAAATTTATTGTGATTTTTCTGGTTTATTTACAGGCATTTCCCTGCATCTCAACAGGCATTTATGGTAAGTGGCCTAGCTTTTGCTGTTTGTATTTCATTACTTTGTTGTTTAAGTCAAGATTAACAGGAAAAATAAGAGGTTTTCTCTGATGGATATAATTTGCTGTGATTTAAAGAAACTCAAAATATAGGTCAAATCCCTTTGAAGAATCTCAGGAGGCTATTTGGATATTTTTTCATGTTAATGAATTTTATTGTATAGCATACTGTGTGCAGTGATTAGATGCATGAGGCTTAATATCTTTTGTTAAAAAAGTTTTCCTCTAGTAGGATTTGACCTCTGCTAGTGTTTCTTTTAATGAAGTCAGGTTTCTCCATTAGATGAATCATAACGCTTATAAAACCCAGCATATACCATTATTTTGTTGTGAAGTACAAAACCATAGAAGCATTAAAATGTACATACATGCATATATCTGTATATTTAAGCTAAGAAAAAGATGTGACTGTTAGTAAAAACAAATACTTGTAATAAGATGCAAATATTTTTTTCTCTCATATGGCTAGATTATTTTAAGTAGTGGCTGCTTCAGTTACATAGAAGCAAAATATTTTTGTAATCACTTGTTTTCACTAGCTTATAGCTCTCGAAATATACTTCCACCTACAATGACATTTCCCTATGCTTTTTTTTTCTCAGGGTGTTAATAAATCTGTTTCAAAATGCACAGGTAAAACAGAATTTATCATTTTAGGGTTTTCTGATCCAGCAAAATAGATTAACAGCATTTCTGAGCTCAAACTTCTCACATGTGCCTCCTAACTGGAAGATAAAAAAATATGTACAAATGTAAGGAAAGAGTTTGTTTATTACCATGGGGAAGAATAACTAAATTGATGTCAAATGTAGGAGACTTATTTCTTCTTAATGTGGTTTTATTTTTTTTAAGGTTTTGGTGAGAATAAAGTGGAAAATGTAGACCTGAATCCAGTTAAATAGAGCATGATTTGGTCACATCATTTAAAAATTTAAGGCATGCTTTTTTTCTCTCTGAATTCCACTACAACCTGTCTTTCTGGAAACATCATGGACACTGAGGCAGTTGGTTAAACTGGACCCTTTGCTCCATTATCCATTCTTTCTGCCTCACAACTGGCCAGTTATAACTTATTTACATAGTTGCTTAAAGGAAGCATTACATGCAAAGTTTCACATGGTCAAGTGCCCGCGTCTTCATATCACCTTGTCCTGTCCCAAGGCAAGTCAGATTCCACTGCAGAAATGGTTCTGATTCTTGAGAATGTTCCCTCATGACAATCTTGATTTTCCTTGACAGAAACAAAACCCAACTGCTCAAAATGATCCTATGTCATCTGGTTGATATCTTCTTTGTCTCTGAGAATCTTATGGTAGTGTACAAATAATTTCAGAAGGTGAATGTAACGTGAAAAGGGGGAAAGTGGCAGGAAAAGGAAATAGAAAAGTATAGGAAGATGAGGAGGGACGCTAAAATGAAAGGCTCAAAAGAGGATAATAATAACTAAATCAAAACAAGGAGTTCCCCTTGTGGCTCAGCAGGTTAAGAACCCTACATAGTCTCTGTGAGGATTCATGTTCAATCCCTGGCATGCTTAGTGTGTTAAGGATCTGGTGTTGCCTCAAGCTGTGGCATATATCACAGATTCGGCTAGGTTCAGATCTTCATAGGCTTTAACTGCAGCTCAGATTTACCCTGTAGTCTGCAAATTTTCATATGCCACAGTGGGCCCATAAAAAAAATAAATAAATAAAAACTAAAGTAGCCCTTGGTTAATTTTAATCCTAAAGGACAGGGGTTTCTCCTTAGAGTATATGGCTAATATACCCCGTAATGCAGAACTGGGCCAGTACTGCATTGTGTTGGATGAGAGATAGATACTGAAGAATATTGAGAAGAGCATTGATAGAGAGTCACAATTATTAGTTTGGAGGCTGCTCCCCGGCAAGCAAGCTCACTCAGTTTCCACAATGCCAGGTTAAAGAATACAGTTTTCAAGGTCTGGCCACTCATCCTCTTTTGCCCTCTAGTTTTTGAGTAAATTTTAAAGGGAGGCTGATACCTGCAGAGTCAGGTGCCATGTTGTCTTTGGTTCTTTGGTTAGACCTACCTGAGTTTGAGACCAAGATTTATTTTTAGCTTCATGAGATCTTAACAACATTTAGATTACTCCAGGTCTCTTCACTTCATGGGACATTTAGCATTTTGCAAATTGAAAGTGATTTCCTATGTCCCTTGTGAAACTATAGCTTTCTGATCAGTCCTTGATTCACTCCTAAGTACTCATATTTTGTAGATAAGTTTTTTTTTTTTCTCCTTTTTATGGCCATACCTGTGACTTTATGGACGTTCCAGGGCTAGGGGTTGAATCCAAGCTGCAGCTGCCGGCCTGTGTCACAGCCAGGGCAATGTGGGATCGGAGCTGCATCTGCAGCTTGCAGAAACACTGGATCCTTAACCCACTGAGCAAGCCCAGGGATCAAACCGACCAGCGTCCTCAGACACTGTGCTGGGTTCTTAACCTGCTGAGCCACAATGGGAACTGCCAGATCAGTTGTCTTCTTGCTCTTATTCAGAACTCAGTTGTGACTCTCCATTTTCCAGATCAGTTTTACTTTTATCTTTCTTTATTGACATTTGAAAGAATATTCTATTTGAAGAAAGTGGTCCAAGGCTAAAAAAGTGAAAAAAATATCAAAGCAGGCAAATAAAACTCCCAACACTTTATAACTCATACTAGATGGATTAAAAGCAAATATGGGAGTTCCCGTCGTGGCGCAGTGGTTAACGAATCCGACTAGGAACCATGAGGTTGCGGGTTCGGTCCCTGCCCTTGCTCAGT